>VZRV01008193.1:6675-291163 GCA_013398115.1 Falcunculus frontatus
GGGGATGGTGGGGCGGGCGCCGAGGGGCGCGGGTAGCGCCAACAGCCCGGACGGCGCCCGGCGCGGCGAGCCACGGCCGGCCAGGTTTGACCTCGCTTTCCTTGCCCCTTTCCCTCCCTTCGCGAGCGGGGCCGCCCCCCGGCCGGCCCCGGGCCCTTCCCGGCGGGGTGTCGCTCCCGGTGGCGGGGGTGCGGCGGGACAGCCGGCGCGGTGCCCCCCGGGTGACGCCCGCGGGTGGCGGAGGGTGATGCTGTGTCAGGTCACCGCGGGGTGTCGGGTCACGGCAGGACCCCGGGCTGTCCCCAGGCGGTGTCCCCGCGGCTGGGGACTGGCGTGCCTGAGGTCCCCTAAGGTCCCATAAAGTGCAGGCTCCTCTCGTCCGTTTTCAGTGCCGCTGCCGCATCCCTGCCGTCCTCCCAAAAATAAAAGAGCGAGAAGAACACAACTCCCAAAAAACCGTGCAAGATTACGATACTTTTGAGATACCTACACGGCCAGCTTTCAGAATTTCAAGAAATTAAATTGGTACGTAGTGGTATCACACTGCGACTTAAAAACTGCTGTCATCGGGAAAAGGACATAAAACGTTGCGTGCTTTAATCTTGTTTGCTGCACGCATTTGACACTGGGAAGCCGAGCAGGCAGTAATGAGCTGGGAGGGGGCAGCCTGGCCCCTGAAATCGGGGGGTTGCAGGGGTCTGTGCCCAGGCTGGAGTGGGTGAGCAGTGACTGACTTTATCACTTCATGGGAACAACCTTATCAATACTTACGAAGTGGCAAAAAAAGCGTTCATAAATCAGATTTTGAAGGAAGTTTTAAATAGCTCAGGCAACAGTTTGTCTGAGCATAGAATTATGCAAAATGAGTCAAATGGAAAATAAAGTTACCAGTGTTTGGAGGTGAGTAAGGGCCTTGGCCAGCAACAAACCTGAGAATGTCTTCCTTGATTCCTAAACAGGTCCACTTTGTGTCTCATCATTTCCCTTCTCCAGTCCAATCTTTATGGCACCAAGAATATTTATAAGTGCCAAGTTTGGGTGAAAAAATGGAAGAAAGGGACTTGAAATTCAAGAGGTATGTTCCAAATGTGTTTAGGCCGGTGAACATTTTAGGATGGTGGAGGGAATCCACTATGTACTGCACAAACCCACACTGGCTGAAACAGAAGAACTTACCAAGCTTTCTCCAGCAGAACATATGGACAGAATATGAAGCATTTAGTTAAACACTGCATTTTGTTAAAAACAGAGGAAAACACTGACAGTGTGATAAGGAATATGTAAATTTTTTCACATGCTTCAAAAAGTTAGAACATTGTTCCCTCCCCCCTGAAATGTATTTTGATAATTTCTAAGCAGACGGCAAAGAAAAGGAAATTATATCAATCCCTTTGGGGAGAATATGACATTCTGACTTACTGAAGCCTAGAAAGAGGTTTATAAACTTAAAAAATGAAAAAGACGAATTTAATCTTTCCAGACTTGTCAAACTTGTCTCAATTAATTTTTGATGACATAATTAGAACTTAAGGCTTTAATGTGTGCTTTTTTAGTTTACTTTTCAAAAGATTCAATTTTTTAAGACTCAGGGGAAACGGAGGGCTTTGCGGTGGGAACTGGAGCAGGAAGAAGGGGCGGACTCTGTGTAGGTTTGAGTGCTGATTCAGAGTACTCTATTAAGCGAAGAGAAGATGAACTCATTTTTATCCTCCCTTGGGGAATCAGACAAGAAACAGGAAGTCATTGATTCTAAGTAAGATCATTCACTCTGCAACTGTAAACAGTGTATTATGTGCCTGTAAATATTTCCAGAACCCAGTGGCTTGTTGGAAAATACGAAGTAAATTATTACAATCTCTAGCAAACAACCCACAATAAAAAGAGTTATTTTCAATCTTTTTATCCATAGTGTTTATGCAGTGGAATATTAATGAGTTTGGACATTGAGAAACTCCTTGGCTGGACACACTGTTCACTGCCAGAAATCCATCTACTCAAATGTTTTGTCTGTTGAAAGACAAACATTTTTAACTCCACCCTGTAATATTTCGCCCTACCAAAAAGCAAAAATTCTTTCATTACTTGACCTGTTTGTGTTTTCACTGCCACAAACACTGAAATATCCCACTGATAACCAGATGTTGGCCTCGTCCATTTCTGTTTTATGTAACTGCAGTTAGTTAAAAAGGAAACACCTAAAAAATCCTAAATAGTCTAATAGTATGTTGCCACTCCTCATTACTTAGGAGAGCAGAATCCAGATCAATCTGCAGCTGAAACTGTTTCTTCTCTCTAAAGTAGGAGAAGCTGCTGCTTGGAAGTTCCACCTTCCCTCTCCTGAACGGGGGGATTCTGGATAAGGAGAGAGGAGCATGGATTAGGGACAGGACAATGGTGAGCAGCTTGCTTTCCTGACAGGCCAGGGAATTTTCTGCTAAGCTTAAAAGATGGGGGAGAATGGCAAAAGACACCAGAGGTGTCTCGGTCACCTAGGAGGAGTGCAGTTGAAATGCTTGTGTTCAGAATGTGGGTGTTGTAGGATTGGCTTAGGAAACTATTTTAATAGCATATTTAAGTCCTAGTGATTCCATGGGGATTCCTGAGTGTGAGATTCCTGAATAAGGATAGTTGTAACCTCTGGCTTAGCAGCTTGAATCCTAGCCTGCAGGACCAAAAGGAAGAAAACTGCTCCATTTTTCGCTCTTTCTTCAGACAAATGATTGTGGTGAAAACTAACAAACCTCAGTTTTTCTTTCCTAGTTTTCCTTCTAAGTTAAGGTATGGAATGAAAGAAACAAGGAATTTAGGATATGAGAAAGGAAAGAAGGTTTTGAGCCAGAGTTTTTCACCTGTCTAGTTATAATGAACTTGAGAGTCATGTGAGACATGGGAAATTTAGACTATAAATAGCAAATATTACTGTAGCAAAGAAAAGTGAAGGACTTTCTGGAATCCTGCTCATGACTTTGATCTGTCTTGTGGTGCTTTTCTTTTTTTCTTCCTGTTGTCAAAAACAATGAAGATAAATTCATAGGTCTTTCACCTCCAGCTGAGGGATTTTAAGTGGGGCTGCCTTTTCCGATACAGGGACGAAGGGAAGTGCTTGAAGCTAGGCTTCTGGAGGACTGGGATAGTCGTGGGAGGGGGGCTCTCAGTGGTGTCACTTATTCATCCATGCTAACTGTGTCAGGACTTGCAGTGTGGAGATCTGTATTATCCATAATGATCTTCCTGTATCAGCCTCCTTCATCACACTGAACACAGTGGCTCCTTGCTGTTCCTCATCAGTGTCCCACTGTTCAGGTGACAAACATGCAATATAACTTATGACTTGTAGTTTTTTCTTTGTTGTGATCTTCCAGCAGCCTTCCACTGAATGGTGTTTTTCACATGTTTGTTATTTCTGAGATGAATTGGGTACTTAGGAGCTATTCAGGCTTTATTTTCAAAGCCAAACCTAAGTGTCCAGAACCCTGCAAAGGCCAGGCCTTTACTTAGCAAGGGAACTTCTTGGACTGAATGGTTACATTCAGCCATCCACTTACTCTTTATTGAACTGCCTACAAATACTTGGAATACAACAGAGCCCAGTCCTTCTGCTTACACACAGATGATTTTCTTGGCTTCTCAGACTCAAACCGTGATGAGCCAGCTCTCATCCTGAATAATTTTTTCCAGCAATGCTTGTCCAGAAGGGCAATGAGATTAATTTCCAGAAGGCACAAGCAGTTAAATGTGGATAAAAGCACAGATTTGAGACTGAAACATGCCTGAACCAGGATGTCCTGAGATCTGCAACAGCTAATGCAAAAGGCTTGTTTTTCGTGGGGGAGGTCCATGAGGGACCATTTGCTCACCCACCTTTACATGTGGAATCAGAAACTCCCCCTTCCATCTCATTAAGGATACTGAATTTTAAAGGCAATTTGATTAAGCAGAAGAATTTTAAAAGACTTTTAAAAGAGTGGTCTGCCAAATATTAAACTTGCATAAAACCAAATGTGCTACTAACTCACAGGCAGTTACACCTATGGAAGGCATTTGCTGAGCAAAAGCTCAGTTCCTTACAAGACTGTCCTGAAAGGATTTATGCAGTAACTGAAGATTAAAATGTGTGATGTGTCTCTGCTTATCAAGGAAAAATAGTTGCAGTCACGGGATAATTGAAGAAATTAAAATACAATAAACCTAAACATTATCAACACAGATTTCAGAAATTGATAGTTATGATAAGGGCCTCTTTAAACTCTGTACTTCTACTAAGATTTTCTACTAAGAAACTGTACTTGTATAAAATTTGGGGGTATTCTTGAGATTCATATAAAATAGGTTAGTATGCATATTAAAATAAAGTCAGACATTAAATACAGGCTGAATTTGACATGGGGATTTTTTCCCTTTCTTTTTTCAGCATAAATATGGCTGAACTTTCAGAGCCAGAAGGTACTGTAAACTGGAAGGAAAGATGTTTAACTTTGGAGTCACAGTTAATGAAATTTCGTCTCCAGGCAAGCAAGATCAGAGAACTGTTAGCAGAAAAGGTAGGTTTCATGGGATAAATTCTAATGATGTATAAATTATTTTATTTTATTATGGGGGCTGATCACATGTTATGGTTTGAGATTACAAGTACTGAGATTTTTTTCAGAAGGGGAAAAATAGCATTTTATAACAAAATATATGGAAAACATATATGTTTTAATGCTGTAAAAGAATTTTACATATCAGAATTGCCAGCAAGAAATGTTCATTTTCAAGTAAGAGCACACTGGCAACTCTCCTGCAGAGAAAAATATGTATCCAGTAATCACTTTTACAAGACTGAAGTTAATATTTAACATATTTATTAAGTATTTGAGATGTGATTTAAGGCACAGAAATCATCACAGAGAAAATCCAGAAGTATTATTTTCCCCAGTGTTCTTTAATGAATCATATCATTTACCAGACTTCATTTTCCTGTAAGAAGACATCTCCAACTATGGCTCGTCATCTGAGTCTCAGGACCCAGAAAGCTGAAAATTATTGTATCATTTAATTTGAAAAATATGGTTTAAATATTTACTTTATTTTCCAATAGAGAAACATTTCACTTGGTGTCTTCAAACATGTGCATCCCAACAGTCAGTTATAACTGAGCCCATATTTGAAATATAAAGCCCCTACCATTTTATTTACCTGGTAACATTTCAGCAGAACAAGGCAATTAAAAGAGTACAAGAGACAAAGCATCTTAGTGATTTATTGGAACTATGTCATCATTAAGACTCACTTCAGTGAATTTCTAATTAAAAAGTTTTATTGTAGTAACTCTGCTATGAGCTAAAGTTTCCGTCAATTGCTCTCCGCTAAAGAAAAGAAAAATTCAGATAAACTGATAGTATGTAAGTGAAAATACTTCCACTTCTTACATGTAAGTTAATGCTTCTCTTTTGTGAATGTATCCATTCTCCCTTTGAAGCCATAAATACATTTAATCTCCACATTTAGTCCTCTATGAATCATTCCCATTTTACTATGTTTTAGTGGGGGCAAGAGCTAAATAGTATTAAAGCAGGAAGAAACAGATACTTTTGTATTAACAGAGAACCCTGGATGATGTACAAAGTTCCAGATGTGTTCTGGGCCTTTCCTAATAATGCTTAACATTGTTTTCTTTGACAGCTAAATCAAAATTAACAAGTGTGTATGTTTTATGGAGATACCTATCTTAATTCCAGGATCTTACTCGAAGTCCTTTAGATTTCTGTGTTATGTGTTATCTATTATTTTACTGACTGTCCACTAAATCCTTTAAGGACCTGCTTGTAAATCTTGCTTGTCAGAAAGCTTCTCTTATCCTGAATAACAAAATACCACCAAAAACTTTGTCACTTCACTGCCCAGTTACCAAATGTCTCCCTTGAAGAGCAGTGAGCCCTCAACAGATCTCTGCAGATCTCCCCTGATAGCTGCTGGTCACTGTAGGAAGTAACCAATAATGTACTATTTTTATTGAGTCCTTTTTTAATTCATGGAGGGACATTCCCTCCTACCCCATGGCTTTTTGTTTCCTTGAAACACTTTGCAAAATCCAAGTAATTATAACAACCAGACCCTCCCTATCTTCAGCCTTGGTGATCCCCTCAAAACTTCATCACCCTTGTAAGCAAACACCCCTCTTTTTAAGGGCCACTTTAACTCTTTCTTTACCTATAATATTCATCCACATGCACCCTAAATTTCCTGTTACATTTTCTACTAATTTGCTTACTACAGACATCAGACTTACAGTTCAGTAGTTGGTTCAACTATGTCATCTGGTTCTTGACTGAATAAAATTTGGCAATTTATTACTATTCATTTTATCTATTCATGGCCTTATCTGTTCTATGGAGGCACAAAAACTCAATTTGAGATGAAAAACATGGAATAAAGAAATTTAGTATTTTCTGTATTAGACTTCTTTTCATTAAGTAGGCACGAAAATTTACAGCAATATAAAGTAACTTCAAATAAAAAAACTTTTTTAATAATATCAAATTCCACTGAAATTGTATTTTTACAGTTAGTACTCTAAATAGTTCTGTTTTGGCATAGCTAAAAATACTGCTGTTAGAAAGTAGTGTAGTTGAAAACTCTTAGTTGTTTCCCAATGCTGCAATTTTTCTGTATGGCAAACTCTCATTGAAGCACTATTGCAGAATATTAGGTTTGAGAAGAACAACGAGCTGTGCAAAAGCCATCCTTGGAAATTTCATTTAAGAATTTAAAAAAAAAATTAAAAGAGGAAAGCAACCTGTGTCTTTCATTGTAGTTAGCAAGGCTCAGAGATGAGCAAGTTATTATCATCAGTCTTGGAGGAGAACATCCATCCAAGAGTACAATCCTGGCTGCTGTAGCACTCAGCAGATCACCGGATGCTTACACAGTCAGAGCTGTTAGATCAGAGGTGTCTGTTCTCTCTTTATGCCGTCTGGATCCCTGCATTTCAGGATGGAAGTCAAGTGGCTAAACACTGGACAGGCAGCCTTCCAGCAGCCATAACTACCAAGTTTTACACGGCTGCTGCTGATTGTAGTTTTGGCAACCTAAAAGTTAAGATTCATGAACAGCACTTCACAAAACTATCTGAGTTTAAAAAAAGATTTTATAAATTTGAATTCTTTCTATTTGACTTTTCACTTTGTTCACTTACAGTTTGCATTTCCAGGCTCTTAACTGAACTAGAAATATCCTCTTAAATTAATAGAAATGTATGCATAAAATCATATAATTTCAAATATCAACATAAAAAACCATAAAAACAAGCAGAATAAGAGGGATAAAATCACAGATTTTCAGCACTGTGCCTGAAATAAAATATTCAAAGGCAAATTACTCTCATCTTTGAGAAATAGTATTCTGAAACAGATAAAAAAACTTAAGAACTTGTCATGTTACTGTTCTCTTGTTTTAGTTTGCCTTCTCTTTCTCAGAAATTTTAGAAAAGGCAAAGTCTTTACACAAGTTATACATGGGAGAAACATTTTCTGTTGAAGACCACAGGTCCAACAAGTATTCAGTTGGGATAATTTGACATGATATTCTCCAGAGCAGAGCATTAGCAGACTTCAAGAAAAATGATCCTTCTCCTTACTGTGCCACTTTGACTTTTTAATATGAATCTTTCATTCATAAACTGGAATTCAGTTGGGACATATATCAAAGTCTGGTCACAGCTTAATAAAATTTGATCATGTTCATCTGCAAATTTAGCAATCTTGCACAATTCAAAAGCAACCACATTCAAAATGGGCACTGAAGTCTTTGTATGTATTTCTGAGTTGGTTTCGTTTGCCAATAACCCAGTAGTTATTTTTTCATGTTTTAATTTTTGAAATTATGCAGAAAATTCTCAGTATTGATTGAAGGAAAGATACACTCACACTAGTTTGAAATTGAACTGCATGGAATTGTTATTCAAAAATATATTTGAGAAATAGTAAAGTGAATAATGAAGGCCCAGTTGGCCAGTAGTTGATGGTCATCCTGATACTAATGACAAAAGAATAATGCAGCTGATATCAGCCTTTATAGGTACTTTCTAGATGTGTTACTTGTTACAGAATGAAACAACTGGGCAAAGCTCAGAAATAATTCTCACTCTCAGTTTGATTAGCACAGGCCTTTATTTGTGGGTTTGTTTACAATCATCTCTATGCTATGAAATGTGTACTAAAACATGGAACAATAGTAGCAGACAGTGTTCCGCTTCAAAACAGCAACAAAATCACAGTACTGTGGTGTGACAGATGTAAAACCCTGTGGGTATTATACTATATAATTGTTGTAGGAAACAGAGTAAGAATGATACTGTGACAAAAACAGGGAGTCTGTTCAGGAAGGTAAGAGAAATGGATTGATGGTAATTCTCCAGCCTTCCTCCTCTGCCTGTGTTTGAGAGGTATCTCTTCAAGACAGTGTATCAGGGAAAGGAATTTACATCTCATTACCCTATGTGCATGACTTACCAGAAACTGCCATAGGGTTTTTCTCCTTAACTTAGTCTAAAACCAGATTTAAGTAAAGGATGTCTTGAATCTATTCATTTCTAAGATTTGTGTATGACCTGTGTGAGTCCATAAATGTGTTCAGGCTGGATTAATTGAAGTACTTTTCTTATACACTAGAAATCAAATACCTTTGCAAAGTTATTTTATTTAATAGTGCCTGCAAATAAATGAACAATTAACGTGAAAAGTCTTGATTATATTATTCTAACAGATGTGTTCTAATTCAGAAAAACAAATTATTTACTGTGTCCTGTAAGTTTAGGAAGTACTCATCCTTGAAACTCAGTTCAGGAGTTTGAGAAATTTGCATCGTAAATGTGTTGCAGCAGTTCAGCTACCAGAGCTTACATTTTTTACTGAACTTGAAGAGGAGAGAGAAGCAAGGGAATATACAGTGTTTTCAGAAAACTTAATCCATTCCCTGTTGTTTATTTGTTTTTAATATTTTTTCATTTTGCCAAGTAAAGAGTCTATATTTATAAATCTAACGCGCAAAGAAAGAGACCTTGTTGGAGTTTTAAGCAGAAGCTGCTACTGTAAGTGGGAGAAGTCTTTACAGGAATTTAAGGAATGATGTTAGAAAGTATCCTGGTATGCCAAATTTAGGATGGCTGTGAAACTGAGCTTTAAGCAGAAGCCTGTATTTTAATGCAGCTCAAGTCTTACGTATGTGAAGAGTTTACAAAAAAACCTCTTTGTTGAGTAAAAGATTACATGTTTCTACTGCAAGTTTAGCTTCCAGCTGGCATTTCAAGTCATAAGAAAAGTTGGTGACCTTCATTCTTTTCACACTAAGTGCATTTTTCACCTAGACTAGACATGCAACACCAGGTATAAATTTGATGTTCTTCCTACCACTAAAAAATCATTTTAGTATGAGAACTACATAACTGTGTTAAATTCCCACTTGGGCAGCCTCCACTGAATTTTTCACCAGACTCCATAAGGACTGAATAGGGCACTGACCCAAATGTTGCATTATGGGCTGTCCAGTAATACTCAGCCTTCCTATGAATGTCTCCAAGTTTGTTTCCTGCAGTGCTGAGGGTCATTATTATGCTTTAAGTGATTTTCAACAAATATAAATGATTATGAGAGAGAATTGTTTTAACCTTCCACTTGGATGTTCTCCATATACATGCTCAGCTGGCAACGAGTGTGTACATCACAAATGCAATATTATTTATACTTTCTGTACAGGTTATGAAAATTGACTGATAACCAATTTTTTTAGGCCAAATACTACTTTCAATATATTTCAAAGCATAACACATTTTGGACTTGGTCTTACTAACCAACAGCTAAATCCATGTCCCAGTGTATTTTTATTCCTTTCACAGTCCTATTTATGGTATGTCATTTGACATTTGAAAATGAAGCAGATGCAGTGTGTTTTGTTATCTCTGGCATGGCAATTTCACGTTTAATGTTTTTGGAGGAAAAGTCAATAACACATTGGACTTACACAATGATTGCCAATATGAAAATTGTAAAAAAGCTCTCTGAGTATCTCCATTTGCAATCAAAGGATTATGAAAGGTAAAGAGGAACAGAATACAACTGAACCAAAATTATTCAAGTGAAGGTTATTTTTCAGTCTTTAGTTGTTCTTAAAAAACTTCTCATTGTGGAAAATAATTCAGTTGCAATTAGGAAGGTACAAACAGGAGAAAGCAAGGAGAGTTAAGGAGAGGAAATTTATATGAATAGAGTCGTAGGTTTGTTTACACCTTTTTAATACCTACTCATGTTTCTTATAGTTTCATTTTTATCCCTTGTCTATTATTAACTTTATGCTATGCCTTTTTAAAATGGTGGGGCTTTTTTTGTTGTTTTTGAACATCTTAAAACTACATTCTTTCTAAAGAGGCTGAAAATGGGAAAAAAAAAAAAGAGAGAACTCCGGAAGCAATAAATTAGCCATTCTTGTAGAGGCCTGGCTGGGTAATGGCATGAAGAGCACAGCCTTTGCTCTGAGGCCAGAGGATTAATATCTCATCTCTGGTGGTATTCACTTCTATTCCAGCCCACCTGAGATGGGGAAGTTGATGGAAGTTGTGGAAGCTGTGATAGTGGGTAGTCACCTGTGCAGATCCTTAGCCAATCTAATACTTGTTTAGCATTTCACTTATAGGAGCTACAAAGTGTTTTTTCTCTATTTTTCATGGTGAGAACTCTTTTTGCTCATTTAATTTTCATTGCCTGGGAGAGTACTTCCACACTTTAAATACCGGTTGTCTTGTCTTTAAAGTGCAATATGCTGCCTTACATGTATTTCTGGAATCTCTTGCTCCTTTACCATGTGTTTCCAAAGTGTCCTATACCCTTTAATGTCATGAATAAATTCAGTTTTCTTTTTTTAAAATGTTGGCAGTGAGTGGTACCTTTGTTTCTTAAGCCATCACCTCTCAGGCAGTGGCACATCCTATTTCAGGTGGATGCTCATGTTGTGGCTCTAATCAGAAGCCACAATTCAGGGAGACAGAAGTAGCAGAATTTCCACAATTGAAGTACAGTGATCAGTACAAAACAAAGCAGATGAACAACCAGTTCTTGATAGATGTTTGTCTGTTTCATGTTAAGCACTATATGGGACTTCTTTTTCCTTGCCTGCCAAAGTGCTCTGGGTACCTTCTTCCCTCTCTCTGAACAGTATCTTCACTCCTTTCAAGATTTTGAACACTATGAGAATGTCTGTGCTAAGAGTGGCCGTCTACCTAATTTGTGTTTAATTGTGTCTCTGCAATTTCACTATCGAGACAAGATCTGAGTTGGAAAAGATGACTGCCAGAAAGAGGGAATTTCCTAGTGTTATACCAGGCTTAGGAAAGTTCTGTGACTGACATTGGGAAAAGTACAGTTAGTGAGCCAGCATTACATGCTGCTCAATTGTCCTTCACTACACTGCCTCCTTGAATCCCGCTGCTGAATTTAACTTTTTAAAATCTGTGTGTTTGCTGGCAGCTGTCCTAGACTACCAGTTCTGGAAGGGTTCCCTCTCTGGGCTTTTCTGTTTTATATTTTTAAGTTATATAGTTTCCCAAAGAAATCATTAATTTTACTACAATGAACTCAACTGAGATGTGAAAGATTGTTTTTTCATATGTACTTTTCACTCATTTAATGACCACTAGAAAACTTTCTGAGCTAAATAATTCTTAAAATCATGTTTAAGTACTGAAAAGAACTTGAAAGAAGTAAAATAACTCAGTAGTAAAACTGGACTAATCAAGGAGAGCAATAGAAATTTTGAGCCTGGTTTTTCAATTTGGAAACTGAGCAAATAGAGACTGATAATTTTTGGAGGTTTCATTTTGTTCCAAGGAAAGGCTTTTGTACTAAGCACAGTTTGTATGAATGAGCTGAATTGCTAAAAAGGAGAAGAAAGAGAGGCTTGCAATTAAGAAGTGCCTTTTGCCTACCTGGGAGAGAGCAGTGCCAGAAGTTGCTGTAGTTAGAAGTGAACAGGATTGTGATTCTGCACATGCAGATTGTAGAACTGCTGCTCATCTGCAGAAGTGGCTATGTGTCTGTATGCGTGTGCACACAGATGTAACCTTGACATCGAAGAATGGAATTGTTCTTACACTTCATACATTTGTGTGACAGAGAAAGACAAAATAAAAAGGAGTTGGTTAGATGGTAAATTTGCAGAGGAATGGTTGACAGTGCTTTGTTCATGAGAAGAATTGTAGCCTTTTACCTCTTAATTGGTATTAAGAATGAAGAAGATGGGAGAAGAAAACCCATGGGAGAGCACTGGAAGGTGGCAGCTTGCAAACTGCCAGGTTGTGAGTGCTAAGCTGTGGTGCAGTAGTCATAACCTAGGTGAGCATTCAAGCGGGGTTTGAGGGAAATACAAGGCTCTAGCTTTCTGAATTTAAGCCAGGTGACTAATTCTTTATCTGAAGATTTTTTTTTTTGCATGTAGGAAATAATAAAAAAATGTAAAATTTCATATAGAATACATGCTTGGTCTGTAATTAGCCTAAGGAACATTTGAGCCCCATTGAGACTTAGCCTTCAGCATTAGCCCTTTTGGGGACATCTGTGACAAAAAGAAGATTAGGTTCAGAATGCAATTCTTCATTTTGTGGACTGAAAAATTGAGTAATATTTTTATAGGTTTTGTCTTGTTCTAAGGAAAAGTTATTGTGCCAGAATATCCATTTTTCACTGAAGGCATATTTAATTTTATAAATACAGGTGGATCTAAAGTATCACTTCCTAGATTATATAACAAAATGGATTTGTACTAATAAGTTAAATCCAAAGCTGTTCTATTAAAGATAAGTCTCTCTAATTATTGTACTCCCTTTGGGATAAAAAAATCAGCCAATAAAGAACAAAGTATTTCTTCCCCAAGACATGTGCTCATTCCTTCTTTACAAATTATCTTCTTGTTTATTTGTCCTATGAAATGTTAGTATATTTATTTTGCATCTCTTTTCCTTAGGTGTTTTGTCTATATGGCTTAATGAGTCAGGTCATATTTTAAAGTTTGTTGTAGTTTATAAAGATTTAGCACTGTCCTTATGGAGAATACATAGTACATAGAAGAGAAATGTCAAGGCAGAAGGAATAATGTTAGAAAATATGGATGGAACATACCTAGTCAGCTTTTTAATAAATGAGTTACAGAACTAGGAGGAATATTACTGTCTTTTCCTAAGTTAAACCACCAGAAGAGAGATCTTTTTGTGAAAAGAGCAAGTCATGCTTCTAGAACAGTTTTACCATTGCTTTTAACTAACAAATGTGTGCAAGGCTTTGTATGATTTGGCACAGCATATTGTAAAACATGAAAACTGGTGGTCATCAAAGCCACTGAGAAGCAGATTACTTTTTTTTAAGCAGTACTAACTTATCTTCTGGAAATGCAGAGATTTGTTGAAATATTTGGGTCTAAACATAGGAATATAGAATCAAAAGGGGAAATCTTGGTCAGATGTAGTGCTGTGGAATAGCTGTCAGGCATATACTTCAAACCATTTATAAAATTAGCAAGTATCACATAAGAAAAAAAAATCAGATCTTTTGTCTTCATAGCTTCTCTTAGAAGGCAGTTCTAAAATCTTTTTTACTCAATGTGAAGAATGAGTGTCTTTTAATTGCCAGCCTGTGTTTATTCATCACCTGTTTATATCTACTGGTACCTTAAAAAGACAGTTGTAGGTGTGTTTCTGAGTTGCTTCTCCTATTTCTTTATTTATATAAGCAGCCATATACCCATGTCTCTGGTTTTGGTAAGTCTTGTGTGGTGTGAGGACTGGGAGTTCACCGTATCTAAAAATGGACAGATTTACTACTCTTTTTGTTTGTTTGTTTTATGGGGAACATTAGATTTCAAAAAAGTCTATGTGATACAAGCATGTTGTTTATAATATTAAAAACTAGGAGACAGTGTATTATGCACTGATTATAATGTAAATTTCAAACATGAATGGGATAAATTGATATGTTTAAAATTGACTTGGATAAAAAATACGGGTTTGTTCCTATACATAACAAACACTTTTCAGATTTCAAAAAAGGAACTAATTACAAGAATTTCTGTTTTTAAAATAAAATGTTTCCTTTAAAATTATTAAATAGCTATTTCAAATAACAGGAAAGTTATCATTTTAGTGCTGTAATTTCTCGCTAATACACACTAGAGGAATCATGATCTCTCTCTATATAGGTATAGAAATGAAAGTTTATATACACATATATGCATACAAAAAGTGTATTTTTGAAATTTGTGAGTGATGACTTTTAAGTTTATACCCTTTGGGGATTTCATATAATATGTGCTTTAGTCAAATGAAAATTTCTTTACTTGCACAAAAATATATATGTTCAACATTTCTGAATACAGCCAGGACACTTCCAGGTGACCTTTGAAAAGGAATCACTTTATGATTTGCCTTTGTATTGTACAAAATTCCCCGTGCCTGTGTGTTGTACTTCAATGTCCAGACCTCCAAGGCAGTACACCTCTGTTTTTATTGCTGCCATGTTTCTTCAAAGCATTCACTATTTATTCACATGTGGCATTTCTCTGTTCATTGTTTGAACAAAAATAGCTCGATTTGATGAGTGTCAGATGTAGAGTGGTTATTTCCTTACTAGGTTTAAAACCAAATCTGTTTCTAACAATAGAAACTGTTTTCTATAATTCAGTAATTGATGCAGCATGCACTGATCCGTTTTCTGGAAATTGTAAGAGGATTTTTCACTTAAAGACAGAAGGAGAAAGTGCAGGTTAAAGTAGCATCTGTTCTTCTGTACCTGTGTTGTTCAGTCAATATGTATGTATTTTTTGTTCATGGGACTAAAACACTTATTCTTTATATTTAAGACTGTAAAATCAAAACCAGCATATATTATGACAGGACATCTCTGAATTCTTACTGAATTTGCACCAATCCAATGTGGGTGACAAGAATATTCCTTACAAGAGGTTTGTTGAACTGGGGCATTATTTCAAGTTACCTCATTCAGGACATGACAGAAAATTAAGCTTAAATATTTCACATGCCAAATGTTATCAGAAACATGATGACCCTCCATGTTTCTCCTGGGAAGCCAACTTTATGTCAGTTGATCCTTTACAGACTGTAGTTCATTTGAGCAATGCCTCACCTAACAGCTGAAACATAACATTTTGATCCAGTGATGCTGGCAATTTGCTGAGGTGTATACAGAAAGAAGTTGGTGGAGGTCTGATTCAAAAGACTTTTTTTCAAATCATGGTCTTTATAAAGTCAGAGGTGGTTGTCAATATTCAGGATGCTGCCATAGGTAAGAGTTCCTCTGTACATTTGCCCCTAAGCATGGATGTGGCTGCCATTACCTGCCATGTCCATCCTCAGATTAGGGATTTTTTTTTTTAATGATTTTTATTTGAGGATCTTAAGCTATCAATCCATGGTCTAAAATGGCCTTCATAATCATTGAATAAAGAGGATTTAGCACTGCATTTTATTCTTGATGAGTTCAAAGCATGACTTGATTTAAACCATTCAACCAGTCCCATATTTCCACCTTCTCTCAATAATGCTGTGATCATTGTTGAGAAATTTTTCATTAACTTAAGAAGAAGGTTTAAAGTTAGGTTTTGTTTGTGAAGAGAAATTCTTCCCTTAGAAATAGTTCCAGTCTTTTGCCCAACAAGTTTTGATAGCCTTCAGAGTATTCTAAGGCAGTCGTTTCTTCTGTTTAAGTTCACAGGCTTATAAACAAGCAAAGCAGTCAGAGTATAGATGTAAATCTAATCTTTCAGGCAAAACCATTTGGTGAGTTTTTTAGAGATTACTTTTGCAAATGGAAAAAACATATTTTTTCAAGTTTCAGTATTGTTACAGTAGACCCTGCAAAACAAACCTATTTAAACTCTGAATAAAGGGAAAATCAGGACTCACTTAGTAATTATTATGTCGTATCAAATTACTGAAATGCTGGCAAATTTCATTTTAATAGAAGTGGTCATGTTTGGTAACCATGATATTTCAGCCTTGCTGAATAATATACATTGTCTTTTTGTAACAGGAGTCTCCTAAAAGAAATTGAAGACCCTTTAGAAATTTAGCAAATAAAATCTCACATTTAGTTGTTGCCAGGAAGCTGATTGACATATCAATGTTGTGAGACCATACAAAGCTTCTTAGCACACCTTGAAATAATTAACTATTGAAAAGGCAAAACTCAACTTCATTCTTCCCTTTATAATCTCTGAATGATTTTTTGCTTGGTAGTTATTCTCTCAGCTTCTTTGGCTCCTGGCTTTACGTTCATCTTAGCAACAGCTTTATTCAAATCATATTCTTTGTCCCAGTAGTTTACATGAACATATTATTCTGTTCCTGGTCCTGTGTATTCCTAGCAAGAGGTGCACTGTGCAGTGTCAGTGCACAGCCATGGAAGGGACTTGGGCCTGTAGTGCACTGGATTATCCAGGACTCAAACTGTTGTTAGAAGAGCAGCACTACACTCAGTGATCATGAGATGCTGCTGGAGAGACCAGCAGTTTTCAGGTTTAAGCCAAGTTGGAGCTGGTTGAGCTGCAGTGGCAGCTGGGTGAACTTGGCAAGCAACATTTTCAGGTTTTAATTCCATTTACTAAATCTGTCAGGTTTCTGATACTACCGTACAGATGAAACTACCTTAACTTATTCCCATAAGTTATAAATAAATTGCCAGTTGCTGCCATGCATTTGCAAATTGCCTGTGAAAGTTAATGAACAACTTGCTACTCATCAGTGAATTTCACAATATAAATATCTGAAGTTTTCTGTCATAATATTATAATTTTTGTCACAATATTAATCGTTTTCTGTCATAACATTAATAGAGTCACAACATTATAGAGTATTAGTTCATTATTAGTACCTGCACTTCCACCATGTTTAGCACAGTGCTTTTACTACAGCGGAATGTTAGCTGACCATATATTCAGAAATAACCTCAATTTCTGAATCCCAACTTAGTAAAAAATAAATCTCTGAAAAACGATTTTAAAGCGAGTCTTGCAAACCAAACCTTTGTTTGAATGTAAAACCAAAAAGACAGATGGAAAGTAACCTTAGAAGTCAAAATTCTAAAAATGAAACCCAAAGTTCAAATCTTAACATGAGGTCATTTAAATATGAAATTAAATTCATGTGACTAGAGAGGAACAAAGAAGGCCTATCTCCCTGTCCATCTGGCAAATGAATGACTGGGAAGATCATATCCTTAGAAGTGTTCTTGCAAAACAACTCACTGGGGACCTGACCATAACCATGTGGATTGTGAAATGTTTGTTGCTCTTATATCAGTGGTGTGCTGTGGTATTATTATGATGTAGACTTTGGGGTTTTGTGTTGTATGAGAAAGTACTAGAAGGTGAGTCACAGCTTCTTTTTTTATGTTAGTGAAAACTCTTTTTCTCCATTTTCAGTTATTGATTGATAGAAAGTGATGACTCTGTCCTTGTATGGATATGTTGCTAAAAGTTTCATGTGATTGGCAGCATAATTGGGAAGAGAAAAAAAAAGAGATGGAGAGTGAAAAAGAAACTGAAAGATACCAGAAATTGAGTACAAACAGGACAGGATGAAACTGACTATTTTAAAACCATGCAGTAAACTGGAGAAGGAATAAATGGGTTTCATTTGCATGAAATTCTTTTCCGAGAACAATTTTCAAGCTGAATACTGAGTATGGCAGTATTAATTATTTGATGTTTCATTCTCTTCAGATGAACTGAGATGTTATCTAGATATTTCCTGAGAACTACTAAGTCCTTAAGTCATGGAATACCTCACGAACTTCCAAGTGTTACTTCAAAGCAGGGCGTACTTTTTTAAAAAAGGCAGCGAAATCAGACTACAGGGCTCTTAACAAAATGTAACAAAATGTAAACAAAGTATCTCTTTCTGGCCTCTTCTGTTCTGTATTGTTGGGAAAGCCTTCAGAATAAATCCTGTAAAATGCAGGGGTTTTCCAAGGCCCTGGGCAAAGATTGAGCCTATGATTCATTAAGCTTCAATATAACATAAGAGATCTGCCCCCCTCAGAAGTGATCTGCACAACGCCATGAAAATGGTCCCTGTCTTCATCCACTGCTGCTGTGGAGAATCTGAGGCCACCGTGTCCCTTTTGGCCATCCTGCCTTCTTTCATGCAGCAGTGGAGAAGTCTGGCACCGTCCATGTAGCGTATTTGTCCAAAATGCTATATTTGTCAACTTCAGAAGCAGTAGCAGCCAAGTACCCTCTACTCTTGCCTCTTTTGGAAGGACCTGAGGAAAGTTTCAGGACTATTGTCAAAGGAATTTCTACTCTTGGTAGCAGGGGAGAAAAAGCAGTGTGTCTTATGGCAGCCAGAGAATTAACTATGAAGAAAAGGTGTATATATTTTTTCTGTTGAAGAGTCTTTACAATGTTTTAATATAGTCATGATGGTGAATTCTTTTCCCAGTCTGACACACTGTTTATCCTTTTATTTTTATGCTCCTGCCCACCACGTGTCCTTTCCTTTTTCAAAACAGACCACGAAAATATGTTTTTCTGATGAGAGGCAGTAGGCATGGCCATTTAATTGTATGTTTTTATACATCCACAGATGCAGCAGCTTGAGAAACAAGTTATAGATGCTGATCGTCAAGCAGAGAGAGCATTTCAGCAGGTATAAACACTTAGAAAAATATCTCCACTAGCTGTGTGTGTGGTACTTTAAATGAAGTGGAATTGAAAAACTTGCTTTATTCTTAAGTACTTCTAAAAGTGGGGAAGAAGACTGTTTCTTTTAACATTTATTGATTTGTCTTAACCGAGAGTTCTAACACCTTTCTTTGCTCACTACTCAGTTCAGTTCAATAAAGTCAAAGCTAACATCACAAATCATAAATAGATATATGTAATGATCTTCTTCATTGATGCATTATGAGTCTTTGATATATGATACATGTGGAAGCAAAAGGGAGAGGAAACAATGACATGCTCTAGAAGATCTGTAAGAAAATAAAATGAGGCTACCGAACACAGTCTCTAAATAGAACTGTTCTGGGTTGTTTATTCCTCTTGTAGAAGTTACATCATTTATAGAATGAGATCGTGGCTAAATATTTAACCAAAGCTGCCTTTTGATTCCAAATGGCAGATTTAGCCACTGTGGACATTTTATGAACATACCTCTGCTATTCCTGAAACATTCCTCATATCTTACTGTGAGACAGATAGAAACTGAAAATTATAAGACTAAAAATGTTCATGTACTAATTTGGAGTTAGAAAACATTCCTGACTACAAGCCAAGTATTTTTAAGCAATTTTTTAGAATGCTACCAATAATTTGCTGGGCTTTTTTACAGTGTGCAATTGTTCATTTATTAAAACATTGTCTATAGCTCCCTGTAGATAAATTGCATTCTTCCCATACTGGTGTTTCTAAAAGCTTTTGTATTACAAAACTAGAAGCCTCTCACAGATACTAACAAAATCTGTGTAAGATCTTTCAGTGTTTTGCCAGTCCTTTTGGTATTAAATGCGTAGGGAGACATCATGAACTGTAGGGTTTCTTCTTAAATAGGCTTCAAAACTTTGCAGGGTTATCTTGAATCTTAAGTGTGGAGGCAATTTTAACAGTCTATTTTGTGATTAAATTATTACCTTTGACTTGGAGCATTATGTTTCTTAAACTTTTATATTTGACTTTCCAAATAGGTGCAGATCATGGAAGAGAAATTAAAAGCAGCAAATGTTCAAACAAGTGAATCAGAAACCAGGTTGTATAAGAGATGTCAAGATCTGGAGATCCTGATACAAGATAAAAATGATATAATACAAAAATTGGAGCAACAACTTGAAGAACAGGTTAGAAATAATGATGTTACAAAAGAGAAACATCAATTCCCATCTTAATTATACAAAAGGAAAATCAAAATTTAGACCAATAGAGGACAGAAAAGTTTAGCACGATTTCTGTTGTTTGATTAAAGAGGTTCCCATTGGAAGTATGTAATTTGAATAATGTTTATTCCTTTCCAAATTATGCTCTGGCTTCCATTGAAAGAACATCTGACTTTTAAGAGGGGAAAAATGATATTCCTTTTCACTGTCTCCCCTGAAGAGCTTTCATTTTTACTAGAGGAAAGAGGAATAGCAGCCTCTGTGAAGCCCTATTCCTCATTTTTTTAAAGTCACTGTGTATTGCCCAGGAGCCTGAATTACTTCAAGCAATCTTAGGAGTTGTGTCTGAAGATACTATTCAGGCAGATTATATTACTCAGTGAAAAATATGCTTATGTCAATTTTTTCCAGAAGCAAATAAGACTGCAAGAAGCAAAAATCATAGAAGAAAAAGCAGCTAAAATAAAAGAATGGGTGACAGTCAAGCTTCATGAGGTATAACTCTTGCTACAATACTTACACAGACAATATAATGGTGTGACTGGATATCCCTTAAACCTTTTGGCTGTTAAAAGCCTGCATGCCATAGTGAAAAAATGCTTCCCAGGTTCATTGATTTTATAGTTATTTGCTGGAAAGAGGAAAATTGAAAACAACGGCACAGAGAGCAGAGTGTCCATGTCGCTTAAACTCTGATGTCTGATTTGGTCAGCCAGTATGATCTGGGTTCTCTCTCTGGAGAAGGGGCCCAGAACTCCTCTCTGGAAGGTCCACTTCTCCACTGCTTGAGAGAGCTGGCAAACTGAGCTTATTCAAGCAGATGCCTAAAGTGTGAATAATCCCCAGAAAGCCGACCAAGCCTGCTGGGGCCTGGCAGAAAAAAGGCCTTGATCATTTTTTATTTCACAATGCCCACGCTACTCTTAGTCATGAATAGTTTCAGGGACACCAGCTCTAGTTTCAAGAGACCAGTTGTCTCCCTTTTTTCCCTGCTGTGGTAAGATAACCATGTCTTTGCTCTGCCTAAGGCTGCCAGCCTTGGGATGCAGCTGTGCTTTCTCCTCCCTGGGTGCAGAATTTAAAGTTGCCTGTAAAAGTTAAAATATTACTCTCTTGTACTTGACTGGAAGTTATAGTCGAGTTGAAAAACAATTAAATTATTGGTTTTGAAGTAAGAAACTAGAAGGAACTTACATAAAATATTTACTTTTAGTCTGGGAGGGCTAAAGTAAATTATTTTGAAATAATTTAATAAAAATGCCATTAAATTTAGCTAAAACTACCATGAAAAAGTTTGGAAAAAATCGAGTATGAGTCAAACTATTTACTTACTCTTTATGGAAAATCTCAAGCTAGTTTCACAGATGTGACTAAGTGTCACTCAGTGGGAAGTGGAATTGCTGGCTCCCTTCTGTGTGACAAGGGATACTCAGATTCAAATCTGTTTGCCTAATCTGGAGCGGGAGTTTGAACCAGCATCTTTTACCTCCCAGTGGTAAAAGCAATGGGTTGTTGGTTTTGATTTCCTGTAGAAAGACTTTTGCTTTGTATAGTTTGTTAGCATCTATTTTTTTCTTTTTAATTTTTGCTGTGGGATGACAAGGAGGCATTTGGACCATCATTCCCTCTGATTCCTCTGCTCGCTCTTGGTTTTGTGAAGTGGCACAGAAGTTTGTCATTCTAGCCCTCTGCTTTTATTAAAAATGCCAGTGCAGTTTTCTTTTTCTCTTATTTATTGAGGATTTTTAAAGCAGTCATGGGTTTGCCTGGTTGGGGGAATGATTTTGGCAGAATTGAGCAAGTAATCATTGTGGGGAATTTAGTTGCTCAGAATAAAGAGATAAATAAAGCCTAGACTAGTATTCAGAGAAGTAGCAGAGAGGAGCTTATTATTTTGAACTAGCTCTGTCCTTAGATAGGCAGAAATTCAGAGAAAATGTAAGTGATGTAATGACTTTAAGATTTGTTTCACCAATGGATGAGATTACATTTATATGCTTTTAGTTAGAGGTGGAAAATCAGAACCTCCGCTTGATCAACCAAAAGCAAACCAAAGAGATGAAAACAGTACAGTCTAAACTGCAAGGTAAATGTATAAATCTTCTGAAAACTTCTCTCTGTGTGGCATATTTCTTTCTATTCCCTATTAATGTATGCATCTACATGAATGAAAATATTCTGTGAAATCACAGAGATTTCAGAGAGTATGAAACTGACATCAGAGTGACTGTACATGAAGGTGTTAGGAAGGAATAATTTGGTTTTATACTGAAAAGACATGCAGACAAGGCACAACTGGTTTTTGTGGGGTGAATGGGTATCGCTGTTACTTAAATAGCTTCTGCAAGTAATAAGATTTTACTGGATTTATGACAGATCTTTGCTTTCACTTCTTTATAGCCTAGGTGGTCCTAGCACTGCTAAGGAATACATGAATGTCAGTCTGCATTTGCTTTTTCTAGCAAATGGTCAGCTGGGAGTCAGAACTCCAGTCAGATTTTTTTAGTTACTACCTTTGACTACAGTGATCCAGAATCTTAATTCAGGCCAAGTATCACCAGGTTCCTCTCTAAATGGATATAGTAAATTTAAAAATCATAAAGTGTAAATAGAAAAAAGAAGAATATCCCCTCCAAGAAGCATAATTTCACATTAATCAAAGTTGAATTTTATTCACCACCATGTTGCCTGTTCATGAATTTTCTTAAGTCTGTCTGAAGGTTCCCATCGTCCTCTCCATACTTGGTTGATCTGACAATTTACTATCATCTGAAAATTGTGTTAATTTGCTACCTAGCCTTCAGTTCTTCATAATATATCTCACATATACATGTAAATACACAGGTATTTAGAAATGTATGTAGAGAAGTGTGTGTGTGTATACACATAGTATGCATAATATATGAAAATACAAAAATTTAAAAATTCATATACAATATGAAGTTTTTAAACTAAGACGCACCTTTCTGTTAATGAAGAAACGGGATTGTTTTTCTTTGCTATCTTTTGATAAGTAGCAATTCCATACACTTCTAGTCATTCTCTTCTGAGAGATCTATTTAAAGGCTTTTTGAGGCCCTGTACTTTCCAACACACAGTTGCTGATACACCCGAAAATATTAAGAAATTTATTACTATTTGCAGTGTCCATGCTGGTGACAGGCTATAAATTATGAACACATGGTACTGTTTTAAGCAGTTTTACAGGTATGGGTAAGGGCATTTTGTTCCTGGATCTAGCATAGGGATTTTTATGAACAGGGATGGACAGATTTCATGTTCCAGGCAGTTCGATAATTTCTGCTTTCACTTTCTCTTGAAGTCCTCCTCCATACAGACCTTCTAAACCTGATAACTTACTCTTCTGTATTTGCTGAAGCACCTGTTACAGAATCTCTTAATATTTTTATCTGAAGGGTGGCCTTCACATATTTTAATACTATTGTTCTACAGTCTTTCCCATATTACATGTCCTAGAACAGCCCATAGGTTTAACTGCAGTCATAGCAGGATAAAATCGGGCATTTTCACTGGGTTTTCATTAAGTACATGTTTTATATCTTACTACTGTGAAATTGTTACAAGATTTTTTTCTTTCTATTGTTAAAAAAAATCAATATTTAAGAACAAGAAATGTTGCTCTTGGTTTCTCTTGATACAGGGAGGTATCAAGTAGGTTTTTATCCCTACAATTTTTAATTATCTTTTTTTTCCTAAATTTTAGTTACCTTAAAAAAAAACCTTTCACGGCAGAGTAAAGAGAAAAATAGCATAGCTTGTTGTATCTCACTAACACAAGATTTCTGAATTACTATTCTTCAGAAGCTACTGGCAAGAAATCTGTTACTTCAACACAAAAACCTGGAGACTGTCAACGACTAAGCAGTTTGACTTTTGGATGCTTTTCAAATAGAGCAAGAAGTCCACAACCATCTCCTAAGCTTGAAGAAATAAGCAAGGCTTCATCTAAAGAGTCAGACTACTCTGAAGGCAAAAATATGCCAGGTACCTTGTCACCAATACTGCCATTTTATTCTGACACAAGCAGAAAACTAAAATCAACAAGTCTGTCAGTGCATCCAGACCAGCTGTTTTTAAAGTGCACACCAGCACTGTCTCCCTCTTCACTGCTACTCTTCTATCACTACGAAGAAATCCTGTTGAGCGCTACAGTCTCAGTTGATACCACTGATACATTCTTTGACAGCATGTAGAGACTCCTGGGTGCTTTGGCTGTGAAGGAAAGATGTGGTTGTGACTTTTGTTGTTGCCCTGGTCCTTCGCTAGAATCCCTTGTACTGTTCATGACCTCAGTATTTTCTCCACAGTTAATCATGGTATCCAAAATGGCTAGCTGATGTCTTTTGAACATCAGAAACTGAAAGAGATCCTATGAATATTTTGTGTATTTATATTACACCAAGTTCATTATGAAGGTGGCTATGTATTATTACTTCCATTTTTATACATGAGGGAATTGAAGTGAGAGTGATTTTTTCAAGGGAAAGGATGAGAAATAGAACCTTGGGCTTCCCTAGATCAAAACAGATAATTTTGGGGACTTCATTACTTTAATGTGGGTGAATTTAAAATCTTTGTCTTATTCAATCCACTTTAACTTCATACAGATATTTAACACAGACTTTTCCAAGTGTCTGTGTAGAAAGACCCTAGTTCTTGTATCTGATTTAATTTGGGAGCATGCAGGCCTCACTTACATGTTGCAAGCTATAGCTCTCTCTTGCAAAACCAGGTAAAAGTGAAGAGCAGAAATAAAGCTATTTTTAACACAGCGTCTTTCCTGAAGTACTTTCCGTGAGACTCTCTTGTATATCTTAAGCAGAGTCTCACGGAATATAATAATAGCTCCCAGAATAAATTTCTGTGTATAAACACTGTAGAAATGCTCAGAATACTTGATTTGTTAATGAAAATCCTTTCTGACAAGCTTTTATTAAACTTTAATTTTCCTTAAATTTAATAAAGCAGCTAAATTTGTATGCCCTCTTAAGTACTTGGCTTTTTGTTAGTTCTGTTTGTTTGTTTTCACACATACATGGCTCCAGTCTGCTTATCTCTGTATTTATTGCCACTTTTAGATCAGCTAGAACTTTGAGTAATGTTTATTACAGTTTTTTGGCAAACATAATTTGCATTCAGTCACATTAAAAAATTTATAATCTTTTTCTTAATGTTTATTATTTACAATATTAAAAAACTCACACATATGAAATTATTACCTACTTACTACTCGCAGGCATGATGACAAAACCATTTATCAGTCAAGTTTGCTAAAGTAATTTTCTCATGTTCATTATATTTCTCCTCTAGAGAAGGATATCCTGGAAACTACCTTTGCTGGTCCTGTACACGAGACAAATAAAGGTCAGAAGTCATTGCAACAAAGTTCCTCTGGTTCAGAGCAGAACAAAAATGTGAGAACAAGCTGCTCATCCAAAGACATAGACAGTGACATGTCAAAGAACTCATGCACTACTGGGAGTGACTGGAGCTCAGATGAGGATGGAGGAGACAATAAAGGACTAAAATCCAGGTGTGCATCGACTCTTTCAAGCCACACATCTGAAGAGAATGCAAGGTACAGTAGAGTGGGAAGTGAAATGTATTTGACAGCATCTGATGACAGTAGTTCTCTGTTTGAAGAAGAGAGTTTTGATGTTAAGAGGACTCAGCCAAAAAAGCTATACTCATGGCAGCAAGGGTCCCAAAGAAAAGGCCTGAGCAATCTGGGTGGAAAGTGCAACTCTGACTTCACACGGAAAAAGAAAGACCAAGATAGCTCTTCAGATGAACTGAATAAGAAATTTCAGTCACAGAGGCTAGATTATTCATCCTCATCCAGTGAGGCAAATACCCCAAGTCCAATTTTAACCCCTGCTCTGATACCCAAACATCCAATTCTAGCAACTCCTGCAGGTTCTCAATGCACAACTCCATCAGATTTTCCCTCAAATTTGCCACATCCAAAGTTACGGACTCCTAATGTCTTTAGTCTAAATTCAGCATTAGCAAAGAAACACCTAAGCCAGCCCCAGCTGAGTTCTGACAGAATGTTTGGTAGAAACAGAAATGCCATAAGCATGATCCGTCCGTGGAGACCTCAGGAAACAGACATAGATCTGGTGGATGGAGAAGATACTGATATTTTAGAGAAAATGGAGATTGGCTTTGATGAAGGAGCATTTACCTATGACTGCACTGAAACACAAAATGCTGAAGCCCAGGAACTTTGTGATACGACAAAAAAGGGTGCTAGCAACAAACCTCCAACGCCTCCATTACATCGATTTCCTTCCTGGGTAAGTGTGGTTATAGATACTTTTCCTACTGGCAAAACTTTATTTTCATGACTCTCTCCTATGATTTTTGTTGCCTCTATTTTAAGTATTCTCTGTTTAATGACAAGACAGGGCATTGCCTTAATCATAGCTAGGACTACAAACTCAGAACCAAGTTTTATTTTAAGCACGGTATTCCGGCCATTGAAAAACATGGTGCCTATTTTACAGATAAACCCAGCTGTTTTTCATGTCACATCTAAGTTATGTATGTCCTTTTGAGTGTATCCAAGGATGTAATGCTTGTGACTGCATTTATTTATTTATCTGAACACAAACACAGCCCAAGAATGCTGGTATCAATGTCCTTGCTGTAACCACCGTACCAGTCACAATCTAGACAATTAAGTCAACAGCAGACAACTACAAATTACAGAAGTAATTGATCGCATTTCCAAGTAAAATTTTAAAGCTATCAGTCAGGATATTAAAATAGATATTAATATGTCTTACACAAAATCCAAAATTAACTGTGTCAAGATGCACTGATTCTGTGGTTTCAGCGTCAAAGATTTATTAATTATTAATTTCTTAAATATATTTATTTAATATTTTTCAGAGATGAATAACACATTGATGTAACAGCTTCTCTATGTATATACTTTAGTGAACTTTTTCCATTATACATTTTCTTATTGTAGCCTTTTAACACAAAATGGTTGTAAAGTGGTCTTCCAATGGCATTTCTCTGTTCTTTACACACAATCTTCCATTAAAAAACATTCTTGCTATAGCCTCTTTGCCACCTGATAATAGTATTTTTAAGAATAAGTTACTTACAGGGCAAGCATTGTATGAAAAATGTTGAAAAAGACTATGGCTATGATGTGTATGGCATAGAAAAGAAGGATGCATTTTTCAGCTTCTATTGACAATGTCATTTTATGAACCGTTTTATCACATAGTTGCACTAACACAAAAGACTAGGAGGCTAAACAGAACAAAAGTAATTGTTGTGTTTTAATTATCTACCATCAAATCCATTCTGCTTGTATAGGAAAGCAGAATTTATGCTGTAGCCAAATCTGGTTTAAGGATGTCTGAAGCTTTCACCATGGAATCTCTTAATAAAAGTAAGTGGTTAAGTTGTTCATTGTCCCATCAATAAAAGTTCACTTCTTATGGTGATTTGTGAGCATGGACCTTTAAAATGTTTTTATAAACATTTAGTTATCAGCTGTTTAAATCCTAGATCACTGGTTATCTTTCCATTGTCTTCTGTTACCTTACATCTTGACTTTGTGTTGTATTTGTACTTTGTTCACTCCAGTTTACTTTGCAATTCACTACTCTGAAGATTCTATATCAGGTACCAATTTTAAAAGGGTTTCTGTTCATGACTGCAATTTTATTTATGCTTTTTAAAAGCACTGTAAATTTCAAAAAGCTATAAATCTCACATCCAGAAGTGTTCAGGAGTTAGTTTGCTTTTTACAGCAGTTATACAACACAAAAAAAAATTTAAATTTTAATTTGTTAATTGAGGGGTGAATTAGGAAGGTAATTTATAAAATATGTTGCTTTTTTAGGTGCTGTTTCACTAACTTCATGCTCCATATCTGGGTTATATACATCTCTGATATATAAGAACATGACCACTCCTGTCTACACCACTTTGAAAGGGGTAACTGTTTTACTGTTTAAAGAAAATTTTAAAATACCATTAAGCTTCACATCCAGGAACTTGCTGTTTCACATTTAATACTACCATGCCAAATATGTTGTAAGTTGATGTATAGAGATCACAGACCCCCAGAAATAACAGAAATGTCAAATAGCTGGGGAATAAAAAAATACTGCTTGTAAAATGCTACTAGCCTAGGTCAATTCTTCTTAGGTTCCTTGGTGATTTTTTCCAAAAGCTTGTTAATTATTAAACAGAACCACATGGTGTTCAATGTCATAATTAAAAGTGTGTGTCTGAGTAGAAATGTCTGTCAGTGCCAAAGCTGTTTCAAGTCCCACAGCCAACAGTCAGTAATCACGGCATTGTTTGTTTTCTGGCAGCCTTTTGTGATTTGGAAAGACCCATGCCTTGAGCTACCTCAGGTTTCTGTTTTAAAGTATGGGTGTGGTTGAGTATACAGAGGGCAGAGGGAATTCAGTTTCATGTTAATATTTGTGTGCCAAAACTCACAACCCAGGCAAGAACAGTTTTGAGTATTATGAAGCCAGCAGAGCCGAGCCACAGTATGGAGGAACTGACTGATACCCTTTATGCAAGGTATCAAAGAATGTCGTGTTCATCTCTGCAGAAAGCAACTCAAATAAGCAACAGCCCATTTCTAGATGAGTCATCAGGATCTGAGGAAGAAGACAGCTCTCGGTCCAGCTCAAGGACTTCCGAGTCTGATTCTCGAAGCAGAAGTGGTCCAGGGAGTCCTCGGGCTATGAAACGAGGTAGGCAAAAACCATAAGAACAAGTAACTTCTGGGAAGTTTGGAAAACCAGGCAGTTTACATGATCTTCTTAGGAATTGATTTCTTCTTAAACAGTGTGGACATCTAAAATCTAGGCTTTCAAAACCTAGACCTATTATTCAAGCAGGAGAAAGGGCTGTTATAGATGGCTTTCTTTTTATTGCTGTTATTATAGATATCTTTTTCAGGCATTAACCTTGTAGCTGGCTGTTGTCATGGGGGGAAAGCAACTTGTACATTTAAAGCAAGAAGCACCATTCTATCTATAGCCTGTCATGCCAAGGACTTGCGGTGACTGTTAACTGTAGAAAAGTAAAAATGACATAGAAAAAAAACAACTGCCATCAGAAAAACCCCGTACATATATTCAAGTTTATAAAACAATTTCATGTAATCAGAAAACAAGTGGGAAACTTCCCTCAATAAATTATTTGCTTCTGCCACCTCATGCAATAAAAGACTTCTTTCATTTTTACGATGATTGTCTCAAGGTCCTCTGCAAAGATTTACTTAAAACACTTGAATCCAGTAATATCATGTGTTTTGTGGAAGACAAATCTCACAGTTCTAGGAGACTGTGTGTTTTCCATCTGCAAAATGGAAATAATATGCTTCATAATATTGAGAGATACAGTGTTTCCTCATTAGGTGACATTATCAGTGTTACATCCCTACGAGTATTTCTTCACTGGGTAAACCAAGGGAGACCAAGATCCCAGTGAGGCCAAGTGTTAAGATCTTTCATTATATATTGCTTTAGAAATGCAAAATAACATTATTTGGTAGTCTCTATTACACATGTAAAAATCCCAGTTAGCAGGAGCTCCGCTCAGTGACCCTGGAGCAGGTTGAGAGAGCCACTGGTCCCACTCGGCATTTTCAAGTGGCAGCCACAGCTGGAGTCCAGTCCTGTTTCCAGTGATGTAGTTTTGCCACATTAGTGTGAAAAGGACCCAAAGATCCTGCTTCCCAGCAGCTCCATCCTGCTGAGCAAAAACCAGTGCCACAGCTGCAGACACATCTCACGTTACGTGCTTACACAACAGGAAAGCTAAATTGGGTAATTTAAAAGCTGGTTTCAGCTGCAATTTCTATCTGTGTCTGTAAAATGGAACCATTTTGTTTGTGCTTTCTTACCATAAAATAGTCCTGGCATTGTTTTGTGTGTGGAAACCTTTCTTAACCACAAAACACATATGTACATGTCTTTGTTGAGATCACATTGTTTAAAAATCTAGGCAGTCACACATTTCAGCAGAAGCATGATTGGCTTGCTGCAATTTGTTAATAAAGACCCACCATGAGAAGGGAAGAACCCGCTTTGGTGGCTTACCAAAGCAATAAATGAGAAAAATCTTTTTTAAGAATAAAATTGGGAAACGCGTTGGGAAATTACTGAAACAAAAGAAAAAAGGCCTTTTCATTTCAGTTTTGGAGAGTATAACCTTGCAGAGTGGAACACTAGTCCTTACAAAAGGACACATTTACATACATGAAAATATTTCTATAATGAATGAGGGAGGAGTCTGAATTTTTATTACTGATTGACTAGAATTGAAAGCAGGGTGCATTTTTTCTGGACTAAAGCTCATAAACTCCTAAAACCCCCTGAAATATGAAATTCAAATTTGTAGAAAACCTTGGTATACAAATTCATGCTAATTGCAAAACACAGTCACCTATGGCTTCAACACAAAGCAGATGCTGAGTATGACTTCTTAGTACACAAGCAGTTGCATGAGAAATCCGGATGCTATAGTGAGTGAGAGAAAGTGCAGGGGGAAGGTTGCTTAGTTTAATAAAAGATCCTGGGGTTTTTTTCTACACAATGAGTATGATTCATGGCACAAACTCCCTCCTTAAAAAAGCTGTGGTAATGTAACAAAAGGTGATAATATACAGAAGACATTTTTTTGTTGCTCCATTTACAAGGGACTTTAACTGTTTAATTATGAATAAAATGAGAACTAGCACTGTGTTAGTAGTTGAGTGAGCTGATATTTTAAAAAAATCCTTGGTTCCTGATGGAACATCTGCCTGCAGATTCTATTCAGATGTTCTTTCTGCATGGCTATTCTGATCTCAGATTTTTCTAATATAAAAAATATAAAGAACTCTCTTTCTTCTTTTACCACAGGTGCTTCTCTGTCTTCTGTGACCTCTGAAAGTGACTATGCTATTCCTCCAGATGCATATTCAATAGATACAGACTATTCAGAGCCAGAGCAGAAACTTCCTAAGACCTCGTCCTCATCTAGTGATAATGGAAAAAATGTGAGTACTGAAGTTCTGTGAAGAAGTGCACCTGAGGTGCTGTGTGTATATTTCCGTTCAAAGACTGCTACCAAATCTTTTCATTCAGTCTTGCTGACTCACAAACTGCCTTATGAGTACAAACAGCAAAATATACCAACGTTAGCCATGTAAGACTGTAATTAGTGAAAACTCTAAGCTTTCTATATAATGAAAGAAAAATAGGTCGACTCCAACTCCAGAATACAATTCAAAGTACTTGAGATTTCCTTTCTTGGAACCAGATCTGTATCAGATTTCATATGAAATACTAAAATCAGTTTAAAATTATTATTTGAATATTCAGGTACGTAGAAGGGCATTCCAAGAAGGAGCTGAAGTCATCAGTAGAAATCTATGTACAGTAATAAGTTTCTACACTTTCCTCGTACAGGGAAAACATCAAAGAAATATAAAGTAGAGTAACATGTGAAGACAGGTCAAAGAAACCAAACCATTACAAGGTGTTGGTCACTCTCCAGGAGCTTTTTAATGGCTTGTGTTAGTTGTTAGTGTCTTAACATACAAGTGGATTGACAACCTGCTGATGAAGACTATTTTAAGCTTTCTTCACAGAGCAAAACTGTGAACTCTGTTCTGCAGATATACACTCTAGAAGTTTGTGAGTGAGGAGCTCAGAATTAGTGCTTTGTATCTGGTCTTCAGGTTAGGACCTGGAGCTGAGAAAAAACATGTATTTATTCTTTATTCATTCTGTTCCTTGTTTAATATAAATAACTAGAAAGTAAAACCAGAAATCATCATATTCTTCATTCTTTTGTATAGTTCGGGGCACTTACTCTCCTTCATGTACTATAACAGTAAGTAGGGATATTCATTAGTTACCCCATGTGCATGACATTTGTCTTAATTGATGCTTGTAAAAACTTTGTTGTTGTATTTAAAGTCTCATCAAATACTGTAATTATTATTTAGCATGCTTTTAAGTCATTAATATATCTCTCTGTGTGCATTAATACATATTTCTAAGGGGCAGAGGTATATATGTGTATCTAACCACTTTTTATCTAACATCTAAACAACTAGGAACCTTTGGAAAAATCTGGGTATCTGTTAAAAATGGGTGGTAAAGTAAAGACCTGGAAACGACGGTGGTTTGTGCTTAAAGGAGGTGAATTGCTATACTACAAATCTCCGGTAAGTACATGTAACTTGCTGTTTTATATTAGATTGTTTACTGAGAATCTAAGGCTGCTAGAAGGAAAAAAATGCACTTCTGGTTTCTGAGCTGTTAGAGAGTGATTCAGTACTCACTTCCTCAAGAGGTGTACAAGGTACACAATGTCTAACTAGAAAGTATTTATCAAGATTAATGTTTAAATTAGACCTATAATAATTTATTGCTATTTGTTGGTAGATTTAAAATATTCTTTTCCCGTTCTTTCCATACAGAGTGATGTCATTCGAAAGCCTCAAGGTCAAATTGAGTTAAATGCATCCAGCCACATTGAAAGGGGTGATGGAAAACAAACAATTCAGGTGCCTGCTTTTCTCTTCTGTTGCTGAATGTTTCAGCATTCCCTCCATCCCCAAAGCCAACCCCTTGTTCCAGTCCCTGTTGCACTGGAAGTCCAAGTGCAGACTTGGAATTAAATAATCAGTGCCTTTCACTTGAAACCAAAGAATCGTTTCAGTGACAGAAAATATAAAAAGGCCTACATGGAGTCTTGTTTGTATTGCCACAAAGGTTAGAATGTCACATATGAGATAGAAATAACGAGAGCAGTCTTGGGGTCAGCCATTGGGGTTGAGAAAATTCATTTGTCTGAAAGGAGAACTGAGTTTTCCCAACTTGCTGTCCTGGAACTTTTCAGATAAAGACTTAGAAGGGGTCTATCTGCTCTGCCTGGTCATGGAATGCTTCATTAATAAAAAGTACTTCGGAAAAAATAAACTCCCCGAAGTTGTGAGGCTACATTGGGTGGTGCGCGTTACAAATCCCACACTGTGAGGTCGAATGTGTCAAGTTCTTGAAGCTCAAGACTCTTTGTTACTACACAGCTGACCACAGAGAAACGAACATACTACCTGACTGCAGATTCCCCCAACATCTTAGAGGAATGGATCAAAGTACTGCAGAATGTTCTTAAAATACAGGCTGCCAGCCCACTCTTCGTACAGTCCGAAATCAAGCCAACCATGAAAGGATTACTTACAAAGGTAGGAAAACATTTCTTCCCCCAGTCTGCTTTATTCCAACACTGTTTAGGTTAACACTGGCCTTACTGTGCTTTAGATGAGCATCTCATCTAAAGCTCTGATTCTTATGCCCTTAATAGGGTTATACAATTTTATATCTAGTAATGGGGATAGGAATTTGAACTGAGGCATGCATTCCCAATGTCACCGAAGTTCTGAGATGGTGAAAAGTAGTCTGTATTTCTCTGGCTGTCATTGTTCCTAATGTTCTGTAATTACAGGTGAAACATGGATATTCCAAAAGGGTTTGGTGTACCCTAGTTGGAAAAATTCTTTATTACTTCCGTAATCAAGAAGACAAGGTAGGTCCCTTACTTGTTTCTTCAGTGAATGTAGACTTTAAACAGTAACCTACATCTCTATTAAGGTACAGTTGGCCTTGGTATTATACACAGATTGTCATCTTGGAAGATTCTAATAGCCAGCAATCCAGACCACACTCATTGGTCTCTTTCTACAGGACATATTGTGCATCTTATCCCTAGCTGAAGGGAGACACTGGTTTGCTGAGAGTTCAGGTGTCCCTTTCTGACAGGCATCAGAAAAGACCCAGCTGTCATGTAGTTCTGGAAGCAGACCCTTTCTAATATCTCTTGCAGTGGGCAGTGACTCCAAGTTTCCAAAATTTAAATGTTCTTTCTGTCCCTCAGTTGACTTCCAAATCCTGTTCTTTGGTATGTCAGTGTACCTCTGCAGTGCTACAAGAGCTAGGACACTTCCTAGACATGATTTTCACCTGTCCCTTTGCTCCCAAGGCATTGTATTTTGTCATTTAGAAACATCGTTTTAATGGAGGCAGGTCAGAAGCAAGACTTTGGAACAGTCCACTGAGCCATTATAAAAAAAATCAACAGAAATTCTCATATTTGTACTTCTCTTTTAAGAAGACAATCACACTGGAACCAGTAGTTCATAGCTTTTGTATAGAGCCAGTTATTCCCTTTGTCATCCTTTTCTTTTATAGCAGTTTTAAACATCAACTAAACCACATTTCTAGAACTATATTAATAAGATAGCAGTAACCGTCCATCGAAGCCATCCATTTTATTTTAATTGCTCCTCAGAATAATGTAAAACAGGGTTTGGGAATCAAGTGACTACAGTATTAATCTCTAGCTGGTCCCAGAAACATTAAAATTAATGTACACTTTCTCCTGGGGAAAAATCTCTATGTTTAACATATCTGAATGGACACAATTTTACCACTGAAGACTTTGGTATGTTAGCATGCTCTTTAGTTAAGAATTTTGCTGGATTCTTGTGAATATTTCCCTCACATTTGGAAGAAGTTTAGCTGCGCTTTTAAAGTAAAATTGAAACTAATTTGCTAACTTGTAACAGAATGAGAATTTAGCTTTTGTAAGCAGAATATGTATGAAAAGTTTTCCAAAGCTACTTTATTTCTAATGTTCAACAATATGCTAATTAAAACCATGTTTTCTGTCGCTGACTGTGTCTGTGCAGAAATAAATTACACAATCTGCAGTGGTTAATACAATAATGGAGTCCATTTAATTGACGTCCTTTCAAAATGGAATTCAAATTAAAAAGTCAGCCAACTGTGTTTTAGTTAAACTTGGTGAATAAATCAATCTTGACTACTTGTATGTCAAATGACATCTTTTCATTCTCAGAATCTTATCTTATTCAAAAAGTTGAATGCTTCAGAAGCACTACAGAAAATACGAATCACCACATCATTCTTCAATCCTTACCAGTGGTGCTGTGGGAGAGGAGAGAGCTTTGTGTAGAGTAGCCAGTCAGCCCCTGTCAGTCCTGTCAGTCCAGCTGAGAAGAGATTTCACGCTGTATTTATGTTTGTTGTGGCTTCCTGGTGATAATGGCTAAGAAATAATTACTTCTGTGAAAATTTCTTCTTGAATGGCTTTTTTAGATAAAATATTTCCTGATAAATGATGCTAACTACATAAACATCTCAACATTGAAGCTCTGTGATCTCTCAGACTGGAGAAAGAAACCAACTAGAAGGTCTATCATACAAAAAATTAACTTTTTGAGTTTGGAGTATGAACAAATCAGATACATCAACAATACATTACTGTCCTCTAAAATAACAAGATCATAATTAAAATTATAGGCTTGACACAGGAAATTTTTGCTTGGAACCAGGTTTGGGAACTATGAAGAATGACTTGTCTCACCCGAACATACATTTATTGCATTAGCTATGTATAGAGGCAGACCTGGAAAAGCATTTTTGAAAATCTAATTTTCAGACTTTGGCACATATCATTCTCTTTTTGCTCTCTGCAACATCTGGTTTATCTGACATTCCTTGGCAAGACTGAAAATGAATAAATACAAATGGGTATGGATGGTAGTTCATGTTTTAATTTCTATTTGCAGAATAAGAAAAAAATGTGTATAATAATAAATATAATAATAGTGTAAAATCAGTGTGCACTGAAACAAACGTTACCCCTTCCACCACTTTTGATGTTTCCTTTTAGTTTCCTCTTGGTCAAATCAAGCTTTTTGAGGCAAAGGTTGAAGAAGTTGATAGATCCTGTGATTCTGATGAAGATTATGAAGCCAGTGGTCGCAGTTTATTATCAACCCATTACACTGTTGTTATCCACCCCAAAGAGCAAGGACCCACATATCTTCTTATAGGATCCAAACACGAGAAGGTAATAAATGGATATTTTTATTGAGTTTCAGTAACACATCTATGAGTATGGTGCTGTGATATGAGTATTTCTTGAGGAGGACAAGGAGGACTACAAATCACTTGGCTTGTATTTTGATATAATGAGAAGGTTCTGCTTTAGTAACATCGATCAGAGTTTGTCTGCAAATCAATGCTGGTGTAAGTAATCCTTGTTAAAATAGACAAAAATATGCAGGCTTGCCTAAGTAAGTAGATGGTGCAGAATATCTTACTTGCTGCAATGAGAACTTTGCTCACGTACACTAACTTGTAGACAGAGCTGTAGCTGACCTTCCTGAGAGGTTACAGGGTACTGGTATCCATTTTCACTGACGAGATTAACATAGCAAAGATTTGCCCTACTGTAGTAAAGGAGCAATGAGAGGTGGGGTTGAAACCATTTTTATTATTGTTGCTTCACTCAAGTAATCTTGAGACCTCATTTTGCTTTCTGGCCTCATCCCCAGGTTAGCAGGATTGGGCAGTGATAAAAAACTACTTACATAAACTTTTGGAAGAGGAAAGGAAGAATGCCTTGATAATCAGACATGATTTCTGAGTGTAAAAACTTTTGAAGAGAGCCCTGTCCAATCTTCCTTGCTTAATATTTGTAACATAGAGACCATGAATACGTGTTTGTTCAACCAAAGGGAAACTCCTTTGGGCTTCAAAAGGAGTGTATGGTAGGGTTTCAAGTTGAGAGCAACATCCTGATGAAGCAGCTCCTTCCAGCTTGCAACAAGTGAGCTGCTGTTTTTTTGTTTTAGGACACATGGCTTTATCATCTGACAGTTGCAGCTGGAAGCACCAGTGTGAATGTTGGATCTGAGTTTGAACAACTTCTTTGCAAATTATTAAATGTGGAAGGTGATGCCAGTAAGTTTATTCTCATTTCAACATACTAATCTTCCAATGCTTATTTACGAAATGTACTTATGCACTGAATTAATTGCAAAATGTATATATTTTATCTATTTAGCTTCTCAAATTTGGAGACATCCTACCCTTTGCCACAGCAAAGAAGGAATTACTTCCCCTCTTACAACACTGCCATCAGAAGCCTTGCAAACTGAAGCAATTAAATTATTTAAGGTAAAACCATAGCAGATGTCTTTTTTATTAACTGACTATTATAACTCTTAGCTAAAGAATGGCTATTAGGTGGCTTGCTAGAGATATTCAAAAGATCAGAAAAAAGGAAAGAGAAGTTTATTTTTATCTTTAGTGGCGGTAACTAATGGACAGCAGCAAAATGTGCCCATATTACTTCACCAAAGACTATCACTTCCAATGTAAAGATGACCTTTAGTTGTGAGGGAGCAGTTTAGGCTTCAACTTGTGGTGTTCCTACTTACTTGATAAGTTAGTGATAAAGTGCAAGTTAGTCAAAAAATCCATGGACATCATGAGTGATAATAACTCTACCTTGAAGTTCATGGCTCCAGAGAATCTAACAGCATAGACAGATCTCTGCATCTGCATCTGTATCTGTATCTGAAATACTATTTTTTCAATTAGATTCAGGAAAAAAATAGTAGGCAAAAGTTTTGTTGTAGATACATTGAAATGATCTGGGAGATATTTTAAAAATCAGAAGACAGAGAAAGTAAATTTTAAGTTTAAGGAAGTCATGGATTATTTCAAACTGAGATAGCAGCTGGGACTGTACTGCTCTTTTTAATAAAAATAAAATATTTTCATATGAAGTAGCTGTTCTTAAAAGACCAATTAGACATCCAGTAATCTACATAGATAAAATATTCCAGAGTAATATTATTAAAAGTATTTCACAACAGTTTTTTGAATTCACTTTTAAATATTTTTATACACCTTTAAGAATGTGCATATATCTATCTATCTATCTATCTATCTATCTATCTATCTATCTATCTATCTATCTATCTATCTATCTATCTATCTATGTATTTCCCAGTGTAGTGAAAATGTTCTATGATTAGGAGACTCATACTGGTTCATAACCACTGAGCCAAAGCTAGTTTCTTGAGAAATTTTGTCTGCCTTACAGCTTTCCCAGTTGAAGGCCAGATAGGTAGTTGATGCCTATGAGAGGGAGTATGCAGCAATGCCATTAACCTTCTTCCAGGCTATAAAGTCTATTTCAGAGACAAAATAAAATTTTGCTGTTCCTTTGTCTGCATGTTGTGAAATAAATTACAGGTTGGAAGGCATGGAGCTTGGATAAATAAACTGTCTCCACAAAACTTACACAAGTCTAAAGAACAAATTCCCTGAAGCATCAACTGTCTGGAGAATTTTGATGTTATGGTTCACATCTAGAGAGGAATTCAAGACAAGCACTGTATGTTTAGTCACGGCCACTTTTAGGCAAACTTTCCAACTTGTTTCTCTGGAATGTTTGAAGCACTTCAAAGAAGTACATCCATCGTATTTTCTGCAATCCTGTAGCATGAAAATTTACAAGAAAATGTACTTCTTTGATAAAAACAAATTTACATCTACTTGGAAATCACTTTTCAGACCTAATTCAAATCACAAACACTTGCCTGAAGTAAATAAATAAGAGATTACTTGTATGATCTTTATTGAAACCTTAGAAGGTGAGGTAGGGAAGTCAGGTAGGGAATTTATTTAGAAATAGATCAAGTCATGTTTCAGTTATTCCATTGCTGATAAAAATAGACTAGAAATAGATTGGGCTTTCATCCAGTTCTTGTATTTTTGCTTATATCACTTAAAAATGCAGCTATTGTATACAGTAAATGCTATGAGTGATACATATGCTTTCTTCTAACACAGCACAACAAATGCTTAAAACCTGGCTTTCCTGAGATAGTACTGGGTATAGGAAAGGTCATACTTAACCCACAGTAAAAATACCATGGGAAGCCAAGATGTAAATCAATGGCTCTGAGTTACGGATTTTTTATCTGTGTATATGCTGCTGTGTTGTGCTCACTACTTACAGAAGCATTTTACATTGTCTGGCACTGAGAGCTGTAGACATTAAATTTCCAGGTCCTGTAGAGGAGTGAGCTGTGTTCAGCATGTCCTTAAACTTACCTACCATCACAATTGTTCCAACTCCTGTTACAGTTCACTCCATTAGATACAGAGTGAAAAGCATGGGTTGTAGGAGGTGTTTTATCTCAAGTCTCTCTGTATAGCTTTTCATTCATTCTGGCCCCTTTTCACCCCATTTTGCAGAACCAGCAGGGTTTCCTAAGTCTACTGGTAAACTTACCAATTGTTATTTCAATTAAAGTACATTTTTGATATACAGAACATCTTAAAGATTTGTTGTATGTAAACTCACTTGCTTATTATTTTATATCTAGACCTGCCAGTTGTTTATAAATGCTGCAGTTGACTCTCCTGCCATTGATTACCATGTATCTTTGGCCCAAAGTGCTTTGCAGATCTGCCTCACACATCCTGAACTTCAAAATGAGATCTGCTGCCAACTTATTAAACAGACCAGACGTCGACATCCACAAAACCAGGCAGGACCAATACAGGTAACCCAGTATTTATTTTAATGGTATCCATTTCAGCAGCAATGAAGGAGCTACACAGAATGTTTAGGATGGTAAAGAGGCTCTGCTCTTCTGTAGCATCTGCTTAGTTAAGATCCAGTTTACTGCTGCTGTGTCTTCCTGAAAGAAAGCTGATGCTATCCTCCAACAAAGTATGTGTATCTGGTGGTAGAGTACATCTCTGCCCATGCTGTTTGTAAAGGGTGGACATCAAATGGGCTGTCTTCAAGTCAAGTGTTAAGTAAGAATGTATGAAACCTAATTCTTTTTACTGCTTCTTTCCTAAGAGAGGTGCTGCCTCAGGAAGCTTGGTGGGCTAAACCACACGGCAGATGACTCAGTAGCATGAGTGTGAAGAAAAGCTGTGGTGCCATGTAATGGAATCTCAGATAAGGCTCAGGGCTTCTGAGAGATGTCACCTTTTGTGTGCCATGCTGTTCTGCATGCATCCTGCATGCTATATTATAAATACATACTTAAAATTCTTCCCTTTGTCCACTGCCAGCTATTCACTGGTATCCAAATATGAATTAAAATTGAACAGGCTTCTCCTCGTTTCATAGTGCTTGGCTTTGCAGCCTTAATTTTTTTTTTCCTTTGTATTAACTGCTTTTTATACAAACTGAGCTGCTTTCCCATTTCCAACCCCAAAAGAAACTTGCTGTACACAGGTAAATAGACAGAGAGTATTTGGGCCTTTCAATGAGGTGATGTGCTTGTTTACTCAGCTTTTTCTCTGTGTTTTGGTTTTTTTTTCATTTCTATTTCAGCAGTCTCAACTTGGCACAGTAAGCTGCACTGCTGGCCAGCAGCCACAGCAGGAAGTTTTATGTTGCAGGATGCTTAAAACAGTGAATGTATTCCTTTTGTTCAGGGCTTGCAGCTCTTGGCCCTCTGCGTTGGACTCTTTCTGCCCCAGCACCCATTCCTTTGGCTTCTTAAACTTCACTTAAAGAAGAATGCAGATTCCAGGTGTGCCTGAATATTATTACCCAGCCAATCAGCTGGTCTTTCTGAAGTACCTTGTTTTCAGTCTTTCCTGTAATATATCAGATCTTTTAACATATATTTTAAAATGAATTTGAGTAGAATTGCTACTAAAATATAGTACACGTTACTTCTGTGCATCACTTGGGAAAGTTGTAATTTTTAAAAAATAATATTTTGCAGTGCATACTCTGAGTGTATGTTGCAAAACCATGAAAACCAAAATATGGCAGTTACACAACACACTTTGAGCCATGTTCATTTTTGGCACAGTTCTGCTGGTCTTGGTAGACTAATTCTAATTCCACGTGCAAAAAAAATGTGTTGGAAATCTCAGAGAGTGAAATCTGAGTGCTCCTCCCATCTGGCCTCTCTAGAAATATTCACTCACAGTTTACTACCCTTTCAATCAGTCCCCAGGAAGTGCCTTATTTCTGTTTTTGCCACAGGACTGAATTTGGGAAATATGCAATATATTGCCAGCGCTGTGTAGAACGTACCCAGCAGAATGGAGACCGAGAAGCCAGACCTTCCAGAATGGAAATCCTTTCCACTCTTCTGAGAAATCCCTACCACCATTCACTGCCCTTCAGTATTCCAGTTCACTTCATGAACGGTATATATCAGGTAATGTCATGCAGGCCACAAAATCTGAATTCTCACAATCCCCTGCTGTCAGCATATACATGAAGCAGTACATTGGAGAGAGAATTGTAAGGTAAACATGGCTCAAGTTTCATCCTGTGCCAGTGCCAGCAGTGGCAGGCACAAAGTACTTGTGATCTGATTTGATCAACTACAAATAAAGGTTTGGGGGGAAATCTTTAAGAGAAAGAAAAAAGTAAAACCTCCTCAGAGTGAAAAATGCCAAACCTCTGTTTCTTATTTAACCTGACCACCAGATGAATGAATTAGACTGAAGGAAAAGGAAAGGCATTAAATTCCACTTCCTTTCATCAGACATCTTGGAAGTTAAATATCTCACTGAAGGCCTGGAAGCACAGCTGTAACTCCCATTATCAGTCCTGATGGATAACCATATTTGTTACAGAACAAACATGGCTCCATTCTTAACTCTTTTGGGATGTCATTAGTCAAAGCCTATAGGAAACATTCCATGGGCTTCCAAGCATGCTGCTTCACATCCTGGTTTGTGTTTCCAGCTGTGAGAGATGGCTGAAAAGACTTTTAACAATTCATAGTATTCCTGGACAGAAAACAACTTTTTATATGAAATCAAAGCTATATCAAATAAATTTTTCATTTCAGGTCACAAAAGAACTCTGCATTTTTTCATCTCTAAGTTTCTTAATTGCTTACTGCTTGCCCAGTAAAACGGAAAAAAACCAACATCCTTTAAATCATACTAAAGGGTTTGAAAATTGAAGTTTGGAGAAGAAAAGGAGTAACTGCTCATTAGTTATTTACTGCCCAAAATTGTATGGTTCCATCCAAGGGCTAAGAAAATTCTAATTAAACACATAAATTACTTTAATGGGATCAACAAATAAGCAATTATAGTGATATTAAAAATTCTTGTATTAATCTCTGAGCTAGATTCATCAGATTTTTATTTTAATGCCAGTCACTGAGAAATACCAAACAGAAGTTCAAGATCCATTTTCAATACTTTTTTTTACCAAAACATTTTCAACATGTCAAAAACACCCTGAATACAGATTTAAGTGAATATCAGCTACTGGTATCTGTAAAGAAGCCATTTGCCATCTCTTGGTAAAATGCTTCAATGCCAGTAACAGCAGACAGAAGTTCAGATTTGGAGAAGTCCAGTTTAGAAGATTCTATATATTACTGACCTATGGAATAGTGAGAAAGCGACATTCATAAAATATTTTGGATCTGCCATCTGATATCCCTCTGAAGTTGCACATGATGAAAAATGATTAATTGATCTCATTTGCTTCTCCACTATATTGGAAGGTGCAGGAAATCATAATCTTCACTTTTCAAGTGGTATTTGTCACAAAAAGCTGAGATACTAGACTGCTACCTGTCATATAACTTCTGTAATAGAATTCCGAGTGTAACAAGTGCAAGGAAACCAATTCCACTAAACTGACTTCCCATGTGGAAATCTTTTCCAGGCCCTTTATGACAACTTTTAATTTCCAATGACAGTAATGGATGGAACGGGTCTTATAGTCCCACCGTTATTCTAGAGGTATTATATTTCAAAATCTTAGATTTAAGGGGAGAACAGGTATGAGTTCGATAGCAATACATTTTGGCTGCTTTTTTAGGTTGTTGGGTTTGATGCCTCTACCACAGTGGAGGAATTTCTGAACACCCTGAACCAAGATACAGGGATGAGGAAACCAGCTCAGTCAGGATTTGCACTGTTTTCTGATGATCCCTCTGGCAAGGATATAGAGCACTGTCTTCAAGGAAACATCAAGGTAAACAGAAGCCTTTAATAAGCTCTGCATATAAAACAGAGCTCTCTTTGGACAATGTAAAGGAAAACATTTTCCAGGCTGAAAACTGTCTTTTTTTCTTATTGTGAAAGGAAAGATTTTTTTTTAAATCACTTTTTCAATTGCTGAAATTCATTCAGTGAAGTATAGTTAAAAGCTTTCTCTAAGAGACTCATATTATTCAGAAAAGTAACAGCTGTGTTGAAAAAGAAAAAATAAGCTGTTACAGTTCTTTGAAACCAAAAAGCAATTAGAGTCAAATGTGGATTTAGAGATTTTGGTCAACATTTTTGATACAGCTCCAGAAGATGACCATGTGAGGTCCAAGAAGTCATTGATACTGGGATGGAGATCCTGGGAAATCAAAAAAATAAATGGTGCCTTCTCTAAATACAGAACGATTTTAGGGTTCAGTTTAAGAAATTTCGATTTTTGGTTTGCCTTTGTTCTGAATTCTGAATTTTAGCTCCCTCTATTGCTAGAATTAAATTCTTTGCAGTAAATAGTGACAAAATGCAGTATTATCTGTGCTTTAGTAAAATATTAGACATTTTTCAAATCTTTTAGCAACTAACGAATAATTAGTTTTTTGTACTTCTACCAAGTAGCTTTTTGCACCCTTTGGCCAATGTTCACAGCTGCACCTTTGAGTTACAAGGTATGGAACAACTTGGCCTTCGTGATAAACAAGCAGAGTCACCACAATCAGAAAAATTACCATATGAAAAGCAAAATTTATAAAAGATGTACTTATTTTCTAGGTAACTGTAACTTCAGAAACTACTCATATTACTTCTTCCAGGAAGGCTCTTTTATGAAGGAATGGTGACATGAAGCCCAGCTGGGGTTCTAGGATCTCTGTTCCACCTCCTCCCCATCTGCCCACCTGCACAGCTTGTTGTGAACCACTTCTGGTGCATTTTATAACAAACTTCATGCCAACTTTACAGCACTTACTAGAAAGGACCTGAAAAACTTGGGCATGCAGCAGAAGGAGAAGGCAGAGATCAAAGGCATTTGATTAATTATATAACAACTCACTCTGTATTATTACACATTCATTGGCAGCTGCTAAATCAAGTACCTGGCCTTTCCATGTTATGGCTTGTTGCCAAAGGTAGTGCATGTGTTGCAGGATAAACAAAAACCAAACATGTTAAACACTTTGACTACGAAATGCAAGTAAAGTTATACTTCAGTGAGTTTAAAAATTCAGACTGTGTATGTTTCTAATAGGTGGTAGGTAGAGGATATTAAAATAAGTTGACCTCTATTCAGAGGTGTTTTCACATAGAGGACATGCCAAATCAGTTTTGTATTGCTCTCCTTCTAGATCTGTGACATTATTTCAAAATGGGAGCAAGCCTCCAAAGAACAACACCCTGGGAAATGTGAAGGCACAAGGACTGTCCGCCTTACTTACAAAAACAGGTTTGTTTAGCAAGTATAATATCTCTGCCTTGTCCCAAGATTTGTTTTTTAGTTTCTGCAGTTTCTCCATCTGAGAAACACTGGCTGACTTGAAGCTTGCAACAAAAATAGTAAACGGGTGTAACTGGAGAATTTTTTTTTTAATATAGTTACTTTTGTTTAGTTCTTAAGAGGTGAGCAGGGCTGCAAAAAAACCCCACTGAAGTCAGAAGATTGACATTAAATATTTACCCACTGGTTCAAGTACAAGTGTTGCTCTGCTAATGTGTTTTGATGCTGAAGTAAACATGTCACGTTCAGAGCAGATACTGCTAATCCTCAGGGCTAATGCATTTCCCTATCTTCTTTATTTAATAACTTTCAGTCTTTTCTGTAGGCTTTATTTTTCAGTTCAAGTTCATGGGGAGACAGACAGAGAGAAGCTGCTGCTAGTGTATCAGACAAATGATCAAATAGTCAATGGACTTTTCCCTGTAAACAAAGAATTAGCGATGGAATTGACAGCCCTTTTAGCTCAGGTAATCTTTATGCATGAATGACTCACACAGCAGTTTTTCAGGAGAAAATCTTAAACAAACTGATGCAGGATTGCTTGACACTCAGTTGACCTCCACTTTTTACACACCAGTGTGCAGGAAACAGACTGGGCCAGAATCCTTGTGTAAGGCAGCTCTGGACTGGAGTGGAAATGCTTTACAGCATATGCTGCTGCTGGCATCAGTATGGCTAAAATGTGCTTTCCCTCTTACACAGCCAGGCCCTCTAGCATTATAGATCATGAAATCATGTACCATTTCTTCTTTTGCTATTCCTTCCGTGATTTCTTCAAGTTAATTCTCCAAAGTAACAGCTGTTCAGTGAAAGTCTTCTAAGACTCCTTTACTAAACATGGTCTTGATAAGATCTGTTTTATTTTTAAAAAATTAAAAGCTCAAATGAAGGGTTCTGAGAATGTTATTTGATGTTGTTATTCAATAAATGTAAACTGATTTGTGTCAGCTGGAGATTTAGCAGTCTAAGAGCAGAAGTAATAATATGTTTGTACAATTAATGTTTGATATTCAACTTTTTTCCATGGTAGATAGAAAATAAGAAATAGAAAATCACTTGTGTGACTTTTTTATCAGTGAAAAGTATACATTAATTGACAAGTTTGTTTTCATTTATACTTGGTAAGACAGATTAAAAGACAGTTCATAATATCCAGCTAGAAAATTACTCTGGAGTAACAAAAACCTTCTTCTTGGACTTCCCCTTAGGTAGAGATTGGAGATTTTGAACGGCCTTTCTCAACTCCAGCAGGGCAAGTCACTTCCCAATCCAAGTCCAACCAAACACTAAAGCAAGTTTTGGAGAGATTCTACCCTAAGAGATATAAGCAGGGTTGTTCAGAGGAACAGTTACGGTGAGATGGGCTTTTTGATTCCTATTCACTAAAGATCTAGGAGTGAAACAAGGAAGTTTTAAATTGTCATTGGGAACAACATACTGTTGCGCTATATTTGCCTAAACCTGTGTTTGAAACTAATTTTCTCACTAATCCAAAGAACCCATTTCCTCTGCATGTTTGTAATCTAAACAAAGGACCATCATTAATAACCCATTCCAGCAAAAGCTGTAGCAGTTACAACATAGTGTTACGAAACCCAGTGATTTTGAAATTCTTATTTTTTTTATTCAGCAAATCTAAACTAGTTCTGTGCACAGACTAGAGAGTTACTGAAGTAAAGGACATGAGGACATGGTCTGTTTGTTATTCTAGTGTGCAATCTCTGGCAGCCAGTCAAAATGGCAATGTGTAACTTAGTGGATTTACTAGTAAGGTATCACTTAATTTAAAATTAATAACCTGCCAGGCATTTAAAGCAACACCTACTGACATGAAAATGAGCAGAGCAGTGTAATAAATTATCCAAAGTCAATGATACTGCAGTTTTGAAATCCAGTAAACATCATAGAAATGTTCTTCAGTACAGGGTTGAGAAAATGCAAAGCTATTATTATATACACATAGTAACATTATTACATACTCAGAAGACAATGGGGCATTCAAACTTATGCAATTAATTTCAAAGAACAAATTATAAAAGGTCTCAGATTAGATTAACTCATGGAGGAAAAGTGAAACACCTGTTGAAATGTTTAAGTAGTCCCTACACTACCAGCTATCAGAGCTGGAGATCTGTGGAAGGGGAAGAATCACTCTATGCCTGCCCTATTGCCTGTATTTTTTTTGCTTAGGGTGCAGTTTGACTTCATAAACAGTAAGACCAAAGCTGTAAATGATAGATCTCCCTTTACTACACATAAGCCCTCTCTTTTCTTGGGCTACATCTAATAACCTTATGGCTGCTGGGTAAGTCATCCCTGCAGGTCAGTGCCCTAGAAAGGTATTCTGGACTGGGGTTTTTTTGAGGATTAGTTTTTCCCTAGTATTGAACCAACTCACCAAGGAGCCTCAAACTCACAACAGGAGCCAGAAAAAAACCCCAGTGTGAACACATTGTGCATCAGGAGCAGCATTTTGGGTAGCAGTGCCCAGACACACTAAAAGGGAGTAGTGCTGAGCCACATCTTTCACACCTCCTACCAGCCACAGGTAAAGATACGTGCTAAGCTGGATGGATTTTTGGAATGACAACTTACATAGCTGTTGAGTACTGATAAAGGTAGATTGATTCTCTGTAGAGACACGTTAAAAGCTGTCGTAGACTTTCTGCCTTTATGCTGTAACTGCTACATCAATATTTAATCATAATGTTGTAGAAATTAGAAGATACTTCATAATTTTTATGTGCATTAAAATACTAAATGTCATTTTGGATTTATTTAATACTGTATCAGTGATAGTTGCTGTATTAACAGAAATTATAATTTTAAGAAACGGATTCTTTTGTTGCTCATTAAACTTGCTGTGGGCAAACACTGGAATTCCCTTCAATAAGTAAATTCCATCCTTCATTTCAACAGACAGCTTTGCCAGCGACTGTCGACAAGATGGATGGCTCTCCGTGGGCACAGTGCCGCAGACTGCGTGCGCATTTATCTCACCGTGGCCAGGAAATGGCCTTTCTTTGGGGCTAAACTGTTTGCAGCAAAAGTAAGACATTTTAATGAGTTTGACTGGGGAGGTGGGGAGGGGTTAAATATAAATATAATTTTCAAATAGTGCTACTTTTTTGTTGAAAATAACTGTGTAATACATGAGCTGATTGAATCTCCTATCAAATTGTTAACTTTTTTAAGTCATACTCTTGTGAAATGTAATAGCCATAGTACTAAGTGTATCATAATAGTAACTTTCCAATACACTTACTGCTTGCTTTACATTATTAATCTGTATTTTCATTTCCTTATATCTTAGTTTGAGATAGCCTTTTAGGTTTAGACTCTTTTACCCGATAACTAATAGAACATGGAAAAGGTATCATTAACTGGCTGCGGAAGCTGAACCTTGCAGAAGCACTAAACATGTTTAAGGGTATTTAGAGCACTCCCTTCTGTGCTGGCCTCTCCCAACTTCTCTTAACCACAGGTATCTTAATTCTTTTGATTCAAGTAACAGCTCTGTTAAACAGAACTGTCACCTCATGCCTTCAGTTTTATTAGGTAATCCCTGAGTGTGTGTATACATACATACATACATACATATATATATATAAATATGCTTGTCAGCACTCTGTTCGTTTTGTATTTAGATATATGAGCTAGTGGACAAACTTCAAGACACCTGACTATTTTATTAATGAGATTATGTATTTTATTGGACTAAGCACCAGGGTAGGTTTCAAGCGTATTAGGTTGAGTTCATCATTCTGCCACTGGCCACCTACACGGCTTTGGGCAGATATTTCAATTCCTTTACTGAAATTTACACTGCGAGAGAACTGAAGTGAGAACTGTGGATGGAGAGAGGTCTATAATAGCTGAGAATTAATGATTATTCACATATTGCCTCATTTTGAAGTAGTAGCTAAAGAACATTTCTCTTTGTAGCCTCTAGCAACAGGCTCAGGTGAGAAGTCCTTCATATGGTTTGCTGTCCATGAAGATGGCATAAGCATCCTGGATTACAGTTCCATGGTAAGTGCAATTGCTGGTTTAAGTTTAGTCAAGATAGATTTTAGTACTAATTATATGGAGAGATTCACCACCATACTATCTAAAAGATGGCATTAGCCTTCCATGCTGAGTTGTCTAGTCCTTCTCTTAAAGCAAAAAATCATTCCTTTTAAAATGCTTTAATGTTATCATCATTACAGTAGCACTAATAATAGAAGTAAGTAATGAATTCTTTGCACTGAATTTATTTTTGTTTATCAGATACAGTTTTTATATCATTTAATGAAATGTTAATGTTTTAATCATTCAGATGTCAGGAAATCCATAGTTATTGTAATGTTATTACAATAACATTAATTTTCTTTTCCTGGAGACTTAATTTTCTAGTATTATTCATAATACATACACTCTGCAAAGAGCAGTTACTTTAAAAGATTGTTATTTTCATTGTATTATTTTTGTTTAATAGTAGGTAATATAACCCAGTGTTATTTAATTATGTCATTTTAGGCTCAGATTTTTCTTGATTTGCAATAGAAGTTTTCACAGAAAACGACTCGTAATCAGTGTAAAAAGCAGTGCCTGAGAAGATCCCTGCTTTCATTTATATCCTGCAAAGAAAAAGAATGGCATGCTGCTATTAGCAAGTGCTAATATTGAATATCAGAAAATTAAAATCTCAGCTTTATAATTGGGCTGATATGGGCCTTTTCATTACATTTCTTTGCAGTTAAAGAAAAAATAAAACAAAGAGCATGAGGAGAGCAAACAGCAGCTCTCAGGGAACAAGCAAAATGTGCTTGTATCAGACTGCAGAGAGCTCTACAAACACTGCTCCTGGAGCTATGGCATTTCTGTAGGGCATTGCCAGGTTAAATATTGGCAGGCCTTACTTGATATTCAAGGAATGCTCAGTTTCCAGGGAACATTGGGATTTTCTGTAGGAAGGATCGGGGTATCAGAAATGATGTTGCAAGGGGTAGAGATAATACTATTTCAAAATTGGGGCAAAAAGAGGTTTACTAAGGAAAGGCACTAAGTCAGTTATTGTACGAATGTTGTCTGATGATGAATTTTAAATGCAAACATCTGCAGCAAATTAATATGAGGTGTAAAAATAATTAAATGTTGATTTTAACTTGAAGGCCACTACTGTGGTGTTAAACACTGAACAGTAAGAACTGAGGGATGGAAAGCTGAGGAGCCTTGAAGAACATTTATGTTTCACCAGAGATGTGAAAAAAAGAGAACAGAATTTAATTTGTGTGTTTGCAAAACACATCACTGCACAAAAAGAATACCTGGAGTTAAATTCCTTCCGATGTCTCATACTCTGCCATTTCATTTATTTAGACACTGCTTCAATTTCAAATGGAATTAGTAAGATTAACTTCTCTCAAAGTTAGTCAAGATTTGGGTAAATGTAATTACACACTTGAGTTGAAATCTTCTTACATCTTTGATGTAATTAATTTGGAATAGAAACAGAGGTCAAACTTAGAAGAGTTATCATCTACAGTGAAAATTCCTCATCATGAAGGTCTAAATGAAACTATCCCAAAATTCACAGTTAATTTCAAGTTTCATAAGAGGCTACCTCCATTGAAAAATACATGTGCAATTATATTTTTAAAAGAAGAATTTGTCATAATCTGTTTTTCTTGCATTGTCCTGCTTAATAGCTTTGTGTTTTGTTCTGGGGGTTTCCTTTTTTCAGCGATTAACAGTTACATACACATATAAGAGCCTGATGACTTTCGGAGGCTATCAAGATGATTTTATGTTGGTTGTTAACAATGCTCAGACAAAGGACAAATCAACTGAAAAACACCTTTTTGCCATGACAAAACCAAAGGTTGGTATATTACCTGAAACAGTTTCCCACCATCTGCTTTTGTGCTATCTCTAGTGGGTAATCTCTAACAGATGTGAAAGATGAAACACCTTCTTAAATTCCAGACTGCTAGATTACTGATCATCTTTTGCCAGATGATTTTCGAGAGCAAATAATTAGTAATGTTAGAGCTAACTGTGACAGTACTGATGTGCTTCTGTTCATGTCCCTGTTTATAACTTTCCAAATTTTTCATAGAAGGACAAAGAAGGCTGTTAGGGACAGAAATTACATGCAGTACCTAAAACTTCATCTTTTTGCCTAATCAGCACCAGAGATAATTTTTTTTAAAGTACATTTGGGATCTATAGGGAAATTGTAGAACACAAGATCTGAAAGATCAGTCACTTCTTAAAAATCTTAGGATATTTTTCCCTTTGGTTTAAAAAAAAAAATATGCCTTTTAAATCTAGATTTTCTCCTTCACTGGTAGGACTGACTATATTTTTAAAAAAAAACAAAGGTTTTGATGTTTGTCAGAACAATTTATGAAACAATACAAAATTGCACATATAAATTTGAGTCAAAACATGATTCTTCATACAAACAAGCCCAGTAAAATACATGTGTTGAAGTTTCCATCAGATTGCTCCCTTATAGAATCACAGAATGGTGTGGGTTAGAACGGACCTTAAAGATCACCTAGCTCTGACCCCCCTGCCCTGGACAGGGACACCTTCCATTAGAAAAGGTTGCTCAAAACTTCATCCAAGCTGGCCTTGAACACTTGCAAGGATGGGGCATCCACAGCTTCTCTGGGCAACCTGTTCAGTGTCTCAGCAAGGCTCGTATGGGTCACAAAGAGAAAATATGATAAAAACCTCACAGAAGTTTTTATTCCCTTCATCTACCCTACCTCTTGAGTTCTCTGAGCAGTGAATACTTTCTGCCAAAACTTCTCAGAGCATCATCTTTTGGACTTCAAAATCTCTCTCAAAGAAGTCATCTCTGAATACTTTAAGACTGTGGAAGGCAAAGTATCTTTGATATATACTGATAGGAATAACATTACATTATTTGCAAGGAGCAATAAAAAAAGCTTTATTAGTTATCTCCTCTCCCCCCATCATTAATTTGTTAAAGTACAAGTACTTATCCAGTTGATGATGATTGTCACTTGCTAAAAAGTTAGCTATTTTTTCAGCAGTCAAAACACATCACTGTATTTTTCAAAGAGTTTTGTATGTTCCTGTTATAGATTCTTGAGATCACTCTACTGATTGCCAGCTACATTAACAACTTTCATCAGCTGAAAGGAGCTGCTCATCACCTCTCTGCTCCAGCATTACTGGCACCTCAAAGTGGACAGAAACTCAAGGAAATGGGGAGCCAGCCACTTCTTGCAATCAACAGACCAACTAAATGTCCCACTTTGTTATGAAAGGATTACGTATCATGATAACACATCCTTGCTACAGGTTTTCTACATGGATTGAAAACCTTCTGATGTACAAGATGTAGAGCATAAGCAGCTCCATAAACAAAAGAAAGGTGGACAGGTTTACATTCACTTCAGTGGCATATAACAGGAGTAGCTCTTTAATTAAAGCTCTGGCCTGAACTGGAAAGATGATGAGTCAGTTTAAGGGTTATGATTTACTGGGGGTTGCTTGTGCCTACAGCTCAGAAAAAATACATCTGTTTATAAAGATGAAGAAAGGTGTCATTGGAAACAACTGTATAGATTTTTATAGTTTTCCAGATAAATACTCAGGGACCAAACTGTCTTCAACTCTTCATCTCTATTTTTCAAAATTAGACCAGTTGTATTACTTTAATTTTGAAAAGGAATTTTTGTTTAGAAAAGCAGTCAAATACAAAATACTTTCCACTTCCAGCACCATCCTTATTTGCAATACAAGTATCATGGGACTTAAAGGAACAAATTGTGTATAATTGTTTTTCCTTTGAAAAAAAACAAGCACATAAGCACATCATGTAACTATTACAAATTTAAAGAGTATTCTCATGATACACTCTAGCCTTTGTTATACAGCTGTTTTACTTGGCAAATCTTCAGCCTTGGTCTGGTAAATTTCTAAATAAACCCTCTCTGCTCCAGCCTTTTGAAAAAACATAAATTAGATAGGCACTGTACTTAGTATAGTTTGTTACACAGGACGCTGTACCTAATTTCTCCTTTAATCCAGAATAAAAATATAATACAGATGGCAAGAATGACTCACAATTCAAAACACAAGAATAACACAGAAAACCATTGACTGAAATGTTGTGAGAAAACTTGGGAGACCTAAAATCCGTGTACAATATGTATAATGTATATACATTGAGTCAGGATAATATTTACTTCTTGTTTTTCATTTGTATCTATACATTTCTTATTATAATACTAATATAATGTTCTTGCACACTGAAGACATGATGCTGCATCTGCACTATTGGACCTAGGAGCACTTTCCAGTTGCCTTTTTCAGCTGCAAGCCTCAGTGCTACATAGGTCAAATGTATAGAAATTACATCCATTGTTTTTCTTCCAGTCCTCTCTTTTTTGTTCCCATGCAAATAAACCACTTCTGTAGGCTCTGAAATGGATCAGCACCATGCTCTAATAGATAATTTAGGTCCAGCTGTAAAGAAGGTACTCAAACACAAATCACTGATTTACGGACGTTTCAGTTTCCACTTCGGCTCATGCTAGTGATCATAGATCATTAAACCCTTACAGCCAGCCCTCATTGGTTTTTGTTTTCATTATGACTTAAAACTGAAGTAATTTCACAATGGAAAATCTCTGGTTTATGTTCTTTAAACATTTCAAATGCTCATACTGAGAGAAAAGGAATTTTCAGCTGTTTGCCCTCTATTAAAAGTAGGGAGTATCCTCCTAAAGAATTAAGATAGACTGGAAGGGAGATACAGGCCATGAAGAGAACACAGTCTTAAAAAGTAGAAAGGCAAACAGGCAAGCTGACTTGATAAACTGATTTCTTTAGAAAGCTCTCAAAGTCCTGCCACAGCTACTGAAGTTCACAGGACTCAAGCACCACTTGATGAATGGTACCATGGCCAATGCTTTCTCTTGAAAATTACAACCTAACGACATCCCTACTATATCCAGATGCTTTCACTTTTGCAAGGTGGAAGGAGCTTCCTGATAACTTCCACTCTTTGGTGGTTGGAGCACCAGACCCTTCTCTTTCCATGAGGCAGGGCCAGCAGCAGGAGGTTTTACCTCCTCCTAGGCAGCCAGTCTCCTGCCATCATCCAGGGAAGCATCTTGGGAGCTACGAGACACCAACAGCATTACTTCTTGTGTTGCACCCCATGGCAAGTGATACAGATAACACAGTGAAATTCATTTAGGAATTAACGCCCCTTTGCAATCAGCAGAATAATTGATTTTCAGATTTGAGGGCAGAAGGGTGTTTACAAATTCAAACATGTTACTGCATCACTTAGGTCATAGTCTAAAGCTTCTCAGATATTATTAAAAACTTCAATTTACAAACACAAAAGTCTTCCTGTAATCATGAAATTACGATAACCTGGAATACTCCAACTAGTAGCCTTTCCTAATTGTCCAGTTTCAAATGAATGTGGCGGATCAGCTCCTGTTATTAGAAGGCAAAAAAAGTGGAGCATTTTGCTAGTGAGCTTGTTCATGTAGTTTTTAAAATCTTTGTTGAATTTTGAGACGACATGATAAACAATGGAAACAGCTGGTGTGCAGATTTGGAGATTTTGAAACACCTTTCATTAACAACATTACAAACAGTTGTTCTATAAAGCACTGTACAATCTATGAAGCAGAGTGTGACCTTCCTGCTTGCCTTTGGGTAGGAAACTAGACACTGCTTTGCTTTTCAGTGTTGAGCTCTTGCTGCTGCAGTATGTCCCTACATCATTGTAATCAGAAGTAATCCATGTGCTAACTGCTCATTATAGGTCACCATTAATCCCATACAGTCACATGACCAGAAATGCTGGGTTAATTTTTATTAAATAAATGCACTCACAGTTACCGTGGCAACACTGTGTTAAAGAGTGGAGCTGCTTTCCAGTTTGACTAGGAAGAGTGAGGTTTCTGTAGCGACAGTAACCTCAGCAGGCACTTCCCTTCAAGGTAACAGGATCACAAGTGGAGTCTCTTTCACATGCAACCACTCTTCCAAACACAGCTCTGCGTATCTCAGGGCCTTGCTCCGTGGTAATCAAGCTCCAGAGCTTCTTAAAGAATACTACACAATGCAAGGCAGCAAAGCTGAATATTTCATGGTCCAAGCAGATAATCTGTTCTGCCTTCCCAACTCAGCCCAAGCCTCCTAAGTGATCCACCAAAGAAATTCCTACTGTGCTACCTAATCCATGACTAAAGCCCAGGTAGGAACCTGACCTTTCTCACCTCAGCAGTGATGATACTGTGGGAGCTGTCAAATGAGCAGCAACTTCTGGGACTGTTGCTGGAAAACTTCCCATGCTCGAAGCTTGCAGAACCTAGGTTGTAAAAATATTGGCAGGATGGGATTAATATGTTAGCACATGCAAGGAGACTTCACCTTCTACCATGAACTTCAGAATACCTATTGTGCTTGCTTTGAGCGAGTGGCCAGAATCAACAATCCATGTAAATGATCAATGAATCTGAGCTTGACAGTGACTGAAAAATCACTGGTAAATGTCTGTATAAACAATGACTGAAAAGAGTATTTGGAATGCAATGTAAATTAATATATTACTTGAAGTTCACTTTGACTTGTCAGTTTTTGAGCAGCAGTATTAGTAGGAGAACAGCTGATTTCTAGAACAAGCAAGACCCATTTGTAGCACACAGGCAAATGATAAAGCTTTAAGGTTTTAATACAATCTATAAAATTAATGTTATTATTTTATATTTAAATTTTGTTTAAATTTAAAATAAAAACATGTATTTCCCTATGAAAGAAGGCTGGTAGGTATTTGGTGTTGGAGTTCCTTGTCAGACTACCACAGTTTTCATAGGTTTTAATTGTTCCTGAGGGAAGAAAATCATTCTTGCATAAAGGAATGCACCACTTAAAGCTTTAGGTAGAGCTTTAATAGTCCATACAGCTTAGTGCAATCCATTAGTTTGAGTTAATTTTAACTAAGGTGATTAGTAACTTAGCAGTCATGAATTAGGGAAAAAAAGTTTTGTGTGTGTGTTGGTTTTGGGTTTTTTTTTTTGTTTACTAGGGCAAAAGAAACTGAGAAAGTTGAAACATAAAATACTGTTTAAATTCCATATTAGGCTTCAGTACATTTACTAACTGTACACCCTTTTACTGTGCTTCCCAGCTCAGATCTGTACTGCAGCATCTTCCAGATTTGCCCCCTCTGACAGTGAGTAAGTCACTGTGAAAATACTTTGCTTTTTGTTCTCTTGCTGTTGCAGTAATACCTGCATAGGTCATGGTGCCAGGAACAATTCCTACCATAGTTTTGTTCTCTTTGGCAGAGTAAGAGCAGCTTTGTCCAGGGATTTTACTACCTCTAGCTGCTGATTACAGATCAGCACTGGCTTCATATATATACCAAAATATCAGAAGTGTTCTGTTGAAATGAAATTGATTAAAGAAATGCTCTTAGACAGACATCAGCATGACCTGCACTGTACAACACTAAATAATTAAGTTTCTTTCTGGATTTTAATTAGCAAGACCATGGTTTCCATAGGAGGTTAGCAAATTCTTTAGAATATGCATGTAAAAACCTGGAAGTTAATTAAAGTAGTAATTAGTAGAAGTAATTAAAACCAGACAAAAATAGCCATATAAAGGCTTCTGAAACTGAGTGATTATGCAAGCTAAATTTAGAAAAAAAATCTTATTTAAAGAATGAACATTACTGAGGGTCAGTGGAAAGATCTATCAGCCTTCTTTGGGTAAGGAAAAAGGAACAGTTAAAATTAAATCCGAGTTAATCATTATGAATGAGGCCGCTTTCCTGGATTTGATCAAACAGGTAACTGAATTATTTTAGTTAAGGTTTTTCTGTCTCCACTCTCTCAAGATGCAAAGCAGCTCCTCAGGTACAGAAGATAACTGTAATTGCTGTCTGGATTTTGGTGTCCTACTTCCCTGATGTAGGACACTTTGTCAGGTTCATCTACATCCTATACACCTTTCATACTCAGGGTCATCCTGCTGTTTTACTGCACCCTTTAAATCCTACATTCTAATCCAAGCCCAGCATTTTTGGACTTGATTTTTGGTAATCTTGAAATAATCTAGCCTCTCTGTGTTACAGTGTCTTACTTTTTATGCCCCTCTAACTACAAAGTCCAGAATCCCAGAATGGGTCAGGTTGGAAGGGACCACAGTGGGCATTCTGGTCCAACCTCCCTGCTCAAGCAGGGTCATCCCAGAGCACATGGCACAGGATTGTGTCCAGATGGTTCCTGAATACCTCTGGTGAGGGAGACTCCACAACCCCTGTGGGCAACCTGTTCTAGTGCTTGGTCACCCACACAGTGAAGATCTTCCTCATATTCAGATGGAACCTTCTGTGCATCAGTTTCTGCCCATTCCCTGATCCTATTGCTCAGCACCACTGAGCAGAACCTGGATCCATCCTCTGACACCTCCCTTCAAGTACTGACAGACATTGATAAGGTGCCCTCTCAGTTGTCTCCTCTCGAGGCTGAACAGGCCCAGCTCCCTCAGCCTTTCCTCGTAAGAGAGATGCTCCAGTCCCTCAATCACCCTCGCTGCCCTCCGCTGGACAATAAAATAATTACACAATAATTTTTGTAAAATAGCTACACTTACTCTGTGTTTCACAGCAGTTCCCAGGGAGTGGGAACTACTCAGGCCTCGTTTCACTCCCTCCGCTGGTAACAATTCTCACTGAGGGAGCATGAGTTTCTCAGGAGCCAGTGCTTAAGGCCGAGGTTAAATAAGACTCCCGGTGGTGTTGTTTACTTATCCCTGGCTTCCTCCACAGCTGGAGTATTAAGTCTCTTCACAAGACGGACTACACTCGAGGTCCCCTGAGGGCCCTCACACTCGCACCAGTACCAAGGCAGGGGAACCCAAAAACCAGAGGCAGCCGCTGACCCCACGAACAGCAGACGGGGCGGGACCCTCGGTGGAACCGCTACACGAACTCTCCTTCTGGGGGCGGCCGCGAGGCGGGCTGGGCCTAGCGCGGGGCCGGAGCCGGGGTGTGGCCGGGGCGGGCCCGCGGCAGTCCGTCCCTCCCAACCGCCGAACTACAGCTCCCGGCGTGCCCCGCGCCGTTCCCATGGCCACGGGCAGCCGGGCCCGCGCCCCGCGCCGCGATGCCCAAGGCCAGGTACCGGGAGCCCTGCCCGGGCTGGTGACGGGAGATCGCTCCCGCTGCCCTGGGGGGAAGGGGCCGGCGGCCGGGGAGGACAGCCTGGAAGAGAGAGGGAGGGAGGGAAGGAGGGCTTAAAACGGGCCGTTACGGCCTCTACCCCTAAAGCGAGCGGGGCCGAGGGCAGGTGGGTCGCGCCTGGCCGTTGTCCAGTGCTTCTGTAAGAGACCCCACATAAACGTGGTCTGCAAGTGGCCACGGGTCAACCTGAGCACAGGGAGCCCTCGTACCCCGAGCAGCAGCTTCCCGGGACACGGAAGCGCAAGTCCGGAGCCCTCCCGTGCCCACCAAGCCGTGCCCGGCTCCTCCGCTGCCGGCGGCCGGGAGCTGCCGGCTCCAGAGGCTGCCAGCCTCCCGCAGGGTCCTGCGGAAAGCCTGGCACTCCACAAAACCTTTTAAAGGTGTCTTAGTACTGCAGTGGGCTGCCCGGGGAGGTGGTGGAGTGACCGGCCCTGGAGGTGTTTAAGGAAAGCTTGGACGTGGCACTCGGTCTGGCGGCGTTCGGTCACGGGTTGGACTCGATGATCTCGGGGGTCTTTTCCCACCTAATTGATTCTGTGATTAAATGGACTCCAAGCAAAGCCTTCCGCTCGTTCGTGCTCAGTGTGTGCCACAAGTGGCTACTGGGGTTACCTGAGGAATGTCACTTCAGCTGGTTTGGTTAGAAGTACTTCGACAAGCAGAGAGCAGGTGATGTGAAATAATAATAATAATCTACACCACAATAACCTTCATTTAGATATTTTCAGGAATTATGGTCTAAGGTGTGTGTTTTCTCTAATTAGTCTCTTCTTACTTTGTTTTTTTCCAACTAGTGATACTTTATGGGATCTTGCTATAGCTGAAGTGGAGAAGAGAGAAAACCCTGATGATGACGATGTCAAGCCAGGGGAAGTTTGGGAAAAATCAATGCTATTTATGGGAAACAAAAACGGGGTAAACCAAAATACTGTACAATTCTACACTTTTCAAACGTAATTTTTGTCAGGGAAAATATCTCATATTTTCAGATGTTAAGGTTCACTTAATTTTAAAGACATAATATCTCATGGTCTCATTCAACAGAGATTTGACTCTCTGTAGAGAGAGAGTCTCAGAGAGTTCTAGAGTGTGAATTCAAATTATGGTTAGGGTTATCGATGATGTGCTAATTTTTTGAGGTCTGGCTTCATTATTTTTTTAGAGTAACTGCCAGAAGTCATGCTGCTCTCTTTTAATTATTTCCCCTTGTAAAAGTTTAACTGGTAGGAATCCAGTTTAAGTGCATTGATACCAGATTTGTTGTAGATAGCGGCCTTGACACGCTGCAGTGAATTGTGTCTGTATTATGTCAGACCTCTTTGAACATACCTTATCACGGAGTGCAAACTCATTATTCGAGATGCCTAAGGTTGTTTTAACTCCTTGTCCCATAACTTGGTCACTGGTACTTCCATATTTTTCTTCTGATAGCATTTATTTGTAAAGTTAATAAGGAAACATCTGTCTTTTTGACAAAAAGAGTCATATTTTTCAAGAATACAATTTTTGTTTTAGAAGGATCGGTGTTTGTGCAATCTCTTAATCAGCAATTTACAAAATACCTTTTCCAGAGGAAATGACTTTCCAGATTTACCAGAAATTCACTGATTTCTGGATAGGAAAGGATAGAAGTGAAGAAGTGCTAGCCCCTTCAGTGTGGCATGGTACTCAGTGGCTGCACTTTAACAAAGTAAAGACATATTTTTCTGTGTGTTTATTTGTATTTTAAGCAATCTTTTTGTTTCCATCTCAACATTAATAATTAATTCCAGTGGAAACCACACATTTCATAAATGTGTTATTAATAATTTAAAACTGTTTAACAGTTTAAAGAGTTGGTCTAACTAATTGCTAATGTCTCATTTAAGTGCACCGTTCCTATTACTGTATTTGTCATATCTGTTGGTTTATACTTATAATAATGGTAGTGTAACTTGATTCTGATTGAAAATTGGACTTAAATTTCCACTATAAGGCTGCAAACATTTACATGCATCTGCAGTTTTCTGGTACTTTATTATTGGAATGTCAAATGAATTTGACTTAGTGATACAACTTTATGCTTTAAAGTAGAGTTCTTCTCTCTTTTTAATTTCCAGGGAAAGACCACCATCATACTGAGGTGCCTTGAGAGGTATGAGTTAAATGTTTTAAAGCAGTTTTTAGCTGTAGACTAGAATTTGACATAAACAGTCACATTGTGTGATAATTCATAATATATGTATGCACGTGAGTTCTGTGGCTGGTTGATCACTTAGAGATGAACTTATTTCCCTTCCTTTCATTATAACCTGTCAGGTGACCCTTTCAGTCCTTCTCCAGTGTCAGCTGAAATGACCCATTTCTTTGGGCTGGTGCTGCTGCTTCTCCTGTCTTCAGTACCTGACACTTCCTGTCTAAAAGTGTCCTCTCTGTACTGCTGTCTCTAAGCCAGATTCTGAACTGACTGATAAATACAATTTAGTAACCATAGAATTAAGTTCCTTTCTTTAGAGGATCTTGACAAAATTAAGTTACTTTTCCTTTAGGGAAGAGTCTCCAAAGCCCACATTAGCCTTGGAATATACTTTCGGAAGAAGGGCAAGGAGACACAATACAGTGAGTATAAAGTATAATTTACCATATCTTTATATATATACACACACCTAAAAATAATACAAAGAAATTCTTTTGCAGCCTAAAGATGTAGCTCATTTTTGGGAACTAGGTGGTGGAACCTCATTAGTGGAACTCATTCGAATACCAATCACTAGCCACAACATAAGGTAAGTATAAATATTACAATTCCAGAGTTAATTTGAGCTTTCCTTCAAACCTTAGGAAATCTCTACACCTTTTTTTTTTTTGGTGAAAAACTCTTTCAAAGTGTAAGATAGAAAATTCATGGGGTTTTGCCAAAAATCATTGTAGTACCATGATGCTTTGTTTTGGCCTTCCTTTTCATGCTTCTCTCCTAAATAAACAGGTTCTAAGTAATCTCGACAAAACAAAGCAGTAATGTGGAAGAAGAAGATTGGCCTAAAGTAGATAGAACAAGAAACACAGAAAAAGAGAAGACTTACTATCTTTATGCTCAGTTAAAGAGCAAAAAAACAAACTTGGGGACATATGAAAAATAAAATCTTGCTTCCTACTTCTGTGTGCAAACATAGATGCTCTTTCTGTGACAGGTATTTTAGGGTGAAAAACAGGGCCAAAAATTGTGACCAAAAAAATCTCCGGATTTTTGGGAAATGACCTTTTAATGAGAAGGTCCCAACAGAGAGATGATGTTTCCAAGAGGGACTAAAGCTAATGAAATTATTTGAAAACAAAAGGAAACAGGAATTTAGATAAAATTAGGAGAATGTAGTGAAAAAAATCCATTAAAGTAATGGATAGCCTAAGAAGAAGAAATGCATGAAAAGTTGCATGAAGAAATGACAAGGTGATAGGGGGTGTTTTTTATGGGTTTTTTTTGGTTAGGGAGGATAGGAGTTGAAAGGGGAGAAAAGGATCAAAAGATAAGGTTTGTATTATGATATATTGCTCATTACTCTAAAGTATTGAGCTTTAACTTCTGTGGGGAAGAAAAAGGAGGGATATCATTTTTATCAGGTACATTTGCTACTGTTTTGACTACTGACTTAATGCCATTATTTGCTGAGAGACTAAGACAGAAGGAAAAAAATAAAACACTTATGGCATGTGAAGCTCTTTGTTCCTAGAAGAGCTTGGGAGAGAAAAAAAATAAGTATAATTTTTCAGCCCTTGACTAAATTAAATTAATAAGGGATTTTCTGATGTGGACAATCTTAAGATTCTTTGCTGGGATAGTAATGTTCTGTAAGAACAATTCACTTCTGTTCACAAGGCAATATTTTAACATGCTAGTAAAAATTCTACTGTTTCAACGTAAATATAAGTGCTTTTGGCTGGTTTTCTCATCATTGTAGTCAAGCAATTTGCTTAGTTTCATCAGGAGACTCTTCACCAGATTTTTTTCCCCCACAGCGTTTTAAAATGAAATTGAACACTTTGTTTCTTCGTAGCTTTTGTAATACCACTCTGGTCTGGAATCCCCTTTTTCAAGTTGGGCTGGAATGTGACAGAATGATGGCATCCAGATTACTGCATTTGCAATGATCTTTACAGTTGAGCTTTCATGCAGGTGGTTTTTTGAGAGGCAGGGTTTTAGAAAGAGAGGACCTAGAAAGAGATGTAAAACATTGCTCATCAAAAGTCCACCTTTAAAAGTCTGGTAGTAGCTAAGGATGTCATGAGTACTCTTTTATCTTCCATTTGTCTTTCAGAAGACTTTTCTCATGCACCCATTCGAGGTTCCAGCAAACTATCACAATCCATGACACAGATTATTGTCCTTAACCAGTTTGTTTTTTTCATTTCATGTTAGAAAAGAATAATGGAAGTAGGAAACTTTCCAATACAGGTAATAGTTAGGAAAGATCCTAGCCATTGGCTAACATTGCTTGGTCTGGGATTGTAGACTTATGAGATGGCAGGGATATATGACAGGAGAAATCCTCAGTCATACTGAGGAAGAAGGACCTACATGAGCTGAGGATATTTGCATATTTTACTGTTTTGAAGACAGTCCCCAAAAACAATGCTTGATGGAAAGTCGCCAAAATAATAGTTCTGAACAAGAGACAAGAGAAAGGTTTCTTCAGAGTGCAGAATATCCCTAAAAGCCATCTTGCTTTGCTGTCACATTTAGTTCTATCTTAGCAATTCCATGTTCACATTTGTACAGGTATGGTTTTGTATGAAAATGCTGATTGCCTCATATGCTAAATATGTGCCCAAACAATGCCTATTTAATAGGTCATTTGCTGTAGTTCTGGTATTGGATCTCTCCAAACCTGATGAACTCTGGACTACTATGGAGAGCCTTCTCCAGGTCACCAGGAACCACGTGAACAAAATTTTAACCAAACTAGAAAAGACAAACCCTGAAGTAGCTGCTGAAATTAAACAGAGAATGTGGAACGATATGCAGAGGGATCACCCCGTAAGTTACTTCTAATATTTTCTCCAGATGTCACAGGCCTTTATACAGTTAAAGATAATGCTTTTGAAAATCATAAACAACTCTTTTAGATTTTTATGCATGACTGAAAATCCATTTGATGTAGATGAACCTGTTCACTGGAAAATTATAGCAATTTAATAAAAATTCAATAAGAGCAGAAACAAGGAAAGAAGGTTTCTTATATCTTTTTGTTAGATATCTAATGTGATTGTTATGGCATGTTACACCAATCAAAAGAAATAGTTTTAGAGTAGCAGTTTGCTTTTTTTTCCCCTCATCTTTTTAAAATGAAGATGAAAACTAGAATGTACAAAAGTCATCTAGCAAGAGACTAGCTGAAGGTACAAATTTAAGCAAAGAATATAGTTATAACAGCCATCAACATGACTATATACTTTGCATTTATTTAAATGTCTATCACAAACTCAATGCCTTTTGATAATCTGACAACTAATTAAATTATAAAGTTTCAGAAATGTTAACATCAGTCCTTTAAACATAATTGCTAACTAAATCTCTGGAAAAGCTAAACTAGATTATGCGCAATAGAAAAGAAAAGTCATTGTGCATTAAACCTCTGCAAATGTTGTGTGTATATAATGCATAAATAAGTATTCAACAATTCAAAGACCTGGCATGTAAATCTAGTTACTGTGACTTCTATAAAACGCTTCAATACAGCAAATGCATGTGGAGCTCAGAAATTTAAAAGTAACTCAAAATATATATGAGAAAGCAACAAATGCAGCGCTCCGTAGATTTTGAGTATGGGGTTTGATATTGGGATTATTTTTTTTGTTTTTACTTTTAGAGAAGGTAATTCACAAAAAGAAAACACCTGCATGCACACCTTGAAATAAATTATGACCACAGTGTCAAGTTTACATATAAGGGCTTATATATCAGAAAACTGCAAGCTTATTGCAATAAAGAAAAATAATAATGCTATTAATTGTTAAGAAAACTTGTTATTTTTTGCCCGTTAGGAAACAAAATTTTACCTTCTAAACTAAAATTTCTGTTTAGTTTCCATTATCAAACATATCAATAATGCAAATAAAATGTTATATTACTGCTTGATTCTCTTCTTACTTTCATCATTGTTCAAAGAAAAATTGTGTCAATTTTGTAGAAGAAAATACTATCTTTTATAGTCAAGTTAAATGACAGTTTATGGAGATTTTTATGAGTCTTCTAATGGCTAAACATATTTTTATCATAAACAGGAATCAATGAAATACTTATATTTTAAAGGATTAGTTATATTTCATTGGCCTGGCTAAAGAATTGTTTGCTATGATGATAAAGTATATCAGTTGCAGAGCTTGTTTAAAAAGGCTGGATGCATCTAAAGTACTCCATAGTCAAAAATTAATTCCACAGTCAAAACATGAATAGGGTTCAATATGCTAGTTCTACTGTTTCTGATGTTATCCCAAATTCTCCTCTTAGTTAAGAAACAAAAACTCTTTTTTTCAATTTTATATTCTATATACTCATTTTTAAGTTGCAATAGTTTTGCTCGAAGCTTTTGCTTTGACAGTGTATGAGTGAAGCCATTACTTTTCCTCTCCAAGCAGAGGATTTTCAGTATGTGCAGCTTCTGTCAACATTCTGTCATTTGAATGTCTGTGAAATAACTGGGGTGGGAGGGAGCAGTTGGACCAACCTCTGCTACAACACATCTCTCTTCCACTTTATTCGAGCAGCCAGAGCAGCTTGAATAAATAATTGCCTGAACAAGAGAGGATTATCTCATTTCATATGGATTACAAGAAAACCTTCCAGATTGCTTGAGAATTCTTGGAATTTACTTATTAAAACTTTTAACACAAGTTAGCTATTCAGCAGTAAAATCTACACTCTCAGACCTGTTTTCCTCCATTGATACTGATTCACATTTTCAAGTTTGTTGGATGAGGTTTCCTCTTTGTGCTGATATCAAACATTTGAAATTCACATTAAATATTGTTTAAGTGTCTGGAAAACATGATGTGCAGGGGACAAACGTGTGACACAAGCAAATCATTCCACTCATTTTTCTTGAGATTCTGTCTGTATTCTTTTTGATTTTATCCAAGGAAGGTGAATGTGTCAAAAAGCCAGTTCTACTAATCCAGTCTGGGAGGTGTTCTGTGAATACATGAGGTTTTTCCTCTCTTCCTTTTCCATCTAATGTTGGAGTATATCGTGTAAGAGCCCTTTTAAGCCATTAAGAGTTTTGACTGCTCAGAGGGATTATTTCCTGACCATTTAGGAAGAAAGTGGGAAAATGGTAAAATATTATATGGATATTGCATTAAAGTTGATTCATGTACCTTAAGGTTTGGAAAACCTTGTCTTCCATGAATTAATTTTTTCCCCTTTCAGTTGCTTTAACAGTTGCAATCTTCTACAGGTTGTTTACAGTGCTTAACTGTCCTCTATCTTTTTAACAGGACTATGCATTAGTTGACCCTTTTCCAATACCCTTGGTGATAATTGGAAGCAAATACGATATTTTTCATGTAAGTAATACTTAAGTACATTTTTAATAATTAAAATACTCCCAGCAAATACTCTATATACTAAAATTTCACAATGTAATAGTAAGTTATTTGAACTGAAGTGTGGACAGCCAGCCTTCTACCACAAAAAAAAAAAAGAAATCTTTCCATCCAACAGTATTAAGGAAGCCATACTGTCATTCCTTCACAAAACACCCCAAACTGATGATTTTTGAGATGTACTTAGAAAATGTTGAGACACAAGTTGCTGCAGACCAAAAAGGGAAGCAAGAAAACACCATGGTGATGATTTCCTTTTATAACGAGAGAAATCCAGCTCCATGTCCCTTGTGACAGCAGCTGTAAGTTCATGGCAGTGAAAGAGGAGTGTATCTCAAGTCAGCTGATCAGAGTTTTTTTGGTAGTTTTGGCAGCACAAACAATAAACTCTCATTTCAGTCTGGAGCTGCTTTTAAAGTACTTCCTAAGGTTCTAGAGACAAGTGAGTAATTGCATCTTTTATAGAGGGGAGGAAAAGAAATATAGTACTGCTGAATTCTCTCCCAGGACATAAAAACCCCAAACAAATGCATACTCACAGCACTTCATCATGAGAAACTAGGACAGCATGTTTGATTTTTAGCAGTCATGCTGGCAGCCTGTGCTTCTCTGGATGGCTACACAGTGCCCTGATATCTGGCTGACTCTTTGAGTTATTTAATTCTTTATTAATAAGAGACTTGCCTTCTCTCATACCGAAGCTTTATGCTGAGCCATGACCTCCTTAAGTGACTCTCACGTAATAAGGACAAAATGCCAACCTGATTCCTTTGGGGGTCTATGGATTGACTCCTGCAGGCTTCACTGGGACCAAGTTTACACCCATTTAATCCAGGGAAGGCCATCTGTATGATCTTAGATTAAAGAAACATGGATGAAAAGATATTTTGATGCACCTTTCAAATCTTGCAGGTATTAGAACTTAGACAGCATATGCCCAAAGATTTACTTATATGTTTTCACAAAAAGAAAAAAATCTTTATTCTTCTAGCAGGCAGCATTTCTACTTCTACAAATTTAAAACAAAATCAAACGAATAAATTGAAAATTAAATGTGCATTCTCAATTAAAAAACTTTTCCTGGACTAACATATTGCCTGAATTAGGCTCCCTCTATAAAAAAGAAACAAAGAGAAATTGTGACATTTCTTTTCAGAGTAGGCTGTTACTGATTCTATCTTAAGATATAATTATGCTGACAGCTGAAAGCCTTATATATTGTAGCTTAAGTGCATTGCAGTTTGTAAAAAAAAGAAGAAAAGTTCTAACTGTAATATTTTGGGTTTTGTTTCTTACATCTATGTTCCAATATCAACTTTTTCAGGAGTTTGACTCTGAAATGAGGAAAATAATAAGCAAGACACTTCGATTTGTTTCACATTATTATGGAGCATCATTAGTGGTGTGTATATTCACTTTCTGTTTAAGGATAGAGAAGATGAACAATCTTTCTCTTATGAAACAATATTTTTAAAAACAGTATTGTAAAACTCCTAGAGAAAATGGGATTTCATTGGTTTTACAGTAGCTTTCTCCATGAGGCTATCTGTTGAACAAGTCACAGTACTGGCAGGAGATGGATGGACATGCCTTGTGAACAAACGACACAATTCCCAGTATCAACAAAAACTAAATGAAAATAGTTACCTGATAGCCAGCTTAGTTCCTGCATTGAGTTTATTGCATCTTGGGCAAATTTTGTTTTGGTACGAGAAAGGAGAATGGGCAAAAGTGATTGCCTTAGATTGAATTAGAGAACTGGCCCCTTTGGTAGAAGGATGAACTTACATAAAGTGACACAGCTTTGGTTGATTTAAAAACAAGAGCTCATTTTCACAGTAGTTTATGTATACCCGATTACTACAATTAGGGTATTGAAGAAGGACAGGAGCTTCCTTACAGAAGTGGGTAGAAAGATGCCAACATGAGAACAGTGAAGTATTTATGTGGGAATATAAACTGGTTTTTAGTGTGTCAGATCATTGTCTGAGTAAAGACATAAACACGCATGCTGAGATTCGTAGTCCAAAAACGCTGCCTCTTGGGCTCACTGCGCATCAGAAGATGGGTTTAATTGTATCAACCATCATTTATGTACTAAATAATATTTAATAGTAGCTTAGTGATTATCATAACAACTTATGTTCACTTTAAATCCTTAAAATCCCAACATGTCCTTTTGCATCGATGTAAACCTTTTTCACTCTGACACATGAATTTGTCTTTTGTTAACTGAGAATACAACTGTCTTGGTTGGGGTCTTCTTAAGTATTTAAGCATTACTGTAATTAAAAATTAAAACTAGAATATAAAACTCTTTGGCTGCTAAATCCTGATTGTCATTGAAATGAGTGGGAGAAACTTAAATTTCCCACAGCAGGGATCTGACTTTTTCCTCAAAGACATGAATCTTTTAGGATACAAAAGCCCTTAGACAAGAAGAAGCATGTAGTTTGAGAATATATTTTGAGAATTGCTTTCTGATAAATCTGTACCATTCTGCCACGTTGAAGCTGCTTTTATGACAATTATATAGTTATTCATTACATTTCTAAATGTTTATGGTATTCTGGATAATTTCTTAATGTAATTTAAAATCTTAACTCATTAGTCTTGGGGAAAAGATTTGTATCTCGTAATGTGCATATTTCAAAAGTTTCGAATCGGTATTTTAAAATTTATTCTTTCATCTTTATTTATGCTACTTTTTAATTTAATCTTCCTTGAGCTATATATTCAGTAACAAATACATTCATGTTTTTGAAAGGGAATGTGAGATTTTTATTCTAATCAATTGAGTGAACATATATACAAAATTTTTTGGGGTCAGGAATTAATTAGCAAGGCTCTATCCTCTTTGTAGATGCCAAATGTAATACATCTATGAGGGAAGTCCATAATGTATATTTTGTTTTCTGATTCATTTAGTTTACCAGTAAATCTGAGGCTCTGCTGCTGAAAGCCCGTGCTCTTGTTAATCACTTGGCATTCGGCTACGATAAAAGGTAACGTTTTTGTTCAACCATTAAATGTCTTGCCCAGAGCCTAAAATTATTTAACAAGAAGTATTTTAATAATAAAAACTTTTCTTAAATATCATCTCTGAAAGATTTTTGTTCATGGACTTGGACTCTGTGGCTCAGCTGCCTATCTCTTCTAAGGACAGTGGTAACTCTGGTTTTGATCCTCAAACTGATGAATTAAAAACGTGTTTACCACTGGAATGGAGTGCTTTTTTATTTACATGTATTTATACACAAACCCCAGTAAGACTCTAGTCTTAGCTAGAATAATGTCATTTTTTGTTGATTGCTAAATGCTCACTTGATACATTTTCTTTTTTTCTGCTTAGCAAGTCTGTATCAGTGGATCCCAGCAAACCTCTCTTTATTCCAGCAGGCCTGGATTCCATGGGCCAAATAGGTTAGAACATTTCCTGTTCATTGTGTTTGTTGCTTAATTGTTTTGAAAACAAGAAAAGCATTTTAAGCAAATAAATAAATTACAGCACATCAGGATCAGTTTTAACAGATTATTGAAGGAAATGGCTTATAGATTTTAAAATCATGACTCAGTATATTACTGAGATTTGTGCAGCTTTGTTAGGTAGTTTAATAAAGTCTTTGGACTATGTAAAATAGTAAAGTACCAATAAGCTTAGATCGGAAAGAAAATAAAATATACAAAACTTCTAAGCCCATTTCGTGGTAGGAGATCAATGTTTTTTTCAAACTTGTTGCAGCTTGTCAGTGTAGAAGGTAAAATACTAAATTAGATGGATCATTATGCAAAATTATTCTGTGATTTATGTTGTTATGACAACACACTTGTCTTATGTGTGCTGTGATCTCCAGGACCACCACCTGCCTCTGACAGTGATCTTGGAAAGATGCGTGCCAACACACCTTTGGAACTATGGAAAAAAGTATTTGAGAAAACATTTCCTCCCAAGGTAGGGATGTACATGCCATGCACACAGCTGCTTTTCTCACAGAATAGCAGCAATATCCCTACTCATTTTTCTCTTCCAAGTCCACTGACTGGAATTTCAGTCTCATTTAGCAGTTCTCTTTAATGCATTTTTAAAAGATAGAGATTTGTATGTAGTCGTGCTTCTACATCTTCAGTCACCTTCCTACATTTAGAAATTATGAAAGATGCTGTTCTCAGGATAATATGCCCCAGCATGATAAAGACTAAACTTCTCAGAATCTATACAGAAATGTTATTTTTCATGTTAGTTTTCCTCATAGCCTTTAAAAACACAATAAACAAGTGTTTCCTCCTGCACTCACCCCTCCAAGTAATTCCTGAAGTCCCCCTGAAACAGCTGGAGAAATGAATTACACCTCATCTTGCAAGCTCCATTGCTGTTCATCAGTGTATCAGTCTAATTAAAGATTTGAACATTTGACAAATACATTCACAGTCCTCTGTAGTGGTTCCAAAAAAGGCTTTAAACTTTGAAGCTCTTTTTATGTATTGTAAATTTCTTTCTCCATTGCCTGATCTAAGAAGTAGAATTCTGTTTTATTTTATTCCATCACTGGTATTATTGCCTTCTTGCTGCTTTCCATTTGATGTGAATAAGGAGGAATGTGCAGGACAACATTTTAAAAAACCCTCCTTATTTGATAGTTTTTCTTACTATTAGTGTATTTGCTTCTTTGGAACTCAAGTTTGCTCAAGGTTAGGAAATGAAAACTCAGATATTTGGCAAAGATAACAATCAATTTCTCAGCTATTGAAGTAATGCTTCTGATAACCAGAACTGAATTCTCTAGTCATGAGTATTAAATACTTTAGCAAGGGCTACCTCAACTGTGCCTAAATGTCATGGACCAGAAAGGATATTTTCATTTTGAGGCTCAAGAATAATAACCAACTACCAAATAAGAATATTTTCTGCCCTTTAGAATCTAGCTATCATATTACTTTATCCTCATTTTACTGATAGAACAGCTTTTTTAACTAATCTGTGTCCTGTAGCACAAAGTTGTTCCATAAATGCAAGCTCTTAATATATTTGTATTAAAAGCAAATACTTTCACTTCTCTAGTGTGACCTTTTCTTATTAAAAGAAGATAAATTCTATCATTTGGGGTTTTGTCTTTTCTCCTTTTAGAGATTCTGTGATTTACAAGATACCAAGGACCCTGCACAGGATATTCAATACGCTGAGTATGAAGTTGATGTCATGAGAGCTCAGAAAAACCAGGTGTGTGGTAATTCTCCAATTGCTGTTCACAGCCAGATAGTCCAGAACTACCAGTACTGATGAACTAATAGCATATACTTGAACCTCTCTTTTTTGCCTTTAAATAACTTCAGCTTCAGATTTCAGTTTAGTAGTTGGTTGTGATTTTTTTTTTCCATGGTTAGATACTCAGCTAGTAGACCATTGGTAGATCTCAAAGTTTTGGCTCTGAGTCTCTTTAGAAATTAATAATTCAAATTTTCTCTCTGTTTTCTAGAATTATCTCACTAAAATAATTTTGAAGCAAAACTTTGAAGCTTTCTTGACAGTAATTTCCTCACTTCTTCACCCTGTACTCTCATTTGAGTGTTGACTAACAGAAAGTGTAGGAAGCAGTATCAAGGTCTGGGGTGGGGGCTGTTTACTTCTGTCTTTCTCCTTCAAAATTAATATTTAATTGGGAAGATAGAGATGATAACATTTCTAACTTGAATTTGCAGACTACATACATTTTATCTTAAACAGAGTGAATGGAATTGTTCCACATAGTGATATGTGTGGAACAACACTGAATTCCAGGAAAGACCTTTAGTGGGGAAAGGATCTTTTATTTTTTATTAATTTTGAAGTGTTCTGCCTTTCTCTAGATTAGTGGGGAATTAATTTTATAGAAAAATTCTGTGCCAAACTAGATGAAGGTTAAAACATTGCCTTCTAGCTATCAATATAAAACATTGCCTGAGTAGCAGTACTGTATATAACAGTCTTCATCAGTATCATAGGTATGGCTCTGTTAAAATCAATCCAAGATTCATCCAAAGAATAAAGAAATTTCAAAAATCCCCTGCAGCCTTTGAACTTGCACATTACCTGTAATATCCTATTAATGTAGGTATCATTTCTGCCACATCAAGAGCAGTCTTAGAAATCATTAAAATTTGTAAAGCATGCTGCTTTTGCAATTTATAAAACAAACATACTCGGTGTAGCTACATATCTCAAAATAACTATATAGTGTACTAGGTTTGTTATTTTTAGAGAGTAGTGTGTTGCAAAAGAAGATACTGGTATGCATTGATAAAATTATACAGGAAATTATTAATTTTCTGTTTTTAAACAAAAGAGGAAGGCTTTTAGAACCTTAATCTGTTCAAGGGCATTGCAAACCAGTACAGCTTCTTTTTGTTGGACTACTACAAGTAATTTGAGCATTAAAGAGAAAATTACTTTTGTTATCTGCAGTTATTTCCTAAGTTTCTATCACAAAGTTTAATTTTTACAAAATTATTTGCATATTATTAAAATGTTTTATACTCCAAGAATTTGAAACACACCAAGATAGAAATATAAATCTAAAAGAAAAGAACTCTCTAGTTGCAGTGTTTCTTCAAGTGTCTTTCTGTTTTCCAGTTCAATGGAAAGTGGCACAAAAATCTTATTGTTAAAGCAACACTTTAAATAAGTCTGACATATAGAGTCTCGTGGTATCTCTTGTGTAGGAGAACCAGTATATTAAGATGGTCAATATGCAACATGTTGCTAATGAAATCACGGGACATAAGGCAAAATTCAAAGTTTCACTTGATGACAGTGAATGTTTTCATTTATTATTTTTCTCGGTTACTTTCGGTTAATTAATGTTACTTTGGACTCCAGGTGATAGCCTGTTTGCTTGTTTATCTCAAAGATAAGCTTTAAAAGAAAAATAAGCACAAAACAAGCAAGGGAAGCAAAACACAGCCCCTGTCACTGCATCTGATAGAAGAAGCAGCAATACCTGACTGACTCAGTCTTGGTCAGGACTGCTTGATAATACAGTAACAGATTTATAGATAACTGTGGCAATACAAAGTTTAAATAAATAATTTCCAACTTTGTCATTCTGGTTGAATGATTTGCCTGCATTTTAGCAGAGTAAAAGATTGAATTCTTGAGTATAAAATAAGAAAACAGTTAAAAATAAAACAAACAAGGAAGTCCCTGGCTGACTCCCAGGTACTCCCTGTCAGCCAGCATTTATCTGAGATGCTTTGTGGCTGTAGAACCTTAGAGTCCAATTCATCAGCATTCTGCCATAACTATTTTCTTTAAGACCAGATTATTTTGCCTCCTTAATATTTTAAGAATTAACTCAGAGTTAACTATGAGATGTACCACTCTCTTTCTAAACATTTTTGCTCTGGAAAGCTCTTGGAGGCTGTCTTTTCCTCACTGTGCCTTTCTCCCACATGGAGCACATCTCTCTTTCTCAATTATGTCTTTCCAGAATTCTTTTCCTAGTTCTTGCCCCATAGACATAGATGGTACAGGTTTATATCAAATGGTGCTATTGGGATTGTTTACTGCTTTTTCATTCTCTGTAGCTAAGCTCTGAGAGAGAATACAGCACCAGGGACCCTACTGAAATTTACATTTCTAAAGCAATTCTTAACTAGCAGATTTTCTCTAGAAATTACTGGAATTTTGTGGTTTTTGCAGGGCTTTCAAGATTAAAAAAAAAATACTCATTTTGCATAGTTATTAGGCCTTAACTGTCTAGGTTTTGGTTGATTCTTCATATATAAACCACATGGCAAAGTTGTCATTCCCTGTTCGTTTTTTGGCTTTTTGATGCTTTCAGGTCACCTTAATTTGGTTTTTAGTACACACATAACTTGAATAAGAGTGAGATCTTTTAAAATAATATTGCTGGTTAGAGCTATACACATACTACCTGCATCTGTGAGCACCTATGGGGAGCATGAAAGTACTGTTCCTTAGTTCCTTCTAAATGTTTGTGGCAGTGAGAGCCTGGCACATGGGAATGTCTGTTCTCTTTCCTTTAGAAATGCTCTCTGCCACAGATGTAAGTACTCTGAGGTGTCTTTTTGAAGGTTTTTCTTTGTCTTCTTTTATGCCTTCACTGCTAATACTCAAAATAGGTGCTTGGACCTTTTGATCTGGACATTTGAGTGCAGCTTCATTCATTAATGCAACAGATAAAGTTAACCTTGAGCTCAAAGAACTGGAGAGCCTCGTACTCAGGTACTTCAGAAGTCATGCAGTGCCAAAGTTCACGCTGAGTGGTCCTTGTTACACAGAGCTATTACTTCAGGGATTGGTGCCAGTTTTAGCTGGAGCCTCATGCCATGAAGTTGAAAAAAATAGATGCCTGGTGCCATTTGGTGTCAGCTAGCAAGAAGTCATGGAAGAAGATCTTAACGGACAGGGATGTAACTGTTAAGACTTTAAAAAGTCGTAAACACAAGATGATTCTACATCTCACAGGAAGAATAGTTGCATTTCCCCTAACATTGCAGTGACCTGATCAACCATGTCACTCACCACCAAATGTCACCTCCATGTCAGTAGCAGCTGACACGGGGACTGTGTTGGCCAGCAGAATGAGCCATATTTTTTCAGCATACTTTGCTGACATGAACATACTGCTGAACTTCAGGAGACCATTTCAGTCTCATTCCACGAAACAGAACATTTCATACTGTGCCATGAAGCCCCTTGGTCACACCAGTGTTACTGGGCAGAGAAGTATAACAGGCACCTACCTTAACAGAGCAGGACCACCTTTCATTTTCTCCAAAGGAGGACATGTGCTAGTCTTCACAAGAGAAAAGTTATTTAGGATATTTACTCAGCTACCAAGAATAAGCTTTCTTGTTTTCACTTGAAAGCATGTCCAAATGAGTAAAAAATATTTCATTTTTAAACCCAATTAAAGAGCATTATTAGAGCACTGTTATTAAACTTTCTACTGAAGTTTGTGTACTTGAGATTTTTAATTAGTGTTTCAGTACTTGGTTGCTCTCACCCTGTTCCAGACTGAGAGCACTTCCAGTAAGAAACTGCATGAAAAGGAAAGTTGAAGTCATATCAGTCACTCAGAACAGAGGAAATGCAACAATTAAGGCTTTTCCTACAATCTTAATTTTTCCTTCTTGTTTGTAGACATTATAGTATTGTCTTTAATTACATGATCATACACTATTTTGCTGATGTCTCAATTCAATTGTTCAGTATTTCTTTTCATCATCCTTATTCTTTATGTACCTTATTTTTCAACCTGCCATTCAGACACTTCAATGAACACAAAAGTATTAATTTTTTTTCTCTGAGAGTGTGTGGTAATGTTATCTTATCTGAGTGCCTCACAAACATCAGTTAAGTCTTTCTTCCCAATCCCTTTATGAGATTAGGTGTGATCTTCGCCATTTGACAGATGAAGAATTTACAGAAGTACAGAATTTACCGAAGTACAGAAGAATTAAGGTTTAAAAAAACCAATTTAAGCCCACTTTGTGCCAGTGTTGAGACATCTGTGATAAGCTGCTAGCACTAATTACGTTTAAAGCACTCAGAGCACATTGAAAGTACATTTAAATTGCAATTATATTTTCTTTGCGTATCTGATCTCTGCCCCCTACGCTTGCACCCACAAAACAAGTGTAGCATAATGCTAGCATGAAGATTTTGGTGTACTTTGAGATATATTCTTTTGTAGGATCTTCTTTCACTTTGGAGAGATGATCTCTTAGCTGACTGTATCATTAGTCTATTTTAGAATTCTGCTCATGTTTGCAGTATAGAACTTAAGGAGCAGGAAGGGGCCCTTTTCCAATAGGGTCTTTGGAGTGATCCTTAAGTAGTGTTTGAAAGAATTTTGCATTACATTTCTGAATTATGGGGATGTATTTTACTTTCTATTTTGCACATAAACTAGGTAAGTGTACTTCCCTGCAAACATTTTTCCTCCTGAATCACTGACATTTGTTAAAAGATTATTTTTTTCCCAAATATCCTCCCATTTAATCAATTTTTCTTTTTCTTTCATTTCTCATTGTTTAAATGTTAGTCTTACCTAGATACACCTCCAAAATAAATACTTACAAATTTGTTCTGTACTTCTGTATGTAGTGGAGTAGCTATATAGCTTTAATAGATGCTGTGGTTTGACAGTTTGCATTTTTGTATTGTTTTAAATTGCCTTTACACTGAGTTGCCTCCTAGGCTAGCTAAACGTACAGCAAAATTAATTCTGCTAAATTATCTGCCTCTTTCTTGAAAGAATATAGTCAGATGATAAATCTGAAAGGCTAATCATTTAGCCAACACCTGTAGACATGACCCCCAGACTGTATTGTCATTATATGTAAAAGCTGGCTATCTAATTTTACCCCTTCCCAAAGCCTTTGAGAAAGTTTTTAAATGAAATTACTTAGCATAAAACAGGTTACATGTGCTCCTTAAAATACCACAGTATTCTTTCTATTCCTAACTGTTGGCAAGTTTCCAACAGTTCAGTATGTTCCAAGATCATAATTACTTTATATTAATAATGAGGGAGTGAAAATACTGAATAAAGACCAGCTTAGAGATAGAACAGTTCGGTAGTACTGGAGTTGTAGCTAATAATGCAACTTACTGGATTTAGCCTAGACACAATATGTTCTGTGTCAGTCACCTATGGAGTTACTTTAACAGTAGACTCCTACAAGTATCAGGAAGAATGTGCACTAACTAAAAATCTTCTCACTGCTCATACAGTTGGGGTGCTTTCTGAAAACTTTGCACCTCTGACAAAGCTGCTGAAGTTACTTCCTGAGAGAAAATTCCATTTATTATTTCCATACAGTCTTAAAATAATGATTGCTTTGTTGTTCTACCCTTTATTTTCTTCTTCTTCTTCTTCTTCCCTCTGTGCTGTGGATTGATAGTTAATACTTCTGTTAAATTCCCCAGGTGTGTATTCTGTTATTTTTGTCAGTTCTGGTACTTGCATGCCTACAGCAAAACCTCCCTTACTCTCTGAAGTCCATTCTATTAAAATCAAAATAACAGTTTGAAAAGACCTGTCCACCTTTGAATGTCTTTGCTACATTTACACTAAGCACTGCTTTATGTCCACCTCTTTCCTGACCTAAGTAGGATATTGTGGAGTTTTTTTGTCTTGCAAGCATTACATGGTTGGTCTAACAGCACCTCATTAGAGCATCATCTTCTTGTAAATTTGCTGGAAGCCTTACTCTGAAATAAATGAAAATCAATCGAAATGCTTCCTAAATTAATATTTTTTGCTGAAAAAAATCTTCAGAAATCACTCCTGACAGTACACACCACTACATGAAATTCAGCAGAGGGAACTGTTGTTTGTAATGGTGTTAGAACCTTCTATTATAGGCTTCAGTGTTCCCAGTAGCACATTTGACTACCTTGATGAGATGAGCTCGTTTGTCTACCTTGCTAGCACTCTGCTGATCTAAAGTACAGCAAAATGTAGCTCTCTACATGAGAGCAAAGTGGCAAAATTCATAGCAATTTTAGGACAATTTTGTTAAGTATAAAAATACATTTTTTCTACAGTGAAAAGTGTCTGTACACACATATTCACCAAATAATATCTGAAGTTTCTTGTAACTTTTATTAATGAGAAGATTAGCTTAATATGTATTTATGTTTCTTTTTTAGGAACTTGAACAATACAAAAGAAATGCCTCTAAATCCTGGAAAGAAATGGATTTTGATTCAGATTCATGAACTGCTCTGTCTTCAGTTTAACACAATTTGCAAAATTATTTTTATCATTTTTACATTACATTAGCAGTTTCATCTGATGCAGCTGAAAATATATAATATCAAACTACAACGTTTATATTTATTCAGCATCCCTGCTGTTATTTTTCATAAAAGGAGCTGTTTATTCACTCAGTCCAAATTTGGACTTGAACTGGCAAAGAGTTTTAAAAAGCAAGGAGAAAGGAATTCTAGATTGCTCTTAGATGGGTTTGTATATGAAGACTGGCATTAGTAAGTTCTACCTATTTTCTAACACATTATTTGGTTTATTTTTGAATACTTCTACCCTAGGCACATATTTAAATATAAACAAGTTTTCACACCCAAAATATGAAACTGTGTAGTATGCTACGCATCTTTTTGTAGTTCAAAACCAAAGGTTAAGAAATACTTGCATAATTGTTTGATATTTTTGAATAAATAAATAAAATTAAAACTGGCAGAATAAAGTGGAGCTAAAACTATCTTTGAACTGAATTCAGAAGTGTGCTTTCTCTCTGTCTCAGAATCATACGGTTTAATACAGGAGTTATTTCTTGCAATGTATAATGTCATGTAGAGTTTAGAAGATGGATGTTTCTGTCATATATTCAAATGCTAGGAAGTCAGTCTAATTAAATTGACAGATACTTGGTTAGTGCCGGAAGTATCGTTGATTCACATTCAGCCTAAGCTTGTGAAATCCTAGCCTGAATGGGGTTTTGTCCATGCACTCCTCACTAGTGTGAGATGCACTGAGTGTTCTGAGAATACACAAGACAATCCAGATTAAAGCCAGAGGTGTCTCCTGAGAGCTCAGACTCGTCAGAGAGTGAATGTCTGAACAGTCACTTGGCAAACCAGATCAACCCTACATGCACATAAAAATGGGAGAGACAAACTCATGTGGTATCTTTCCAACTATTTAAAGCTATTTGTTATTTTTAACATATTTGTTCACCAGATGTTTTTCCAATACAACATTTGTATCTCAGAGTATTTTACATAAGGATATTAGAAAAATTCTTGGCCTCACACTTAAGTGGAAATACTGTATTACCTTGAGGATTGGATGTAAAATTCTTTGTTAAGAAGTGCCTCATTTCAAAACCATCATATAAAACTAGTTATATAATTACAGAATTTTAAGATACAAATATACTTACCTCCTTGGAGAAATCTATCTCTCTGCAAAAACTAATTCTTTCACTGAACATGAAAATAAGATACAAAATTTAGGAATTCTGTCTGTTATGTTTTCAATTTTGAGAGGCCCATGGGAATAATTTCCAAAGATGAAAATGACATTGCTTCTGACAAACAACTTTTATACTTTTTCCCTAGTTAAATTGACTTTTTATTAAATAAAACCAAAACATTATTAAACAAACTTTTTTTTTCCCCTTGTAATTCATAAACTGCTTCCAAAACAAGATCAGAACTTGACAATGAAAAGAAAGAATTGATATAAATAACTTAACTGTCTTCACTGATTTAGCATCATTTACAAGGCAAAAACAAGCTGGGTAACTTTGATACTGCTTCAAGATCCTGTACTCATCAGCTGTATAGTGTGTATAAGATTTAAGTGGAGTGATGTCTTGATTCTGTCTCTACACGTATTTGGTTTGTTTCCTTCTTACAAATTCCTAAAAGGGTATCAAAAGAAGGCATAAGACTGAAAATACAATTCTAGAAATGAGATTTACTAGCAGTTGTACCCCTCTGTTTATTAGTAGTGGTCAAAAAACAAAACAGTGGGGAAAAAATTAGAGAACCATTGCTACATTGTTAAAAATTGTCAGCAACAGCTGACTAAATTATATTCAGAAAACCCTTTAAAACATGAAATACTGTTGATTATGGCTGATCTGGAGATCAGCCAGAGGAGAGGGGTAGGAAATACCAATATCAAGGACTCATTCAAACTCTTAGGAGAACATTGGTTTTCAAGATGAAAACAAACATAAGAAGATGAATGTGTTTTTATATGTCATCACTTAAATTCTATCAAAATACAACAATATAAGCCTTCGACCACAATAAAGTTACAAGTGTAGTATTAGACATTGTTGGAATTGCTACTTTTTCATTGTCTGTCAGTAATTCTCTCTCTTAATTTGAAGCTTAGAATTGCAATAATGGCAAGTACTGGTATAAAAGCATAGAGTACAAGGAAATCGATTGTGAACCGGGACAATGCCCCGGGATAGTTTTTTTCAATGAACTGGATGCCTTGGGAGAAAACACACACAGCATTATTTGCAGTGGAACTGTTGGCTCCACCTGTCAAGAGAAACAAACAATTTCTTTAGTAGGTAAATCAGTAAAATTAAAATTCAGACTCCAGTCTCTAGCTCATGCATTGAATACACCTCACCTCTCCCTCCCACCATTTCCATGAAGAACCATACCCACAGCAGTATTTCTCATCGCTTTGGAATAAAACCAGACAAGCCCTACGTTTCTGCAGTTAATCCATGACATACTTTTTGAAGGGAAGAACAAAGGGTCACTAGGAGCTCTCTCTTTTGTTCACACCAAACAAAGATTTATGGCTTTTCAGACACATTATCTGGCCTCAAGAAGCAAGTTGCCCCACGTGGTAGACTTAGAGTGTTCATATGTGTTGAGGGTTCCAAAAAGCAAGAAATGGTGACTGTCTGAAGGTCACATTAAAAATGAGGTGTTTATTGGTACTAATGAATTCATGGATTTGTTTTCTAACAGTTGTTGATCTTGTAATAGAGGTACAGGATAAAAAATATGTAGCCTTGGAGAGGAGCACAGACACCTAGCTACAAAGCCCTAAATATCTTAGGGTAGGTCCAAAGCTGTAAATTTTACCCCACTAATGCATATTTAGCTACTAACCCTGCCAACCTGATTGATTCTCTTGTTTTGCTGGTTATCTTGCTCACCAGCTCAAGCACAGCCTGACAGACCCAAGCTCCTCAATACATACCACAGAAACACATTTGAACTGAAGCCTCTCTAGTATTAGAGGTGGTATCTGGTCAGCTGTTTGCTACCTCTCAATACTCCCTGCACTGATGTTTGATCTTAGATTGTGCAATTTGTGTAACATTGCTCCAAAAAAATTTCCAGCCTGTTATAAACTTAGCTTCCAAAATGCCTCCAAAGACAGGGTAAGAGAACAGGTGAAAAAGAGAAAGATGAAGAACTGGAAGAATGAGAAATGGTTGGAACAAAAGAATGAAATTCTGCTGTAGCTTGCTGATGTGGCATTATAGTCTTTACTAATTAGTAAGTTCATTTTAGCAACTCAAAAGTTATCTTTATTTTATCAGGATACATGTACACAGAAGGAAAATAAGCATCAACATCTCATTTAAATTATTTATAACGGACTTTTTCTTAGAACACTTACCACATGTGAAGTTTAAGCCATAAAATTCATTGACTACAAGGACTTCACTGCTGTATTTTTGAAAGGTAAGAAAACTGAGTAGTTTAAAAGGTGTTGGCATTTCTTCAAGGGTCCTTAAAGAAACAAAGAAGTTAAGCTGGCTTTTGCTACATACTTAGAGCCCCCAAATTAAAACAAGCTCTAATTGTCTCTAACCTGGGACAGAAACAGTTCTTGTCTCTACTTGTAAAGTTTTCAAACATAAAGGCCATTGTTAGGGCTAAGTGATGAGACAACCGTGAAGGCTGTCCCTGACTTTGGTAAAGTGTCATAACATTCAGCCCTGACTTGTTTATGGACAGTCAGAAAGAATTCTATGGTTGTTTGCTGTTCACATGGCAGTGATAAACTGAAAATGACAAGACCCAGTATAAACCTTACTTGCCAAAATGTGTTGCTTCCCAAGTAACAAACCACCACCCCTCACTCCATCTTCAAAACCAAATAAGACTGAACAGCAATTCACTGCAGCAATAATAACAAAGCAAAAATGAAGCAAAATAATGAGAAGAAACATTCAACAAGACTGGGCAATTTCAGCATCTAAAATACTTCAAGACTTTTGATTAAACAACAATGAAAAAATTCAACAGGAAAAAACCTGAGCAACCCAATGCTATTTTTAATGTCCTTCATTGCTTATGAAGATGAATCAAAAAGATTCATAATATTAATTAGCAATGTCTCTGCTGTAAAATAAGGTTAGAAACCACTCTAATGCTTTTAAGTTATCATTAAGGCACTAGACTACAGTAGCAGGAATAAATGTGTTGTCACTATAAACACACATCTTCCTGAAATTAGGCAGGGACCAAATAATTAGGCATTAACCTAGCTTTACTTTGTAAGCATGAGCTAAGATCTACTTCAAAGAGAAAAAGAATCATCAACTTTGTGAAGATTCATATGGTTTTCTTGAGGACAACACCATCTATTGTTAGGCTTACTTCATTTTCATTGGGAGGGTCTCAGGTAAGCGTATTCTACTTGCTCAATATCTTAAGAAAACTGCTTTTAATAATTAGACTTTTTTTTCTGGTATGTTCCTCAAAAAATAATTTCAGTATTGACAATACAAGCAGAAAACTGTTCAAAATCCATGCAATTAAAATGCAAAACCATTTATTTGCACAGTTATAGAGCAAGTGGATCACAACTTTCCTGCATAGTTACTACACTACTTTTTAATTTTTATATAGTTCAGTCTGCATGGGTAGAAAAAATGACTGAAAAGTTTACTGGCTAAACTGGATAATAATACCAATAAGAGAGTTGAGAGCAACTGCTTTTTTAAACCACCATTACCAGTGTTTAATGTCTGATAAGTTCCAGCAGTTACTAAAATCTGAAGGGACAGGGGTTTTATGGAGCTCCTTTAATGAGGACAGCATTTCACATTATAATGTCAGCATCAGTAAAAGAATTCAGGTGATCTGATAGATATTAATTGTTCAGTTTTATCTTCAATGTATTTGCAAAAACTGGAGGAAATCTTCAATATCTTTGTTGATATCTAAAGATATTAAGTGTCTGTTTTGTGTGTTTAGTACAAGGCCCAATAAGATTAGGCAGTTCTGCCTCTGAAGGAGCACAGCTGCACTTGCTTTCCATTGCTACCTGTGCATTACTGGACTTCTGCAATACCGGCTGTTCTAGAAACTCTTCCACAGTTGGATCATTTTAACAGCAACACTGTAACAAAGTGAGATTTTTTTCCTACCTTACTAGTCCTGTTCCCACTATCACACCAGCTGAATTCAGTAGCACCACGCCACTTTGGACTATATTTGGGTCTTGAACCACGCCAAGTATAACAAGTGTTAGTAGTTCACCAATCATGTGAGATGCTAGGACAACAGCAAAGAAAATTCCAAATCTGGAAGCATCAGGATACAACCCTGTAGTCCTGTACAAAGATGAGCAAAAGAACATTTAAAAAACAATGTTTGGGTATTAAACTTGGAAAGTAGCTTTTACTTTTGTTTCTATTCAGGTTTTTTGCACTTATAGCTCATTAAGTGAAGAGTTTATGCCTTAATCCTTAGTATATTGTTTGGAATCTTAACACAAAGGACATCCACTTACTATGGTGATGTAAGTGCAGATGTATGAGGTTTTCTCCAGCTAGACTGAAGATGGTTATGCAAAGGTGTAATTGTTGTAGAAACCCAGGTTGTTTCAAGACAATCACCTTGGCTTTTCAATTCCTTAAAATAACATGCTGCTTCTTATAGAGTCTTTGCACTGGGAGTCATTCATGTAAGTCACATATTTAAACAACATCTTTATGCAGGTAATTAACAGATGGGATTTTGCACTTCTGATACTGTGCAGGCAAACATAAGTATGGATATACTCAATTAAATGAAAAACTAATTGAATTCACCACCTATGTAATTCATATCAATGCAATTTCCTCCATACTCCTGCATTCTTTAATGCAACATACTGTTCCCAGTTTTCCCCTAGCTAACCCAAGGGGAAAGAGTCCTCTCAATCCGTACTAAAGATTAAAAACTTAAGAAAAGCCAGCAATTGCTTGACAAACTAAATTCAGCCTTATAGTGTATGTGACAGATGACAAAACCTTTTATTACATCGTGACACATTACTCTTTTTCCAAAATACCTCATACCAAAATTGCCTCACACTAGGTGCAGACTGCATGCTTTGCTTAGTTAACAAGAAGCAATTAGACATTTAATTTTCTTTTTTTTGTTGCTCAATGCAAGACCCTATGTCTTTTTCTTAATCCACCATGGTCGAATATGGTCTTAAAATAGAAGTAGCAATTTTCTCACAGGCTTTCCTGTAGCATTTTTTGTAACACCAGAATAATTTTTAAATAGATGGATGAACATTGACTCTTCCAGTATTAAACACTCAGTAAGCTAGAAGGTATTTAACAACATTTAAGTAGAGATTGGTGCAGAAGAAACAGCTTTCCAAAGTCCTAACAGAAACCTATCACCTTCTCAGAGCCACTCTAATACTTTACACAGAGGTGTGGAGACACAGATTAGTAAATCTGGGGTACGAATAGAACAGAAGAAAGCCTAAGAAAAGAAAGAAAAACCAGCCCAAAGAGAGACTACTACAGCAACAGAGTAACAGCATGATGTGAACTGTCAGAAGGTATCTTTAGCTAGGAAAATCTGCATAGACAGGACATTTACTTCATTACAAAAGAGGATCTCTTTGATCTTGGCCAGAGCTGCCTTGTGTCTGATCAGGTAAGAGTTTGGGTCTGCCTGACCCAACTGTCTGACCCTACAAACACAAACTCTGTGAGCAATGGCTTGTAAGAACTCACGCCAGAGGCTGTCAAAGCCTCTCAAAAAGTTAGTCCATCCAGGAAAGTTCAGTCCTGCATAGATACAACTATCAAAATTTCATCCACAAACTGCTTGCCCTAAGAGGTCTAAGAGCATTGTGAAATCACTTTGACACATCACCGATGGCTTCCAAACAACTGCAATATTGGAAAGATAATATCTGTAAATATTATCCATTAACTGACACCACACTATTTATTGTTGATTGGGTTTGAGCCAACCAAAGCACAGGGGCAAAGTCTCTGCCCATATGGATTTCCTGTTTGTGAAGGAGTGAGTGTGTCATTGAGCTTGGTAAGCTGCTTTCCAAATGGCTGTTTTCTCGGCAGCAGTCACAAACAGAAGGTGAGCACAGCACTTCATGGGAGGAAGACTAATTTCTGTCTGTCTGTCTGTGAAAAAAAGACTTCTCAGGGAGCCCTGCCTCAAGCAGGCAGCACTGACAGCTTGCAGAAATAAAAGCCCAGGTAGCTAAGGGGGCAAAGGTGGCTACTTTTCATATCAACACCAAACTACAAAAAATCCTGCCCGTGCATGCAAGTCCTCACACTTGTAAGAGCAGAAATCTTCCTCTCAGGGATCTTCTCTTCTTATTTAGGGCAGAAAGTTACTGAGATTCCAAATGGATAGAATTAAGTACATGCTGAGCACTGCTCCTCATTGCCTATTACAGACCAGAAGGAAGAAGAGAATAGTTATCTTTTTTTCCTAAGTTTTTCTAGATGGGGGAAAAATGCTATTACAAAACTCCCTGTGCAGAAATTCTGATTCAGTAGTCCAAGAAATTTGTGTCGTTCTACTTTATCAATTTTCAATCCGTCTTACTGGAAAGTAAGAGCACTAACATGCACAGCTACAGCAGAATGGCTCCTGCACTTTAGCTCTTTTACAAGGGTCTATCCACTTACCATTTCTGAACAGTTCATCTGAGAACATGCATCCAGGACACAAACCAAGCCTGCTCATCACTTGTACACATTTTACTACAGACTGCCAACTGATTGCACCTGTCCCAGGTGTACTGGACATCTCTCATAATTAGAAAAGAAAAAGATTGAAAGGACAGAAATTTGTGCCTTTCTCTGGAGGGCGTAAGAGAGGGATCCAGATTTCATCACTTCCATATACTGTAGCTAAACCACAATGTCCCAGGAAATAAAAGTTTTGTTACTGTCACATACCTACAGCTGACTTCCTCACTTCTGGGGTTTTTTTATTTCCTGTCTTTCCAAATGCAATGAATGCCACTTCCTGCTTTTGGTGTGACACAAGAATGGTAACTGCCCCATGTCCATTAAAACTTCCCAAGTTACCTAGAGAACTGGTAACTTACTTACTCTGGAAGTGTTTTCAGCTCTGCCTGAAAGAGAAGAGCTAAATTTGTGTCATCTTTCCTTATGCTTTCTGTGTAATCATTTTGAGAGACAATAGCAGGAAGCCATGCCAGGAGGCCTTTTGCTGGCATGGCAATTGACACTGGTAACAAAATGAAAATGACAATCCAACAGATGGTCCAAATGCTTACCAGTATATAAAGGTGCTGAAAATGGCCACGCTGATGACACTGAAGGGCAGGAAATGTACTATATAGGCTATAAGCATTTGCCATTTCTTATATAGGCCATCTTTACTTTCGTGGTCACTGATAGCACGTAGAGGTGGGACTGAATGAAATATATAAGAAATAAATTAAATTACCATTAGAGAGATCAAGACTTGTTGCTAGCAGAAATGACCTGAAGCACAGAGACAACTTTGAGAATATATCAAAAACATTCTGCCTAAACCACTCTGATGGCTTTTTCCCCCACTATAAATGTAAAGCATGCTCCCTGAAGATTGCAAACATTGGTAAGCTTAATGAAAGAGGCCCAACTTAGCAGCAGGCAGGACAGCCTTCTCTTTTTGCATATACAAATTAAAGACATGAGAAAACCTCTGTCACTGGCTAATTTATTGAGGTGATCTGATTTCAAGCTGATGACAGCAGTGTATCCTCCCTACGCAAGCAAAACAGTTTTTAGGGCTGTAAATGGAAGCTACTGTTACTTTCAGTACGGCACCTGTAAGAGAAAAATCCTTGAAAAAAAAATCATCACATAATACTCATAAATCCAATTATGCTTAATTACTGTCAAAGTTGTTTTGTATTTCCATCCTTTCCATAGTTTGGTTTTGAGCTCACTTAGGATGCTAAGACCTAGACTTTATCTTGCCTATAAAATTAAGCACATAAGCAAATCCTTTGCTCAGTTTAGAATAAAACCTTCGTAGACAGGCCAGCTGTAAAAAAGAAAGGCAGGGATCAGGGCATAATCCCTTGAATTCCATTGAATTTTGTGCTTCTGTATCAACTCTGACATTACTTATAACAGTGAAGATCCTTTGAATTACTATCTTCAAAAAAATCACTTTTTCTTATTTAAGACAGAGTGGCAGCAACACCTGCTGCTGCACATAAGACAGGACAGAAACTCACACAGGGCCACAGCATTGAGCATCCCTGTGTAGGGGGGGGCACTCACACACTGGTAGACAAGCCCCACGCGGTCCTGCACAGCTCCTTGGGCCACATCACTCCTTAGTCTAAGAAGGAAAAAGGCTATAAACAAGCCGAATAACAGATTCTGGAGGAGGCGCATGATGACGCCTATCTTATCTCTGGAGAAGTTTCTTGTTGTTCTCCTGATAATGAAACAAAACAGCAACAAAAGACTTGTTAGCTACAACTGACCACAGGTTGGTAGGGTATTTAGCTTTGAACAAATCTTAGACAGACAGTGTCCACAAAGAGCTAATCTATTAAAAAAGACAGGGACAAGTACAGTGGGAGATCAAAATAACCAAGGAAGTGCATCTATACATGGAGGGGAAACCTGAAAGATTAGTGGAGAAGAAAAAAATAATTGCTTTAAAAAAGAGGAAAAAAACATCTTACCGTAAAAGAGTCAATATTTGGTAAAAGCCACTGGGTAAGTCTTTGTTTTTGAATGGTATTGGTGGCAGCTCCTTCATACACTTTGTTTTTTCAATGGCTGCCAGCACTTTGCTAAAGATCCCTGAGTTTCTGTAGGCTGATACAAATTCCTGAACCCTACTGTAGGTTTCAAGTTCATGTTCCTTGCTTCGAGTGTCCACAGATGTCAGATCCACTGTAAAATGACAAAGTTTTTACTCTATATACACATCAGTTTCTCTTCATATCTTTTTTCCCCTTGCAACTAACTTCTTGTCTCCACTCTAAAATGTGCAAAGATGATAAGGTCCATTGAAAGTATTCAAGGTTTCTTTTACTCCTCCCTTCTGTTAGATGCACCACGAATGAGTAACTGTGCAGCCACAAGAAATCTGTGTTTTGTGACCTCTGTAGGACCCTGCAGTTCAGGTCCTTGATCTGGAAATGCGAGGCCTGAGCACCGTGCTGGTCAGACCTTAAGCATTCTCCTTGCACAGCACACACAGAGCTGTCAAGAGCAAGACAAAGCACCAGAGGATGAATGTTTATGAAGACATGACTTATCTGGTCATATATTTCTCAGGTTTTCAGGCAAATGCTTAGACATGGCTCCATGGCTCCCCCTTGTCCTCTGCCTGCTCCTCCATAATTATGCAGCTTTATTTTTTGGTTAGTGCAAACTGCAGAGACACTTCTCTACTTGAGCTGTTAATGCATTGTTGCACTGGGTTTCACCTTGCTCCTTCACAGACATTCTTCTCTTTTAATGTGTAGGTAGAGAATGTTCAGCTGGCCAAATTTCCCTAGCAGGCTCAGCCCAAGCTAAAGGTAATATTACTGACTGCTGTGGAACTTAGGAAATGTAAATACTTCACAGAGTTAATGTTCCTTTCTAGTAAGTCCACCTAAACATACTCCTGGCAGCAGCAATTCTTTTGTAGGCAGATGGGAAATTTGTGTGTTCCATTTTTACAACTCGTACAGATTCAGTAACAGTGCTAAAACGCTTTGGAAATTTCCCTGTTCCCTAACAGCAATAAATGAGCCAAGGTTTTGAAAACTGGATTGTTGTTCTCAAGAATATTTGTTCTTACCCAATTTTATATTACTCTTCTACATCTGGTAAGATGTCTCCATCAGTTATTTATTCCTAAGGTTTCTCTCATCCTTAGATTTCAGTTTTGCAATGTCCTGTTCAACTTCAAAATACAAATTCAACAAAAGAAAAGGAGGCCTTGTCCAAGATTCTTAATTTGTCCTCAAAACCTGAATTAGGCTTATGAATAGTTCCCCGGTGTTCTAAAAGCCAGAATTCAGCAGAATTGTCTTTAATGGCAAACATATCCAAAACGAAGCCTTCGCTTTTACAAACATGAACATCAGAAATGCAGAAACTTTTTAAAACTTGGCCAGTGTGACTTGCTGGAAGTCACACAGGAAATAAATGGCAACTGGGTGTTCTTTAAAAGAATTATAACACTGACTACTAACTAGAACAAGTAGCTAATGCCTACCATGCATTAGTACTTTTTATAAACATGTGACATTTCAACAATATAATCCACACTCAATACATAGGATCTATTTTGCTCTGGTGCCGGTGTAAATGATATCAGAATCTGTCCCTTCATTCACATCAAATCACACAAAAAAATATAAACTACCAATTTTCAAAAGACTAAATATTCTGATGATTCTTTGCTCTAAACTGTATTTTTTCCCTTTCTTGTCACATTCAAAGGTTGACATTTGAAGAATGCAGTACTCTCTTTACCAAGCTTTTTAAAAAGTGGGTCTAAATCTCAAATCATCTATGCTTTTCAAGACTATTCAAATTCATGAAGACAAAATTATCCTCACTGTCATATCAGTGTTTTCAGCTTTATCCCATTCCAGCTTCATGTCAACAACCATCCTCTCTTCTCACTGAGTTTAGAATGCCATCTAGACAATAGGAAAACACTGCCTGCTCTGAATGCAGCTTTTTGGATTGGTCAAATTCCCTGGTTAGTACTCAGCTAGTATTGCCAGAAATTAACATACGTGTTGGATTTAAATAGAGTTATATACGTCTGCATATCTGTACACATGTATGCACACAAACAAACACATGCACATTCTCTTCAAACCTATGACTGTATGGATCAGGGACATGGATGTCCTGCAGCAAAACCAAGCCTCATTTCCAAAGTCTCTTGCTGACACTTTTTTTTCATGCTGAATTGGTAAAACAGTAATCTTCAGCTTATGCCAACAGCTTGCTATCATCATCTCCTGAAGCATCCATTCTGTTCTCGTAGTTCACCCTGGTATTAGCAACGCCCCAAACTTTCAGAAACCTCAAGCTCAGAATTACTGGAAATTGATACCTCAAGTCATCCCATATTTATTCTACATCCTTCTTTCCAGGCAACAACTCTTTTTGGTTGCTCGGCATCACAGAGTTCATAAGAGCATGGGATTTTCCACAATTTTGGAATCAAATTAATTTTCCAACATCCAGTGCACAGCCATAGGGAAATGCCATCAGGAATCCACAGGTTTCATGAAGTTGAGATTCTTTTTTTATTGGTAGTTTACTCCTTTACCGCAAATGTGGCTATTTTATGGAGTCATTGGGAGTGACATGGGGCCAGCCCTCTCTCTGAGCTGAAAATAATTGAAAAGTTGGAGCAGAATTCAAACACATTTCTACCTCTGGAAAAACTTTAACTGGTGGAAGAAAACAAATTGTTTTACCAAAACAACTTATACAAACTTACCATAGAAGTCAAAAGGATTTGATTGTTCAGGACAAGAATAGCCACAGTCACTAAAAAATGTGATCATTTCCATAGGGTTCCCACAGAAAACCATTTCTCCAAAGCTCATGATGGCTATTTTATCAAATAACTGTTGGGGGAAAATTAATATATTAGCAGTATGCCCTGTGAATCACAGTACATGCTGACTTGGAAGGAATCCATCACGATCATTGAGTCCAGCTCCTGGCCCTGCATAAGGCACCCCAAGAATCACACCATGTGCCTGAGAGCATTGTCCAAAAGCTTCTTGAACTCTGTCAGACTTGGTTTTGTGGCCACTTCCCTGGGAGCCTGTTCCCAACCACCCTCTGTATGAAAAATCTTTTTCTAATATCCAGCCTAAACCTCCCCTGACACACTTCAGGCCATTCCCTCGGGTCCTGTCACCGGTCACCACAGAGATCAGATCAAGAGTGCATTAATTCTTGAGTACAGCTACTGCCTTGGTAATAGAAATGCTTTGATAGGAAAAATAGTTTTGACACATTCAAACTCCCTTACTGTATTTCTCTCAGAGGAAGTCTGTCCTTTCTTTCACTCCTCTCATTGGTGGTTATGCAAAATGACACATCTTTAAGCTCTAGTGGTTCTCAAAACTGTCAATGACAGCAGCATACAGAGGTAATCCACAAAAAGAAATGTGGCTTTCTGACTTCACTTTAATGCACCTTCACTTACTGAGCGACCTCCTTCGGTGCTTAATAGCCCCAGTCTGTAAAACCCCCAAATTGTTGGCAAGATTATCCTGAAGTGCTTAAGGACTTTTAGGTGAACATTCGCCAGGGCAAGGTTCCCACCAGCTATGATCAATCCATGTTCTCAAGACACCGGGGCTGCTTTCAGTCCAGAAAAGCACTGTTGCTCCCCCCTGGCTCCACAACCATTTGCACTCCATTCAGTCAGCGAGCAAAGAGGAGTTTTGCATTCGTGTGACGGGTGGCAGAGATGTCAGAAGAGCAAAGTGAGAAACAGTAACGGGAAGGGAGAAATGCTCTCCCCAGCACAAACCCTGCAAGGCAGGACTGCCCCACCACATGACCAAGGTGTACCCACATGCCTTGTCATGGCTTCTCCCAGTGGTTTTGGTTTGGGTAGTTGCATAACACAAGGGTTAGGCACGCAGTCAGAGTCCGTACTCTTTTCACAGGGCAGTGTGTGTCCCAAAGTGCCCTGTGACTTGCACAAGACCAGAGTTGCAAAGTTCAGGAGAAGTCTCTAATTATGCAAAGGGAAGGAAAAGAGGCAGCTATACTGGATCTTGAACTTCCTTACTGAAAAGAACCTAGGTACTAAAAAGTCTGGTAGAAAAGCCAATAGTGAGTAGGTATCATCTACCTTGAAAAGTTCTGAGCGAGGCTGGTGAATTGTAAGAATCACAATCCTGTCTCTGTGTGCAAGCTCTGAGAGAAGCAAGACAAGCTGGTTTGCGGTCAGGCAGTCCAGCCCTGTCGTTGGTTCATCAAGTAGCATGACCTCTGTCAAATGACAAGGAATTGCTTTAAAATTCAGGTAAATGAGGAGCAAATGGCATAGCTTCTGCCTTTAAAGCTAATTTGGCAAATAATATAGAAATGACTTTACAGGTGAAATTCCACACGTAAAGCAGAGTATGCACAGATATTGCCATGATGTGATCTTTCAGTTTTAGTTAAGTTTCAGTGGTTCAGTTTCAATGACTAGGAATAAGGACATTAAAACATACTGCAGAGCATAATACTTCTTTTTCTAAATTCAGGTGAAATCTGAAAATTACCAAAATAGATTTGATGCATAGATCTGCTTCTAAGAAGAATAATGATAAATTTCAGTATGTACATAATAGTAAATGTAAGTGACAAAATTAGCTAGAACTTATATATTCTGAATTAAATTCATATATACACACAGAATTTGTCATGAACAAACCAAGAATTGTTAAAATACTGCATATGCAATTCCACAGATTGAAGCAGAAGAAGTTACTGCATTTTCTTCATTATTTTATTGCACATGAAAGGGAAAAACCTATAATCCAATCCATTGTTTTTATATAGATGAGACATAGCACAGAAGAGGGCAGTTCAACCTTTATCAGGGTACAAGGGGAGGAGAGTTTTCACCATAGTTTTATCTACATAATTACTACAATATTTACTATAGAGTTTAGTGACATCCTGAGCAGTAACCACACCCCAAGAGTCACCAGTAGAAGTGATGTACCTCACTGTGCTATTTAAGCTCCTTCCTGCCTAATACGCAGTTGTAGCACATCCACATGGCTACAAAGACTCCAGCATCCAATAAATATGTGCTGTACATTCACTCCATGAGATTCTGGCACCTTCAAGAAACTCTCTCAAAACTGACAAAATTTTTCACGTGGATAATCCTGCTATAATTACTCAGCTTTGATTTCCTTTCATTGGAATTTTTTTGGCTCTGGAACATACATGGCACTCACACATACATAGCTCAATGGCAGCTACTCCACTACAAGGCTCAGTGCTTGCACATGTATGACTCTAACATACTCAGAAATTATAAATTAATGGGCCACAACCAACATTTGGGAAGAGTGAACCTAGAAAGGCTTAAAATGGATAAATCCACGTCTAAACCTATGTTCAGTCCCTAAGATTTTTAAACTGTCTGCTTTCCAAGATCAACTAACAGATCAATGGCAGACCTCAGTTACTGCTTACCCTTTTCTGTCATCACCAAACTGGCTTCTGCTGAATTAAAGAACTCAAATGCTTTTGTATTTTTAAGTGGTTTATGGAGGCCTGTGGTAGGAGCACAGTGACACAGCCTTGTTTTATTTTGAAAATCCATGCAGTGGTACTTACTGGGATCTTGTAAAAGCTGGGCTGCAACCGATACGCGACGCCTCTCACCCCCAGAAATTCCTACGACATTACGGCTTCCAATTATTTTGTCAGCAATGTGGCTGAGACTCAGCTCAGCCATAACTGCATCTACCTGAAAAAGAATTACAATTACAAAAGACTAAACACAGTCCAACCCAACCTCTGTGCAATGGTAAAAAACAGGGGAAAAAAAGACATAATTTTACGTTATAGCTTTACCAATATCCTGCTCCCATCCATTATAGTTGGAAGGTATCTGGCCTAATTTCCATTTGATTATTTTTAATATAGTATTTTTTAAATTTTATATTCATGTAATCTGAAATGAGTAAATTTTAGCTTCACTTGACATTTACAGATGAAGAGTTCAGAGGTGGGACTAGAAGTCAAGGTATGAAGCATAACGTGCTGCACTGGTTTCCAAAATCGGGGAGTAGGAAGGCACATCAATTCTGGGAAACTATAAAGTACTGAGTGGAAGATCGGTGAAGACGATGCCTTGAGGTTTAGCTTTTATATTCTGTATTGCCTACTGTAAAACTCTGAAGTGTCTTACAGCCTGCTGCTGCTGCTCTCTCATGTTAAGATAGACATAACACAGTCTCTGGGTTTGCTCTCCAAGGACATCTAGGCCATCCTGGGCCCAGAAATGTGTAAACCAACATCCTGGAGAAGGGGGGCTGAACTTAGAGAACTTACATCAGTAGCTAAAGTTTTAATTGGCGAATTTATGCTGATACGCAAATGGACCAAACCTATAAAAGTGTGAAGAACTCGTGACTTGTCATCCATCTTGGGGTCCATTGTGGAAGTAGCCTCTGGCCTCCCCAGGGTGTACCTTTGAAGGCCTTTCAAATAAATATCACCTTTATTCCCTTACTCCTGTCTAGTCTCTGTTTCCAGGTAGCCCCTTCAGGCATCAGTTCTTTGGCACCCCAGATGAGACAAAGAGGCTTCTGAAAATCCTCTGGGACTCAGGAAGGTCCAGCTCAGCTTCACCCCCACCTTGCCGGCACGCAGGGGGGGTAGTTACTGCAGTCCAGGAGGCAGAGGAGCCCAAGACCCCAAAACTCTCCAGATCCAACACAGAGGCACGTGAGTAAGTGATTAGAGGTGGTATTTTGTTGTATTTTGTTGTTAGCACCTGGGTTGGGTGTTAAGAGATCTCTTACAGTTTGTTTGGGGCTCATGAGAGCCCAGGAGGGTCTCAACTCCAGCCGAAACCCTCATTGTTTGCTATCAGCTCGTGAGAGCTTGCTGGGGGCTCGTGAGAGTCCCAGGGAAATTGCTAAACTCAGTCAGGAATATTCTGGTCAGGAACATCCAATTTTACTTTCAATAGAATTCAAAAAGAGCCCTTAAAATAAATCTGAAACACACCTATTTTATCAAGAAAGTAGCTTGTAGGGGGCTTATTAGACCAGTGCTTTTTTGAGCTGTTGTGGTTAGTGAGAAATGTCCTACGGGAGACAGAGTGGCGCCATAATCAGCTCTGCTGTCCATGAGACTTGGCGGCACACATGGCCCTAAATACCCCAGAGAACTGGGTTTCTGCTCCGAGTAAGGGGAACTGACCTCAATACCACGAGCAGCATCTCCTGCAGCAGTAACTGCTTCAGCTTCAGGTGGGAGGGTTTTGTCCCAGTATAATGGTGATGCCCCGGGGCACCAGCACAAACCCCTTGAAGAGGTGGTACCACCAGAGAGCTTGTGTCCTACTCCTCAGCAGGAGGATCTGTCCCCACTTGCAAAACCTCATAAACATAAAAACCAGCCATGGATGGAAAGTGCTGCTGGTGAAAACATTACATGACATCCTGTCTGCCTTTCTGGTGGAAGACTGTAAAATACAGACCTTCTTTTTGATGGAGTTGTTGGAGCATTTCTTAAGAGTTAGTAAAGCCGTGTAGGTCAAGGACTCCTGTATGGTGAGAAAGCTTAACAAAGTGTCACTCTGAAAAAAAAGTGAAGAGGAAGAAGCAGTTAGTCCTGTAGTAATTAAAACTTTGTCCCTGTTCATGCAAGCTTAATTCATTCATACAGTTTATTAACTACTTTGTCCCAAATTTACTAGTAAAATCACATTCACATTGCATTAGTCCATTACACTAGCAACTTTTTTTACACAAAAGTAAGCACAAAAAATAAATATAGAAATCAACCTGTGGCACATAAGAGAAGCAATCTCTGAACTGTTCCCTCTTCAGCTGACGTCCATTCACATATACTTCACCACAGAAGTTATCTTTATGTCCCAGTCTTCCTGATATTGCATCCAGAAGTGTTGTCTTCCCAGATCCTTTCAAACAGAAGAAATTAGTCATGTGATAAGAGGAATTTTATGTAGCCTGACTTGGATGGACACATATGAAAAGTAGAAAGTTGGGTTTTTTCTCAATAACTTAAAAATAATAGGCCCTGAAAATGCAGCTAATTAAGGGAAAGTAAATGGGAAAATTAGAATGCAAATTAGCATTTAATTCATACAAATTCACACTTTGCAGTGAAACATTTGAGTTTTGAAGTAACCTTGTCTGTTATTGAGGTTATAATTGTTGGTTAGATGACAGAAGACTGAACTCTGAAAACCAAGCACCAGTTTTACAAAGCAGAAGTTAAAATCAGCCACAATTTCATCATTTAAAACACAGACCTCAGTCACATTCATGTCATGGTGTAAGTCACCAGTAATAACTCTGATCTTATTTCTTTAAAGTACTGGAACGACTTACCAGAATTTCCTAAAATCCCCATGATCTGGCCACTCTCTATGTGAAATGAAACATCCTTAAGTATTTGCCGGGTCCATTTTTTACAATACAAAGAAAAGTTCCACCACGGGCCAACACGCTCTCTTGGAAAAGAAACATCAAGAAAAAATTAGAGACGGAATATGTAGATATTTGACATAAAGCAAGAGAATGGTTTATAGCTACTTGCCAGTGGGATGGGAGCTGCAAGGATTTCAAAACATGGAAAAATAAAAATAAAAGTATTTTCCCCCTTACCCTTTCCCCTCCTCAGGCTTTAACTTTGGCCTTTTCTGGAAGATAAAATGAGGTCTGAGCACTTTTTTCAGAATGATTACTAAGAGGCTTTCGGACTACAACCAAAAGGGCAAACGTGAACGATGCCTTTATTTGCTGATGATGTTTGCCAGCCATTAATCCACCTGTCCCTTTCCTTAGGGCCTTGTGTTATCCCTCTGGCAGCAGTAAGAAAGGCAGTAGGAAAGGGCACAGTGTTCGGAAATATCTAAAGCATGTCCTTCAGAGGCGTGTGGAGGAGATCTGGTGAGCCTCGGGAGGGCTCTGCCCTGAGGCGGAGGGCCCGGGGCCATGAGGGGGCCTGGCACCATCCCTCCTGCCGTGCTGGGCTGCAGCCGAACCCACAGCCCGCGGTGCCAGCCCCGCTCCCGCAGCCCCTGCCGTCGGAGCAGAGACCCTCCACACCGCCCTCCCAGCACTACCTGATGGTGTACGAGACACCCTGGACGCTGATGCTGTCGGGGGGCTGCCCCACAGCCTTCCCCTCGCCTGTGTGCCCGATGGTGCTGCTCTTCTCCAGGGTGGGAGACACTGTGCCCGACATCCTCGGGTGCTGGGGCTCCGCAGCCTCCCTGCGTCCCTCACGCTGCTGGCCGGGTGCCTGGCACTGCCACTGCCACTGCCACCATGCCTCCCCTGGCACCGCGCAGGGGCAGCTCCCGCTGTCCCGGGTCAGAGCAGCTCTCTGCCCCCGGCGCTAGCCACCTCAAAGAAAACAGATGGGCTCCCTGTTCTTCCTTTTTCCGGAGAACAACTGATCGGTGATTAGCTGAAGCCGCTATCTGATGTACCTTTAGCCCGAGCTATTACTGTCCCAGAGGAGGGGAGTATTTCCCTCTCCACGGGGTCATGCCAGCTGCAGAGACGCAGCGCGCCAGAAGAAATGGTGCTGCGGTGAGGGTGCCTGCAAAGAACTGCGTTCCAAACCAAGAGGAGAAGGATTCCCACAGCTTTCATAGAGAAGATAGTCAAACCACTGGAGCGAGACCTTCCACCACCATGAAGGAAACCACTGAAGATGTCTCTCTGGACGATGCCAGCGGGAGCCAGGTGACGTGCGAGGGCTCGGCTGTGAGTGAGAGCTGCGCGGAGTGGGGAGGGACCCGAGGGGCTCGGCTATCCCGCAGCTCCAGCGTTGGCCGGGAGCTGGGAGAGGCAGGCAGCCATCCTGCCCACCAGGCTGTCACTGTCAGTGAGCCCTGAGCCCCTCCAGCGCTGAAACAGAGCAGAAAGCATCCACATCCCCCACCAGAGCACACTGGGCGTGAGGCTGGCACCATGCAAGCCTTGCTTGGGTGCCACGATGGTGGAGCTGAGAGAGGATCTCCAAATGCGTGGATAGAGGAGAAAGCCCCTGAGCATGGCCTGGACTGGCTTTCCCGGGATATGCCTTCAGACGGATCCCCGCATTTGCTGGGGAGCACCTGTTTTTAAAAATTAAGTTCAGCATAAGGAAAGGCACAGAGTGCTTTGGCAGCAGGGGTAGTTTGGAGGGCTTTCCTGTGGTTTTTCAGGCTGCTTGGTGTGATGTTGCTTTTTGCTGTGTATGCAGACTGAAAAAATTAATCAGCCTTGTTTGCTGAGAGGGCAGGAGGTGCACACAAAGGTCATCCCCTGCCAAAGATACCACAGGCACGGATAAGGTCTGGTACACGGGGAACAGGTACGTTTGCCTTGGCTAGGATATGAGTCTGACAAGTAGGAAAAGCACAGGGCTGTGGGAGAGATATGGCTGTCTGGATTAAAAAGCTGCAGGCATGCACACAGAGCTAAATCCAAAGCCACAAAGCTGCCTCGGCAAGGACTTCGTAATTGCAGCTGTATGCAAGAGGGTAACCAAGCCAAGGAGACTCTTGTTATTTTAACTGATATCTCAGAACATTAAGTTCCAGCTGATAAATGGTGAATTTAAAAAACAAAAGAGGAGAAGGAGACTGCACTAGTGGCTGCACACCTGTTTGTTCATAAAGCCTCCAAGTTTACGAGTCCGTGTGGAATTCAGTAATGGACATACTGCCAGTGAACCTCAATTTGTAGCTGCTATAATTAGTCAATTACAATATGCACCATTTTGATTCAGTAGACTAATACTGCTGAAGTAGTACATCTTTTTTCCTCAAAAAAAAGAGTCTAATCTCTTTGGAATGGCATGACATTTATCTTCGTTTTGAAAGTTTTCCCTTTTAAACTGAAAGCAAATAGAAAAGCACAGCACAGCATTTTTGGCCCTCACACATGTCACTAGAACAAAGTACATTTCACACTGATTAACAGATAACTGATAATTCATTTCAACCCTTCAGACTTTTGCACTACAGTAACTCATCAATAATACTGTTGCATCCCATATATATATTTCCCTTTGTGCTTCATCTTTTCTAAACTCAGACTTTAGCAGCACTTTAGTTATTGTAATTAACTTTGTAATCCACCTAACAACTTTTCCAGACCAAGACCCGGGATACTATTTTTCACTCTGAAGAAGATAACAGTCTATATTTCACATACAGTGGAAAATCAAATGTTCTGGAGGTCAAGGAACTCAACTACCAGGTAAAAATTGTCATTTATACACCTCCCTTCAGTAGAAAGCATATACAGCAGTACCTGTTTCTATACCCAAGCCATTCTAAAAGCCAAATAAAGTTGAAAAAGTTCATACAACTGTTGCACAGTTGCAGCAGAATCACACTCTTGGCTGCAATATTGACAGCAGACTAACCCCTGTATTGTAAATACATCAAGTAAAGTTCAGGGATAAGACAGGAAGAGAGATCTGTTTCTAGGCTCTGCTTTGTTTCAGTCTTGAGCAAAATTATTCCTCTGAGGGCTGGAGAAGAGGGACTTTCTGTTCAGCTAGGGAGAAAAGCAGCCCTTGCTGACAAGAATGAGTATGTGGAAGGCGATAAAGAGAAGATGACTAACAAGGAGGATTCCAAGGAACCAGTGAAATTTTTCATCTCCTTCTTACCATGACACTTGAGTAAGATTTCACAATTTTCAGTTTCATGGATTTTCAAATTATATTTGAAGTTTGAAGCATTTAAAATTTACAATAGTAATAAATTACCAAAGTAACAATTGACAGATAGCTTTAGTGATTTACAGAACAAGAAGCAAGGCAAGAAAACCATAGGTGGCTGCAAAAGAACTTCCTTCTACGTATTTCTGAAGATGAACAATAATATTTTAATATATGCTTTGCCTGTAGCATTGTAACTTTGAAGGTATTTGTTGCTAAATGGTTTATTGCTTGAACTGAAGGGACTTGTTTCTTTCTTTGTTAGGTTAACACAGCATCCCAGATTCCCTGGTATGAGAACCTTGCTCAGATGAAAATGCCCTGGACATGGAAATCGGATCCCCGTTCCCACGTGTCAATAATCCAAAATCTGAATCTAAAAGTGCGAAGTGGTCAGATGCTAGCAATCATGGGAAGCACTGGTAAGAGCAACCACATTTCATTATATGACCAGCTCTCAGATAAAATGTGCACAATCAAGAGCAACACTCCACAGTCTTTTTAATGTCAAAATCTATTTGGGACAAAAACTATTGTGTGTGTCACTAAAATACATTCTTTAAGTGACACGATGAATGAGGAAACTAAGAAAGATACTGGGGGGGAGGGAGGGAAATTAAAATTTATTTTTCAACCCGATTTTGTTATGCCCTGTACATATTTGCTGTTTGTTTCCTGAGGTGTAGTGGGGTACAAGTGTGACCTCGCAGCCCCAGATCTGCTGGACATGAATCAGTTTCGTGGCTCAGATTCAAAACAGGCCAGTTGCAGACCATACTCAGACAGCAAACAAATGAGGCCAGACCCCATGAGAAAGATCAGTGCCAACCTCCATAGCCATAAGCAGGAATTCCATTTGGACTGAAACAATTCTAACAGGATAAAATACTGCATTTGCATTAATTAATAGAAACTTGAAGAGAAGAAAAGACAGTTCCTCTTCTGTCTGGGGTTACTGCTTTATTATACTGGGGTTTGGTTTTTTCTTCCATTTTCTGGTGGGCTTGGTCAATGGGGACAAGAAGTAGACACAGGACCTGTTAAATTGAAGTAGAAATTGCTATACTTGGGAGGTAAAAACTCCCATGCCGTGTCTGCACTAGAACCTTACATCAAGTTGGCTCAGTGATTCAGTGAAGATGCTCTCTCTCAAAGGCAAGGCATATTTGCCAAAGAAGTTTTAACTTTATTTCTAAAAAAAGAGAGTTTTCTTCCTTATTGCCATGGGAATTTTTCCTTAGCACATATCCTTAATGTAAGTGAAGCTGTACCTTAGAGATTCTCCTGATAATAAAAGGAAAAGCTTTGTGATGAAATAACATACTGAGTTATAGATATAGCACCTTTGTAAGGCAACATACATTGAGCACAAACCCCTTTCAGCAAACTAGTCAAACTATTTTCAAAAGCTGTTTATCATCTGTTTCATCAAATGCCTTAGTAAAATGGATTAAACTGCTGATGGGTTTCACATTGTCAATGGCAATCAATATGTCACTCTTAAACAGAGCAATACATGGTTTACAGATGGATGGGTTTCTTTTTTAAGATGTATGTATTAAGAAGCAAGTGTGGAGTTTTTCAACAGGGAGACTAGAAATAAATGACATCTAATCATAAGAGAATTCTGTGTGTTTACATACAGAATCATACAACAAAAAGGAGAAATTCATTTGCTGTTTAACTCCAAATCAGGTTTTGTTTTCATTGTTTTACTTTTCTTACCTCTGGGTACGAGCCAGCTTTTCTTAATGATTTAAATGACTTTTTGTCTTATTTAAGTCATAATAATTTTTATTTCAATCATGATTAAGGTTCTTATTGTCTGTATAATCATTCAGTGCCTTAGTCATTCAGCTGATCCATCTGCTGTTTCTGAATTCACAAATCCCTCCAACAAAGAAAGCTCTTGCTGAGCATTTGGGTGTCAGCCCTTCAGCCAGGGCGGGATACCACCTTTCACCTCTGTTTCAAAATTGAAAGAGAGTTTACCAAAGAGATAAGAGACACTTCTTGTGTTCATGAAGCCATCCTCAATGCCCAGCTACCCAATTCTGTTGAGAAATTACAAGGGTTCAAACCACATGCTCCATTCCAGAGGGGAGAGATTTCCTGAACAGGAGCTTATAGTCACTATTTTCTTTGAAGATCATCCTGTCTCTGTGACTCTGGGAAAACTTCGGGGGGGGTGGCCAAGAATTTTTTTTCCTTAACATCTCTGTCTTTGACAAGATCACTTTTCAAAACCATCCCTTGGAAATTAATTTTCCATTTTTCTTTTTCTAGCTGGTGGAAAGACATCCTTGCTTGACGTGATAACCTGCCGGGACCATGGAGGCAAAATCAAGTCTGGTCAAATCATGATCAACAACAAACCCAGCACTCCCCAGCTTGTTAGGAAATGCATTGCACACGTGCGGCAGGATGACCGACTGCTCCCCCACCTGACTGTCAGAGAAACACTATTGTTCGTTGCCAAACTGCGCCTTCCAAAGTTTTTTTCAGACTCACAAAGGAAAAAAAGGGTAATTAAGCTGTTGGAAAAAAATAAAGTTGTCAAAAATGTGTCTGACAGGAATTATCCAAGAGATCCTGTGTGTCTGGAGTCAGAACAGCTAATCTGGCTTTTTTTAATGTAGATTATGAATTATAAACCTTTTTCATCTTTCAAGATAGAAACCAGCAATTGTTCCAAAGCTCATAAAAAATGACAATCTAGAGAAAGTGTTACAGAGGCTGAAAGATGAACTAAATTTTTGATTGCCGAGTCTTTTTTAATGTTATCTCGAAAATCAAGATTTGTTTTTAAGTGTCTCTAGCACTGAAATATTCAGCTGAATTTTTACCAAATGAATCATATTTTCTGTTTTATCTCTGCACGGATGTGCAAATGAACCCTTGCTTGCCGCCTGTCACCCTTGGATCCCCGCAGGTGGAAGATGTGATAGCAGAGCTCCGCCTGCGGCAGTGCGCCAACACCAGGGTGGGGAACGAGTACCTGCGGGGCGTCTCCGGGGGAGAGAGGCGCAGGGTGAGCATCGGCGTGCAGCTGCTCTGGAACCCGGGTGAGCAGAACCCACACCTTCCTGGGGCCCACCATGCACCACCTGGGCATAGCAGGGCACTACATGAAGATGGAAGCTTTCAGGGAAGAGCCACACACTCAGTTGCCCCTGGGGCAGCTTCAGGAGTTCATACTCAGGACACTTAACAGGCCTTGCACCACCCTCTGCCAGAGGCTGCCTCTCCATAGCACAGTCAGTGACTGACTGCTGGTCCATTTGCTTGAATTGAAGTCAGTGCTGATCACAGATAATACTGTAATTAGTACAGAAACAATTTTGTAAACAGAGTGTTTCAGCAGCTGACACACTTTTGCTTCAGTCACCTTTGTCAATGGAAAAGTGGAGGCAGACCAAGGCAGAGCCCACCAGGAGCCTTCACCCACCACTCTCTAAAACCACCCTTGCAAAGATTACTCAAAGTTGCCTGAAGTTACTCTCACAGCAGCACTCTGGTTTGTGCATATCAGTATAAGGTTTGGGTTTTATCCGACCACATGCCACAAATTACTTTGGCCTATTTTAACATGGAGATTGTTTTCCTTTCCTCTGACCCAGCCCCCGTTTACACGTGCAGTATTAACAGTAAAGGTCTTTTTCTTGGCTGTATAGTCAGTCATTGCAGTCTTGTGCAACTCACTGACATGGCTGGTTCATGTTGCAGGTGTACTAGAAACTTCCACTGTCTTCAGTAGAAGAAAAACATGAGGCTAAATCCACAGTTGATTTTGCAGGATGGAATCCCCCCTCTGACCTTATATATATATCAAAAGCACCACTAACCTTGACTGAGCCTCTTGTTGAACAAGATTTCCCATCAGCTTTTTCACTAGGAAACAGATTTGGAAACTTTTTGCTTGTATAAAGTTATACTTCTGTAGTTACAGGGAAAGCAGATTATTGCTTTTGTAAGAAGTGATGCTCAAGAATAGATGTACTGAAGTAAAAAAAAAATTATATTTTCTTTAAATTTAAAAATAATCAGTGAAATTTCATGCACTAGCACCATTTCACTTAGAACATATTTTCCAAACCAAACATGCTGCTTTCCACAGCTAAACTTACTGTCTTTGGCAGGAATACTCATACTTGATGAGCCCACATCTGGACTGGACAGTTTTACTGCACATAACCTTGTGATAACATTATCCAGACTGGCCAGAGGAAACAGATTGGTTCTTCTTTCACTTCATCAGCCCCGGTCAGATATCTTCCAACTGTTTGATCTGGTTCTTCTGATGACTTCTGGACTCACTGCCTACTGTGGAACAGCTAAAGACATGGTCCAGTATTTCACAGAACTAGGCTATCCCTGCCCAAGGTACAGCAATCCTGCGGATTTCTATGGTCAGTATCAAGTATTGTCACAAAAAAGGGTTACTGGAAATAATTTGCTTTCCTAAGTGTATAGCTAATGTTGATTTTTATTGACCATAACTGTCTTAGAAATTCATTTTAACTAACTCAAATCAATATTGCAGCAAGTTCAGTTTTTAAGAGGAACCTTATTTGTCAGTACAGGAAATGTAGCAAAAACAAGAGGTACAGACAAAATTAATTTTAAAAAGTGCTCCTTCTAACCCTGCCAGATGCAGTAACTTGCCCACATGTTTAGCAGACTTATCCCCATGTCTTAGCTGGTTAAAACGTCTTCTCTGGGAAAGACACAAATAAACTGATCAACTACTTTCTGTAGACAGTTCTCTGATTTCTCAATTAAGAAAATGTAGAAGCTAGTTTCCCAGAAGCTAGCTTCTAGTCCCAGACAAACCTGGAACAGGTAATGGGAAAGAGGAGTGCTGCCCTACAGAGCACACTGGAAGGGAGAAAAAGCTAATCCAAATCAGCAATCTTTTTACTCCTCATAAAAAGTTTAAGTGGTTTTAAATCCATTATCTTCTGGTTTTTGCAACGTGGAAAGGGAATCTGGCCCTGTTAATCTAATGGCAGGAATCTCTTAACAGAGGCTGGTTCAATTCCAGCCTTTAGGTCTTTGCACTCAAGTTGGCTAGACATCAGACAACCATAATGTTCTGGAGTAACCTCTTCAGCTGTGCCTGTGTGGCAGGCAGTGCCAGCTGTGCAGAGATAAACTGAAGTTAACCCTGGTGTCGAGCCCCACAAAAAATCCTTTGTCACCATCAGGGTTCAGAGCAGTCCTCAGCCAAACACAGCCTTGGGGAAGGCTTGCAGCACCCCTGTATGGGAATGGAGAACGAGAAGCAGTCCTGGGGAAACCTGGAGCTAGAGCCTGTGGTTACAGAGACAAACCCCTGCAACGTGGAGGTGGGGAGGGCAGGGAGGCAGGTGGAAGATCACTGAATGGTATGCATAGTCAGTACCCATAGGAAAAGAAAGGAAATAGGGATAGCAGGAATGGGGAAATAGGACAGGATGGCAGAGGATCCACAGCAAGAGGGAGCACCTGATGGAAACAGACAAATGCTGGCCGTGTGTCTGACAGAGAAACAGGAGACCAGGGCAGAAGGGAAGACATAGGGCAGATTGCAAGGAATTTCTGATGGACTCCTCCTAAGAGTGGCTGAACTGACATGATCAGCCCAGTGCAAGGAGCTAGGAAATGTGCAGTGATAGTTCTCTCAGAAAGCATCTGTAAAACATCAGATATTGTCAATCTACAGCGAAGGTCAGCAAAGGAAAACACTATTGTAAGTTTAAATTTAAAAAAAAAAGCTACGTCAGTTATTATTGGTATGACCATCTTGTCCTTAGATAATATTCCTTTTGGACTTTCTCAGTATCAGGTAAAGTTTATGGCACCCCTGTAAGATACCAATAAGACAGTAACTATGATTTTGCAGATGAAGAAAAAACATTATTTAAGTCAGTCACATAAAAGACTGTAAATGCTTACATGCCAGGAAGGAAATTCAAACTATTTTTTCTCAGCACTGTTCTCAAGGCACTATGAAATTTATAAAAATCTGAAATAGTAGTTTATAATATTATAATAAGCAATTATGTAATCTCGCAGTGATTCATTGAGTGACTAGGTAAGAAACATACACATTAACAATCTGTTCATCTCTAATTACCTAAAATAACTGATAAAGTTTGAACTGTTGTAAGTTAATGTATGTACAGAGGTTGTACTGTCTTCTCCCAATGAAATCCCTGATTCTAAACATATCATAAAGTTATTTCTTCTATAGCACATGGACTCACATCAAGTAATGTCTTGCAGTTGACTTGACCAGTATCGATAAACAGACTGCAGAAAAGGAGATGGAAAGCCGAAAAAGAGCAAATGCTCTTGCCAACTTGTTCCTAGAAAAAGTCAAACATTTTGATGATTTCTTATGGAAAGCTACTGAAGGAGACAACACTGAGACCACAGTCAGCAAACAGAGGTAAAGAAAAGAGTGTCATACAGAGGATCTGGAATAATAGCTACACCTTGTGCTAATTTGGTTTTTTTTCTCTTTTTCTTCTGGGCAGGGCCCATTTAAATTCAGAAGAGGCTATCAATATGCCTCACCATTCAAGTGATCAGTTACCAGGACCCTTAAGACAGTTCACTATATTATTAAGGTAAACTTATCTTCAGCCTAAACAGTTATTATTGTGCCCATTTGTACTTCAAATCATCAGAAAGAAGCACAGAATGTCCCACACCTATTGTTTTCCTTCAGGCTTTCAGCATTTTAGACCTGAAATACTCGGTGGCTACAGGTGCTTCATAGGTTTAATTAGCTAAAATCCTTTACAGAAACAGGGAGCCCAGCTCCTGTCCTAGCCAAAGCCAGCAAGTTCCAAGAATTGATTTTTAACGGTGTTTGGGGCTATGTATCTGAATATAACTGGCATTAGTAAGTATTATATCTTATGGTCAATATTGCTGTTTTCCTAGTCGTCAGGTCTCCAATGACTTCAGAGATCTTTCAACATTATTAATCCATGGATTTGAAGCCCTTCTTATGTCATTATTAATTGGATTTTTGTACTATGGCCATGAAAAAAATGGACTCTCTATTCGTGACACAACAGCACTGCTGTACATGATAGGTGCCCTGGTCCCATTCACAATAATTTTGGATGTTATTGCCAAATGTAAGTGTCGGTCTTCTTGTAAATGCTATAAGGAATCAAAAAAAATCTTAAATCTATGAAAAAAATTAAACATATTAATACAACCCATTGTGTTTGACCCTACCCTGCAGGTCATTCAGAAAGGGCAATGCTTTATCATGACTTGGAAGGTGGAATGTACTCTGTTAGCCCATACTTCTTTGCTAAGGTAATTGGTTTTGTTGCCAGGAAATACAAACAGCTGTCTTGAACATTAAAAAACACAAGCAAACCAAAGCCTTGTTGTATAAATAATCACATTCATATCAGACTTTGTTCTTTTGTGTCTGCCAGCTATCAGTCTTGCTTCCTTAGTATTAATAGATTAAGCCTCACACTACTTTAGATCTTTGCCAATAGTCATGGCCGAGATCCCACACCAGAAAAGCCACAGAAATTTTCACTGGGTTCTTTGGCCAAAATGTGAGAAATCTCAGACTCAGATTTCAGGTTTTAGACAATTTTACATACCTGCATATTTAATTCACTGAAGCATCTCTGAAAGTTTGCTTACGTCATCTTGATCTGTAAAACAAAACATTCGTATCAAATGCTAAAGCAAAGGTAAAACAGAAATGACAAAATTCTGTGATATTTCCAGTAGTTGGTTGGGCCTTTATTGGTCTGAGCTAAAAAATTTACTATGTGCACAAAGAGCCAGAGTTTCTAGAATTAAATTTAGAACTTTTTAAAAACTACATTCTCTTTTTCACAAGGGTTTTGAATAATCCCTTCTTTGTGATGTTAGATGAGTTCTGCCTGCCATGGCATCTGTAATTTAGGTTTCCATTTCTGCACAAGATTTTAAATGCTTATTAGTGGTTGCCAGAGAAAAATATTCTTTGCACTGTGTCACAAAGATTGCACATTATTCACAGAGAAATCGATGTAATTTGTTATAACCTTAGTATTAGAGGATAGTAGCAACCCTCTTTGGAAGAACTAATATTCTCTATATACCTCTTTAAATACTTGAGAAAATCCCAGTTATGCTTTTGTTTTACAATGAATCAAGTTGCTAACTGGACTGCATTTGGGACAAGGTGGGGAAGGGACCAACAGCCAAATTTTTCTCAAATTTGATCTCACCCTACTTTCAACCAAATTGGGACAAAACATTCAGTTGCCATGAGTCAGTAACAGTATTACTGTTAGCAAGCACACCAGTTCTCAGCAAAAGTGTCTTACATTCTTAGAAGCTCCCAAACCTGTAACAAAACAAGACATCTAATCTGTAACAAGAACATTCTCCATTTAACAATTAGTTATAGGCATTGTCACAACTGGAGAGAAAATTAGCGAGGATTTGTTTCTGTTGTGGATTGGTTTTGCATGTCACTGACAACCCCTAACAGGGAGATGACTGCATTCCAAGGGAGTATTTCCTACAGCTTTTATAAACAGCCCATAAGTACGTTAAGGCACATCTCATGTATTTTTGTAATTATTGTTCACATTTTTCTCTCTTTTTGTATTTTCTTTTTCATCTTCCCAAACAGATTTTGGGGGAGCTCCCAGAACACTGTGTTTTTGTTATAATTTATGGGGTTCCCATCTACTGGCTGGCAAACCTTGTTCCTGAGGTGGAACATTTCCTGCTGAACTTCCTGTCGGTGTGGCTGGCTGTGTACAGTGCCCGTGCCATGGCACTTTGGGTGGCAGCTCTGCTGCCGACGTTACAGCTCTCAGCCTTCTTTGGCAACGTCCTCTTCACATCATTCTACTTGAGTGGTGGTTTTGTGATAAGCCTGGACAGCCTCTGGACAGGTAAGATAAAGCTGCCACCTTTCCTCCAAAATGAAACATCAATGGCTTTCATCAGTGACAGTGTGTCCTGTGCAGGAAAACTCAGCTTTATTCTTGCCTTTATAATTATCTTCTTGGATGGTGACAGTGCAGTCGGGTCATTCATTTTGCATCAGTTTCTCCGTCTGAAAATGAGGCAACAAGAAGTTTGGTCAAAAAAGCACTTGCAAAAGGCTTGATTCTTATGTGGTTGCTAAATTCTTCAGTAAAAAGAATTGTATTCAAAAGATGAAGATGGAGCTCCAGGAAGACTTGGTTGACAGGGGGAGTTTGATGGATATGGATATTAGCTAACTCCTGATTTCCTGTCTCCATGTAACTATGTAAAATATATCTGCCATTTTGTCCAATAATAAACTGTTACATGTTTACAGCCTCTGGCTGTCAAGAAGTGAGACAAACCTGCTGTATTTGGCAGCAGCACAGCAGTATTTGAGGTCCCAAGTTTTGTGTGTGTATCAATTTCTCTCATTTTCTTTTTCAGTTCCTTTCTGGGTTTCAAAAATCTCTTTCCTCAGATGGAATTTTCAAGGAATGATGCAAGTTCAGTTCACTGACACCACATATGAAATGACTGTTGGAAACATTACTATTCAAATACCAGGGAAACTTGTAAGTCAGTAATAAAAATTGTTGCACACATTTGATAAGCCTTTGGAATGCTGTTTATATGCCTGTCATATAATAGACAGTGTAGGCCTCAAATTTGGCAATTCCAAAATCAACACATGAAGTGGTGTTACCCTTGGTTGTAAATTTGTTCCTAAAGATGGCCTTACAGCAGTCTCTCCTTCTACATCTTTCTTTTAGTTGAAGAGAAAAAACAAAATAATAAAGGGCAACTCTTTTCTACACCAGCCCCAACTATGCACTTGCTGAAATAATTTAGAAACTGAAACGTGTTCTTCTGAAATAGGAATAGTGTAGCTGCAACCCTCTATCAAACCACCCTGGAAGCTACACCTAAGCTGGAAAACAAGGGAAAGGCAGCAGGGGCCAGGGAAGCTCATACATAAAACACACTTCACAGATCCACCGTGAAAATATTTTGTCTTTTCCTAACTTTGTGTTATTGGTCATTACAGATCACTCAGGCTTTGGACCTTGACTCCCATCCTCTCTACGTGAGTTACTTCGTCCTCACTGGCATCATTTGCAGCTTCCTGCTTTTATACTATTTATCCCTGCGCTTTATCAAGCAGAAATCAACCCAAGACTGGTAAGACGAGCAGCGGAGGCAGCAGGTGACGGCCTCCCTTGCAGGAAGGCAGGGGAAGAAGGATCCCGGTGTGGGTGCCCCGCAGCCGCCCAGGAGCAGCGCAGGAGGCGGGGAGCGGCGGGCGCCGGCAGCCCGGCTGCCACAGGATGGCAGCAGAACCCCAGGAGTCGGGATGCGGGCGGGAGCCTGCCGCGGACCGGAGCTGCAGCCTGGGATTGGGGTCGGGGTGGGCTTTGGGGTTTTTGTTTGCTTCACGTACGGTTCTCATGAGTGACAAGGCGCTTATGAGTTCTGCACATCTGGAAATAGTCTGAGCTATGGGCCACCGATATAAAAGGACGCATCGCACTCTGTAATAATAGCTGATGTTTTAAACCATGATGTTTGAACGTGCAGTGATCATGTACTTAATTCGGAGGGCTACAAGAGAGCAGGATCAAAACACTACTTTCTGTGGCACGTATGACATTTAACACATTAAGAATAGCGCAGAGGAAAGCAACACAGATTTCACAAGTGCTTCAGGAGAACATGCAAGGATGGAAAACACAATTGTTAACAACTCCGCGTTCTAATTTCTTATGTGTTTTACAGCTTTACTTCTATGTTTAAAAGCTTTGCCTTTGTGTTCCAATAATATGCTGATGATGCCCAATGCAGGTATTTGCTCACTGTAGAGATGATATCTTGTAACAAATAAAATTGTCTCACCTTCTTGGATTTATTTTTACAATATACCAACTGATTGCTATTAATGACATCTTTCTCCATTGCAACACAAATTATAGCAATTTGCCAAGTTTGCTTCCTAAGGTTCTCAGGTAGAAGACACCAACCTGCCCCCGAGGAATTAAGAATCTAATGATGCAACCTATTAATGCTTGTCATAGTGCACCGAGTTATGCTCAGAAAATGAGTATCAGTAACTAAATGGCCGTAATTCACAGAGTCATGGTAAGTGCATGTGTAAATTAGGTATACAGTTGCTGTGAGCATTTTGTAAGATTAGCTTGCTTGCTTTTAAACATTTAGATGCATATCTGTATTCTTATATACAGAAACTCAAAGCAGATTGTCTACTTGACTTTCATTTGCATGTTACACACAGTGGAAAACTCCTAGTGTAATCAGCTCTAAGGTCCCAGATACTATTATGTAAATCCTGAGGTTTGGTTGTTCTTGGTTTAAGGAATAGGAATGAAAGAACAGCAGTGTTTTATTTCTCTATTTGGCAATTAGGACTGCCACATTATTTTCCACAGGTTCCGTGTGGTAATAAATTCCCAGGAAGATCCTGGTCTAAAGATGTTAAGCAGGTCTGATAAAGTAAGTTCTTCAGACCCAGGCAGCAGCAGGAATCCAAAACACTCCAAGGTTCTTCTAAGGTGAATTCTACTTTTTCATTCTGGGTCTGCTACATTTGATTTCAAAAAAACCTACTTGATCTGATCTTAGTGCCATTTTGAAATTATCAGATTTTCAGTGCCTTTTAGTGGCAAAGCCAATTCTTTCAGTCCAATTCAGCATCATTAAATTGTCAGAATAGTAGCTTCCTGTTTGAGTCTTAATTATTCCTTTTTATTATATTTAAGACACTTAATTTTTTTTAAAGTGGTTTACTCTTCTTTGTAATGATCTGTTGTGATTAGAATCTCTTTTATATTACACTGAAGTTTTAAGGGTATATATTGGTACTTCTAGTCTAAACCTCTATTTTCAAGGTATTTAGAGGATTAAATTCTAGGCTGACTCTCTGTTGTGAATTCACTTTGATGTTTAATAAAAAAAAAGGAGCGACACAATGGGAGAAATTAAAGACATAAGGGACAGCTCTGAATTTTAGGGGCATATTGTCATGCACAGAAATCTTCAGGCATCTAGATAAGAATATACCATAGCCTTAACTTTGAATTTCCTTCCTTTTGTGAAATTAGTCAGGCTGCTGACATTACTTAAACAGCCTTTTTCAATTTAATATTCCACCCTCTTACCATTATGCAGCAGGACCAAACGGTGTGAGTGTTTCAGAGGTGGTGTTATGACAAGGGTGGATGTATCCATAATGGGGACTTGAGCGGTGAGCCGAGGAACAGCCCGCGTGCGGAGTGCGGGAAGAGCTATCATAGGATGTGGCCAGGCCTCTGTTTACATAGAGAAAGCTCATATTCTATATACTACAATTACATTAGCACACTGCCTATGATCATATCTTGTTTCCTTGATGCCGAGAGATGGGGAATATAGGCTGTGATTATTGTTACAGGCTTTAGCAATAAGAAGGTAGGAGCCTTGAAATACCAGCAATTAGTGTTCATGCCTAACAATAGCATCCGTGGGGCTGTGTACAGAGAAGAGCTCAAGGAAGAGTGGGTGGATGACACACAACCTGCCCCACTTGCACTGCTGGCAGTTGCAAATAATGCAAGTTTAGGGGAATGAAGCCCCTCTCAGCCAGTGAAGGTCATGCTGCATGCCTTGGCCTCTGCTCACACTTCCGCAGCGGAGCTGCTGCTGCAGAAGCAAATGGTTGGTGAGGCAATAGAAGTCTTCCCACAAGCTCCAACGAAGGCTAAAAGTCATAACTGAATTTCAGCACAGCTTTGCTTTCCAAGTTTGAGAGTAGTCGTTCCTTTTCCTTAGACTGTATCCCTGTATCAGCAGCATCTCACTGTGCCCTCCTACCTGCACTCTCTGTATCAGTGTAACCAGAGTTGCTGCAGCCCACAACAATCTCAAAACAGAGACTAAACAACACCAGGAGGACACTCCCCAAAACTCACTGTACTGCCCACTCCACAGGGACAGTTCAATGTTAAGGACTTCAGCAATGTGGTAAGGCAGATGTGCCACTCTGGCAGAGCACTGCCCACCAGTCCCACAGTGCCACTGTCCTAACTTACCAACTGCTGCTGTCTTTGCTCTCCCTATATCCCCCGTGGACAGCTTTAGAAGGGATCTCCTCAGCTCTAAGTCCTGGTCCCTGCTCCTGCAGGCAACCAAGTCAATGCAAAAACTGATTTTGAACTGGCACCACATTTAATTGGTCACAGGGTTGCCAGGTTGTTTTGTCCAACTACTGTTTGAACTGTGCACAACCCAACTATGGGACAACAGGCTATGGGGCTGCAGAGTGCAGAAATCTCCAGTTTGGGAATGGGATTATCAAATACAAGCAACAATGACATTTGTAAGGATAATTCACTAAATTCAGAAACAAAAAAGTTGTTGTTGGTTACATGGATACTGATCTGTCAAGAAACAGATTTTAAAATTTCCTTTATTAGTTTAGTATTTAATACAGCAAGAGGAGAGAAGTTCTTCCCCAATTTCCACTCCAAGTTTATGCAGTCCCTCCACTGCGCCAAAAGGACAAACTCTTTTAGCACTAGAAAATGGAATATAAAAACACTGCCCTGCATATTGGCTCATGGGTAGTGTTAGTCCTCCATAATACTTTTAACTTCTCCTTGGGGAAGGACTAGCTTTCACTATGGCTAACCTAAATTAATAAGTAGTTGCCAAAAGTTTCATTTCGTAATTGCTCATTCCGAAATGCTAGGCAAGTAACAAGTATCAATAGCCACTCTTTTTAATAAAAACAAATAAACAAAAAACGACCAAAACATTAAATTCCTTTGGAAAAAAATCAGACAATGCACTGTACGTGGGGGTTCTTTGGGTAAGAAATTGCAGGTATTGGTGTGTCCACTTGTACCAGAAATAACAAACCTTTCAGGTTATAGCCACAGTGATTAATTTTAATGGCAGTAGACAAGAAACAGTGTACACAGAGCTCTGTGACATGCTGCTTTTTTTTAATATACTCTGAGAGCCAAGACAAGCCCTTCATGTGTTAGCAGCTATTAATTAAGGCAACAATGTTTAAGCAGTGGGTTGAGGTAATTTTAAAACTGCTTAACCCTTTTCAGAACTGCTGAGCTTTAGAAAGCACATATATATGTGCGTGTGCTCATGTTAATATGTAGAGGTATCTGCATGAATGGATTACATACATATGTACATACACACGTAACTAATGCCTATGATTGCTCTCTTCTTTTTCTTGTAGAGAATATTTAAAAAGCAGTTCAGATCCATAATTTATAGAAGTGCTGTTGCCAATTCATGTAATTAATTATAACACTGTTTGTTGACATTTATTTTGTCATTAAATCAAACTTAAAGGTTATTTTGAATTGCAAATTTTGTTGGCATTATTTTGCTTTCATGGCCCCAATTAGATACTTATAATGCTTCCAGTGCTAAAAAATGTGCAACTTCAAACTCTCAACATTCACACCATGGCTCCAGAAACAGCATCTCCCATCAACAACACATTCGGGTGTTTTGCTCATCTTTAAGCATCTGATCAGATTTTGCTACATTTCCTACTGCACCTCAGCACCGTTTCTGCCCCACTTTAGTTTTTCATGTTGAACGAGTGAGTTTAGAGGCCTAAATGTTAAAGTATTGGCCAGAACTACATGGTAAGCAAACAATGCCACTTGCCTCAAAAATAATTTGTATTTTTTACATTAGCAAATTAGCCTGAGTTTTCAAGCAAATGCAGAGGAACTGAAAATCTATGAACATTCACAAGTAGTCAAAACTAAAACTCACAAAACGTAATTTTCGAGAAACTCCCAGTGCCTTGCAATAACATATAACCATAGCAGGTCACAGGTAACATCAGCAATCTTCAAGACAATACCTTTGCTCACTTTCACTTACTGGGGGATGGGAGAAGTGTTTAGAAAACAACAAAAACGTTTTTAAAATAGAAAAACCTCACGTTTCACTGAGAAAATCAGAAGGAAGAAAACCAAACAATGTAGCAGCACTGCTATGCCTGTCTGGCCTCCACCAGCAGCTCCTCCCTGACACAAGTAAACATCATCCTTCTCACGATTCAATGCTGTGAAGATTGCCCTAAAAGAACTGAGTATTATCTTAATAATCGCTTTTCAACAAATACCCAAATCTTCTATGACTCAGTTAAAAACAGCCAGTCGCCTTGTGGTAGTGCTTCATCTGACTGTGGAAAGGCATTAAGCCAAAAAATGGGAGCTCCAAACGAGGCAGCAGAGAAATGTGCTACACAAAATGAAAACTTTGAAGAACAAGACATGAAGCGCCCTTATTAGCTGCCACCAGGTCCTGGATGTTATGCTACACAAGGCAGCCACTGGATTTCCAAGTGGGAAAGTTGGAGGTCACACCTGTGCTGGCCATCAGCGCAAGAGACTCTGAACTCAGCTGAGCAAGGCAGAACACCAGCAACGTCTTTGCTCTTTTAGAATCGCCTTGATAGAAGCATCTAACCAACTTTTTGGCTTGTAGTTCATAGCAATAGGAGCATGAGCTGCCATCCCCCACAGAGCCACAGGGGCATTTCAGGCTGGTGGGCACAGTCAAAAGCCGGCACCGTCCCACCAGTCACACAGTGATTCTGCACACAGTGCTTCTGGCCGCTCACACCACAAGCTGTACCTGCTTCTCCACTTTCCCCCAAAACTCCTAAAAATAACCATGTAAAAAAGCATTTTGACCAAGTATTATTGCACCAAGAAAGGTGCACTTGTCTGGTTACAGCAGAGCTCAGCACTACCGAACGCTTTCCACACACTTGCTCCAGGTTCGTTCCTTCTAAAAGGAAGACAAAAGAAAGGTGAATGAGTATTTTTAGCTTTATGTACTTCACAGGGAATTGCTCAGTGCCTCTGTATTTGAAAAATGCCTTGCAGCTCTGTAGTATGTTCAGTGACAGGCGCGTGATAAATTTCCACTGGAACTTGAACATGACTGACAATAGTAAAGCCACAAATTACCGTAATTTTATGCCCCCTGCAGCTAGTGGTATAAAACATAGTTTTCAACCTTGTTTTTACTTGCTGAATTTAGACAAATTTATAATGTTATTGATGACAGTGAGAAAGACACTCAAATGCAGAAATTGTATTCCTTGGCATAAACACAACTGGAGCACAGTATTTTATATGTACTATAGGGGATGAAAAATATGGCTGTCATTAAATACATATATATATATATATATATAAAAAGATGGAAAACTAAAGGATTCAAAATAATTAATTTCACATTATATACATATTTATTTTCAGCCATCACACACTTTATTGGGGTTTTTTTCCTCCTCCCTGGAATGCTCAACTGTTAACTAGGTGAAGAACATATCACCAGCACTCTCTCTTGTTGAACATTAATGTTTGAAATACAGGCTGTGTCAATAATATCATGAAGAAAAGCAAAAACCTTGTTTAAGCAAAGTCTACAGATATATTGCTTCTAATGGACTTTCTAGTGAGTATACACTATCATATTTCTAATTTTTACAGTGTAATTTTACTCACAAAGGGTTCTGAGGGTCCTAGAAATGGACAATTGCTAGAGATGACCAAGCTTTACAGTTAACTAAACCCACATACAGACTGTTCTAGTTACTAACTAGAATTACTAGAACTACTAGAATTACTAACTACTTACTAAAGTAACAGGATTTACTAACTAGTTACTAACTAAAGTAATTCTTGGTTTAGGAAGAAAGTTTTTCAGATTACAGCTCAGTAGCAGGCTCAGCAACTGGACACAGTTGCTTCAGTTACAACCTCACCTCAGGCTGCAACTTCAGTATCAGAACACACAAAGAAATTGTGATGGCCCTGGTGCTACACATGGTCCTGTATCCAGACTCCTCTTCAGAACCACCCCAAATTACACTAACCACACTTACTCTTACAGCCACTTCTGAATTTGAGAAGTGAGAGGTTGAAGAGGCTGCTGCTGGGACAAAGTTCCTTTGGTATTTCTGGCCTGTGATGACGCTCCTCTTCCTTCAGTCACCCAGCTGTGATTATAGGACCAGTGCCTCCCTGTGGGGGAAAGGCATGAGGGCCAGGCTTGACTCAGCAGCTCTGATCAGTCCTTCATGGCCTCTTCCTTCACTGAGCCAGGCTCAGCAGCAAACACACCCTAGCAGCCCTTGCTGCTGCCACAGCCTTCTCCAGCAAACCTCAAGGAGAAGCAGTTGAAGAGGAGTCAGCTGGAGCCATGAGAAAGGCAAAGGTCCATGGTGGTGTCATCAACCATGGCAGCCAACAAGCTGCAGGCTGCTCCTTCCTCTCATGGTCATTCATTCCCAATCTCAACCACTCCCAAATCCCAGGCCTAAGGCATCACACTGAAGCTGCTGGTTTTGTCTGTTGAGACCCACAACTGCCATCCTTCCCACTTTCCCTGTACTTCCCATCCCTCCAGAATTCCTCTGCAGTGATCCTGTATTTTGACAACCACTCCTCCCAGCCCATCTCCCATAAAGAGAAATCCAGCACCCAACAAAACAGCCTTTCAGAGCCTTGAACAGCCTTGAAGGAGGTTGGCCAGAACAACCCTGTCCTGTCCACACTCCCCTGCTTCCCCTCCAGCCCAAACTGCTTTCCATCTAGGAAGTCCACCCTCCACTCCTACCCTCAAGACTCGTCTCCAGCTATGTACAACCCTTCCCAAAACTCACTTTTCAGATCTGCCCTGGTCTCATGGACTATGTGAAGAATAGCAGATGCAAACTACTTGCAAAGCCAAGAATTAAATTTGCTGCTAGTTGTCAAGACTCATCACTGTCAGACACTGGGGTTCGCTGCTTTCTAAGCCCTGAGTTCATCGGCACAGAGCTGAGGGAAGTAACTGTGAGAAACACAGAGCTACAAAGAGATTTGTAGCAATCACTGCAGACAATAGCAATTCCATAGATACCAGTGCTTTATCAGTGTTCAAGAGTAATCACATGAGAAATTGCGAAGCATTAGCCAATTTCAATATAAAGGTTTAAGAGTACCAGAGAGAAACCTTGCATTAATAGTTTTATCTAAAAGTAGATCAACGTGGAACCCCCTGTCTATAGCAGGCACTGCATAAGACAGTTTCTATTATCTCATTTTCATAATTACAGGAAACAGTAGAGAAAACTTAAACCTCAAACTTCCATACCTATTCTTATTTCCATATCTAATGGGAAACCCAGCACTTTCCTCTTGTAGATGAGGATCTGCACACTCAGGAAGATGCCCTCAGATTGAATTACAGTCACAGTTGGAGCCACTAACTTAGATGGATATTGGGTTTCCTCTGATTTTTGATTCACGGAAGCACTGGCAAACCACCCGAGGCTGCAGCCATTCTGGAAAGGAAATACTTTTTGGCAGTTACTTTACACAAAAATTATGAGAATAATTTTAAGAAATGCAGAGAAATATTTACTAAAAAAAGGGCTAAATTCAATGACAGTCTCAGCTTTTTCTTACATGCTTACTTTTTTCACCTTTACAGTAAAAATAAACTGGTGCAGGAAACTGGACATTTCTTCTAGATGCTGACAGATTTCTCATACTGAACAGCAAAACCTCCTGGTCACATCCATCACTTCTGTCACTTTCTCCTCTGCTGTGTTCCTGGGGAGTCCAGAAGCATCACATGTTCAAGAAAAGCACTAAACACGGTAGTACTCCAGTGAACACACTACCAGTCTATTCCTCTGTCAATATGTACACTCGTTATCCTCCCTTCTCAGTTATGATCCTCCCTTGTCATGTAAACTGCAGCTGGAATCCTGCTGACTCAGGCATTTGATCTATAAAAACCCTCTGACTCTCACTGCCAGAGTCACAATCTGTTCAGCGACTCCATTTTCAACAGTGGGTACAAATTAAGAAAGTCTGAAGACAGCTACTAACCCACCAAGCTGCAATTCTTGCCATAAAAAAGGGTCTCAGGAGACAATGAGTTGAACAAACTGTTTTAGTAGATAAGGATAAAACTGTAGCATGTAATTATCATGCTGCAAAATGACTACATTGGTAGTTAATGAGGAAACTTTTCCTGTGTTGATCTCAAAAGCCCAGAAGTCCCCTCCTCCTGCCCCTGCCTGAAGGGGAGTGGGGGAAGAGGCAAGCCCATAATGTGGTGTAGGGCACAGAAGTGAGATTAAGTCATCTCAATTCAGGCAGCAAGCTTTTCCCAGTCCTCTCAACCCCAATCAAGATACACGACTATGCAAATACATACACACTCCTACAATTTGCTTTCTACAGTAACGTGTCAGGTCACGGCATGTCAGCAGGCTCTGTGCTTCCCATGGAGGCCTCTGGAAAGGCGTGCTTCCATCTCACAGACACTGCACCTGGTCTGGATCTTGCACAATCCCAGTTATCCACTAGCTGGTGGCAAATAATTCCATCCTGCTTTAAAGGGGTGCATGCTGTGGTCAGTGTGACACAGTGCGTTTGCTCTCAGGACCAGTAAACCACCATGACAAGTTCGCAAGGCTGCCATTCTGCATTTTGTCATCTTACAGGTTTCTCTCTTTGAAGATGAGGAAATAATGAAACTGCCTACTTATTTGGTGAAGAAATGCCAACCTTCTAAACTGCACTTTTCTTCATGCTTGAAATGGCTGAGTCTCAGCACAACGATGCACAAGAAATATTATCATTTCAAGCGTGTTCTTGAAGAGTAGGCACAAATGCCGATTCTGCAAAACCTTCCCGGTATAACCTTGTTTCAGACCGAGATGATTGTGTCCCAGAGTGGCACAAATCCCTCATTGGCCCACATTTTAAAGACAGGAGAGACTGCACTTCTCTGTGTAATCATCCCTTAACTGCACATGAAACATTTACTGGAACAGGAAATCAAAAGTATTATCACACAACAGCAGCCCATCCTTTGAATAATCTCCTCCTTCCCATCTCTGCCACAGGGCTATATGAGTCCAGGCTACTCCAACAGGATCCTAAATGGTCAGCGTGTCCTTTTGCCCATTTCCCTGTCACTGCTACCATGAAACCCTGGTTCTGTTTGGTCTTGTGTTCCCGCAGTGCCTCACTGACGTTTAATCAGCTCTGCAGCTGGCTCGCTCAGCCTATAACTTTCCATTAGGTCACTCAAAAGGCAATTTTGGACCTGAAAACAATTTCATTTACACTGTTCAGTCACAGGCTATCAAGTGTACTTTTTATCTCCCTAACTGCAATGATTAAATTACAGGGCATGGTTCTGGCAGAGTTCAAGTCAAACCAGCTAGAAGAAAAATGCACAGATGTTAACTATCACCAATCCTGCATGGTCAGACCCCACTGCGGGCACCAGCAACACACAGCCCTGCATCTGGCTGTGGCCTTGTGTGCTGCTCTCCTGCCTCAGAGGGCAGCAGCCAGCAAACATGACCCCTTGGTATAAGTGATGGGTCCAGTATCTGATCCACAGCCTCATGAGATTTCACCTCCTTGTCAAAAACGTAGTTGAGATGCACAGATCTGCTGTTAACTTCCTCTGTGATGACCTGGTGTTTGCTTCAAGTAACATTCCCTTCCTTAATCCATGTGCTAGCTCAGCTCCAGCAGCATCCATGCCCATTTCCTCCGGTTAGGCTCAGCTGTGACTCCACTTACAGGAACACGGCTACTGCTGTGAAACGGAGAGATTCACAAGATGACCTCTAAAAACACGAGCTGTGGCACCAGAGAAAGGGTTGCCAACTAGTTGACACAGTCTTCAATTATGCTGCTATTACACTGAAACACATGTAATGTAGCTGCAGCTTTAGAAAAAAGAACCATCTCCATTTGTGAAATGAAATAAACTGAGTCCTGCCCAGGCTTGCTTTCAGATAGGGCACACAACCATTAGGCTATGAATGAAATTTCAAATGTTAATGCCTTATCTTGACAAGCCAGGAACAAAGGGTGCGAGATGGTTCGAGCCACATAGCTGCTGTTTGTTGTCGAGTCTACGCTTGTGGAGTGATGAAGGTCACTGCAAAACCACACCACCGAGGAAGAAGACACTGCTTGCATTCATCCAGCTTGCCTGGAAAACAAAATTTACCATTCTCCCCCCTCCTGTTCAGTGAACCCTCATTTTTAAAGTACAGCAGGATTTTTCTATGTATTTGTTAATATAATAATTAATTAAATTGGAAGTTCCACTTAAAAAAAATTAGGCCCTAATTTCTTTCTTTGACACACTCAGATTACCATAAAAGTCTTGCAAAATTTTGCCAAAACCTTGTGTGCACACATGTTTTTAGTTGCCACATTTTGCCTATGTGGGAAAACCTAAGAAAGATAAGGTTAAGATATGGCTGAAAATGTAGAGATTAATAAACAAAGCTAAGAAACGCACAGAAACAATCTTTCATTTCATTAAAACCTGTCTGAAGTACTCAGTAGGCAACATGTTTCATTTGCAATACCAATGTGCACATTTGTGAGTTTCCATCATTATGCACAGACATAATGGATGTATTTTCTACCAATTATTTAATCTCTGTAACTTAGATATATCTTATTTTCATGATCACACAACTCTGGGCTCTAAAATATTGTATCAGAGTAGCTGTACTCCCACACTCCTTCAAATACAGCATGTCCACCAGTCTCCCAGCAAGAAAAAATTGCTAACCCTGCAAAGAATAGGCACTGCTTTGTTTAAAGGGCATGTTTCCATGGATATGCAGTTCTTGTATCTGTAAAATCAACTGGACTAACAGTTATGGGAATGAAGATGCTATCCAACTACAATACAAAAGGCTAGTGTAAAAAGGTGGAAATTTTTTGTCTTCACATGTAATATCCAACACCCTACCAAGATGCTTAACACAAGAAAGTACAATTAGGAGAAAATTAAAAAAATATGTTTATTTTCTGTGTAGATACAGCTGATTCCTGAAGATGACGTTCTGCACCCTTATACTTCACCCCAAAGTACAGTGACCAGGCAAAGAACAAAGGATAAGACAGTCTCCTTCAGCTTAAGTTCCAGCAACTTTCATGATATACATACATCTGGAGAATCAACGGGCAAAAAGCCAGTTGAGTTTATAGCAGATCATACATCAAACCAAGTGTCTCAGAAGGCTGAAGCTTGATATTTCATTAGCAATTTTAACAGCATTTCTATTAATGAATGTTTCTATCAACTGCAGTTATGGAAAGTGATACTAATCACAGATTTAAATTAAAAATTACACATAACATGCTTTTTAAAGTTTTTATTGAATGTAGTATTTAAACAATTTCATAAACAACTAAATCATAAAACTGTCTGTTCATGATGCTTCCAATTTTCTGTTCTTCCATTTTTCCACATAGAACTTGAATGTCTCCTATAAACAGAGTGGAATAAACAAGTTCAACCATGTTTCAACTGAAAAGTTACTAATTCTGAACAAAGTCTTACGTCCTGACAAAATCTATTATTCTCTGTCATGCAAAACTAGATCTGTATTGAAGTCTGTATAATTAGGAAAAATACTAGAGAGAGTGAATAAAAGGAAAAGGAAAACCTTGCCAAAAATGCATAATGAAGCTTCTATTACTAAATGCAATAATATAATCAATTTCATTTTTAAAATGAAAATACTTTTTAACTTCAATCTGCAATTGTGTCAAAAAAATTGAAACGCTTTTAAAGACCAAGTTGCATTAGAGAAAAATTGAACAGGGAAATCAGAAAATGAATCATTCCAGTGACTTGGAAAAAAGACTTATTTTTTCCAAGCTACATATAAGAAACAGACATTTCAGGTTTTAAATTTACAGTCCGAATAAAAATTCAGATTATAAATTATGTCAAAGCTGCAGAAAAAAAACACCATAGCCATTGAAAAACTAAACCAAATATTTTGCGCCAAAATTTTCTCCAATTCGTTACAAAATTAGAAAAGAAAATCACATTTATCATGAAGAAATACAGAGAAACAGTATATAGCCAGCCTTTACAGAACTATAGGAGAACATTTTTTTTAGAATATAAAACATGGTGAGAAAATAGCAGTAAAAAGTTTGCTTAGAGAATGGAAAATATGTCTTCAAATTCTGCTTTGCAAAAATGGTACTAGTAGACTATTAGTCAAAGGAAAGATGCAAAAGTATTTGCAGTCTTGACAGATTTAATATCATGCTGCTTGTTACCCTCAGGTAACATGTATTTGCACAGTTGCATACGTATGTTGGCAAGGCAGCTAGAAGCAAACCTGCAATAGAAAACTAATTCCTAGAGTTCTAAAATTCCATCCTACTAGTGCAGCAACTTATACTGGACACAAAACACTAATTAATGAAAACTAGAAGCCATTAATTGTTACTGAAACACATTCTGTAAGCCTTTTCAAGTCCAAATGCTCTGATAAATGCCCCAAGGAGATTTGATAAAGGTACACCTGTAGATGAGTGCCTGATAAGAATGAGGTAGTTGAAATATTGTAAGCCCCAAGAGGTTTTATTTCCTCAAATCAAATCCAATGCAAGATTACCATAGCTCTCACAACACCCAGGCTTCATATATTACCTCCTTTGAGGAGTCTCTGCAGAGACCTACTCCCTATGTCATTATTCATGCAATTTGTTTTATTAACATTGAACGTACACAGCTCTGCAGATCTATTTCTTAATTAGAAAATACTCACAGGGGGTTCAGTGAAAGGGACAGGCTCTCCTACTTTCTTCAGGAAAGTTGCTAAAGATTTCAAAGAGATCTCGTGCAGCTCTATATTCTTCGCTTTTGTTTTCTCATACGTAGCCTTTACAGAAGCAACATCCCCATCCAATTCTGAGGGAAAAAATAGAACCCAAAAAATCTCAGTGGTTACTTGTTTCTCTTTCCACCTGTTTTCACTCATGCTTAACCACTGACTTCTCTGCTGCTCAGACATCTGCTTGAGAAGCATTGGGATGAAACTGAAGCGACCCCTGACAGTTTCACTGCTGTCCCTGGGGTCCTAGAAGCAGTACAACAGCTCCTAGCACCTTGTGAACATCAAGGAAGCCATCACATCCAGTTAAATTCATTCTGTTGCTCGGGAGAACACAAACACCTGCAGTATAGAAGCTGTCTCGGGTTTTACTTGTTCACATTTGGAAACATCATCTACGCAACCATAGGAGCTATAAAAACAATGGTTCATAAAGAACAAGGAAAGCTTTATGCAGAAATGGATAGCCTGTGTCCCTTTCTCGTGAGAAAAAGCTTCCCACTCACATCTGGCAAGTGGCTGAGCTCCTTTTTGAATGTGGGAGGCTACAGCAAAAACTGCATGAAACGACAGCTTAATGAGAGCATACAAATCGTTAACTTTCTACAATTTTAAAATAGATTTATTGTATGGGAAACACCAACAAAAAGAGCTAATACTTAGATTGCATTTAATGGACCACACAATTGTGATTTTACATATTCCTTTTTTCTACAAGGTATACAGCAAAGGATTATGCATCTCACCAGACTGAAGGAATGCTAGCCCTGGGAGTGGATCACATCTCAGGACAAGGTCAGGAGTAAAGGTCCCTTTATTTGTTCCATCATGGATGCCTGACAGATGATCAAACTTCTTTCAGCTGTGACCTATGTTCTACTAGATCTTTGCTAAACACAAATAATTATAATTTTATTTGCCCATTTATTTTAATAATTAGAAAGAGTAACCAATTGTGGTAGTAACAATACTCTGCCACGTTTCAGAGCCTTTCCTAACTAACTAAAAATAACAACGGCCTGAAAGGAGAATCATTTGTTCTCTCAAAAATTATGCTACTACAAGGTTGGATTTGGCCCAAAATAAATAATTATGTTTGAAAGCTTACTAACTTAAAAAAAAAAAAAATCTTTGATTTAAAAGATCTTATTTCTACCCCTCATGGCTAGAGCACAATCTAAGCACAGCCTTCTCATTTTCAGTTGTGCTAAATATTTTGCTGATCAACCCTTTAACAGTCAAATGATCAATGTCTCATACAGGTGAGATGATTGCACAGAATAACCTGGGAACAGCTTTTAAAACTCTTCATGCTGCTACTGAATGTCTCCTCCAGAACCTGCTAGGAGCCAGGTACATCTCTGCCTGAAGAGAGTACAACAAGCATCTGTTCATACACAGTGTGGCTTCACACGTTCAATACACTCTAACCACTGTTTTAGGGCAAGTGACTGATTCTCTGCAATCCCTTTATGAAACTGCTATACTGTGATGTAGTTAGGAAGGATCGTGAAAAACTTACTAAGTTCACTTACAGAATTTTTACTGAAGTAAAAGCACCACAGGACTAATGACAGCATAAAGCAGCAAGTACAGTGCTGGTGACTAAAGGGCAATTTTTTGTCTACTAAAAACGTGTTAGAAAACTTACCCTGCTGTGAACCTGAAGCTATCTGTTACAGTGCTGAACGATTTTGGTAGTGACTGCTCTTTGGAACGTTACTAAGCAAGCAAATTTTCTAAGTTAGATAACACATCATAGGACTTCTACAACTTGATTTAAATTAGTAAGTTCGTATTCATTTAACACCATACCTTGGATTTGTGTTTGAAGTGTTTTACCTAATTATTCCTATTTATTTCCTCTGTGATTGACTGGAGCACAAGGGCTTCTGTCCTTGTGCTTTTTTGTTTGTAACACACGTGAGAAGTATTTACTCCCTGTAATAAAACTGGGGCACAGTATCAGAGTACACAAGGCAAATGACTCTACAGCACAGAGATGCAAGCTTCCAACTGAGTGTTGCTATAGGAGCTGTAGGTCCTGGTTTGTCAAGAGTGAATCTTGCAAATAAACGTAACTAAACAAACAACTTGATTTTTTAGAGGTGCTCACCTCTGACTTCAACTATAAAGAAAACTGATGAGTACTTCAACTATTTATGTAAATTCAAATGCGGGCATCCGGAATTTTAACTTTGGCTAAATTACAAGATGTATAAAGAATTTACACTAATAAGAATAAGATCCTTTTGTATTACTGACAGAACTAATGTCTTATGATTTTCAAACACACAGAACCAATATTACTACATGTTGTGGGGGGAAAAAAGCTAGATTCATTTTAAAAGCCATTAATTCCTACAGTATTCTTCCCCATGGGTTAGGTCAGATTTTTTCTTATTCCATGAAGCCCCTACTTTAGGTTCTAAGTAAAGGATTCACAGCTTGTGTCAGCTGGTTGCTCTTCCACCCTAACAGCTAGGACAGCATACAGACCCAACAAACTGAAACAAGAAAAACCTCAGATAACCCCTGCACCTCTTTATGACTCAAACTGTAAAGGAAGTAAGTAAAGCTTGCATGACCTTTCTGAATGTCTCAAGAGTTCTTACTAAAACACCATTCCAAGGAGAGTTGCTTACCATAACATCTCAACAGGTACCGGTACGCCGCTGCTGGATCGAGATGCTGAGGAATCAGTTCTAGAAGTGTCTCAATCCTCTTTGCCTGTGAAATTCAATGCACAGACAAAAAGAGCATTAACTTGAAATCCTAAAGAACAAAATAAAGTGGCCAAAGTTAGAACAGTGATTGCATATTTTTTTAAGTGAAACGAACTGTACTGGTAACAAGGAATGGACTACGTGACTCAAAACAGATACAATACTTTTCTTCCCAAAATTTCATATTCGGATATGAAATTGTAAAAGAAATGTAGCACAGAATGCAATCAATGTAATAAGGGTCTAAAATCCTTACTCAAGAATCCTAAACATCAGTCTCTCCTTTTTTTTTTTCAGGTAGGAAATTAATGTATTAATGAGAATATGGCAGGATTCCAACCAATTCAGGAAAATTACAAAACACCCAGCATCCTTCAATGACCTAGAGGTCAATGGTAGCTATGATCAGTGCTTAAAAGGAGTCAGATTACTAACTAATGTACTTAAATCTGGAACCTCCTTCCGTCAGCCTCTGATTCCAGTTTCAAAAACTCTCAGGTTTTAAATTAAAAACAGTGTATTGAAATTAAAAACATCTCTATCACACACTACCAACTTCGATGTGTTAGTAAAATTTCAGCTTGATGAGCTGAGAAACTTCCAACGTTTTTAGTTCCTTCTTATAGACACCAAACAATAGTGTTTATCACATCATATTTATCATCATTACTTCAACAGAAGAACTTTAAATCTATTAGTATTTAATGGCAATTTCCACAAAACATAAATGTGCATCTGCCTCATTTGAAAAGTATTTACTGTAGTTTGCGTGCTAGATGTTTCCTGATGCTGCTCCTCTATGAGAGAGGAATACATGTGGTTTTGCTTGGGTGTGTATTTAAGGGTTTTTTTGGTTGTTGTTGTTCAATGTTGGGTTTGAAGGGTGGGGGGGTGTTCGAGTTTTTTAGTGTGCACTACAACTTTTTTGTTAGGGGTAGGGTTTCTTTTGTTGGCCTTTGGATTTATGTTTTATTTGTTTTGGGTTTTTTTTGTTTACTTTGAGGGGGCCATAAGAGGAGAGAAGTATAGGAGTAGAGCAAGAACATAAATGAGAGCATTTCGAATTACAGGGAATAAGCACAAAGCCAGGAATCTAAACAGATGCTCCAACTAGATACATGTCCAAACCACCATAACAAGTAATATGAAAAGTGTCTTTTAATGTAAACACAGAGGCATTTTATCATTAGAGAGAGGCTGAGGTTTTAACTTGCATTTGTATTCATACAATGTAGCCAATAAAATAAAGACTGTGATACTGAACTGGATAATGCAGTAAAACATTTTAAGCACAATGTTTGTAGGATATACAGTGTAACATCAAAAATGCAGGAAATAACTGAAACAACAGAAAAATATTAAGTACACCCTCCTTTCCATCATGCTCCATAATGTAAATTATTCTTTAAATACAACCAGCTCTGCAAATTAACCTCCCCCCTCCCCAAGAAACCCAGTAAAGCTGTCAACTGTGAGGTTCGAAACACTTTAACAGAGGTTGATGAAATAGTACTTTGCTACATATAGAATTTTATACATGAAAAAAAATATTATACCTGTCCAGGTTTAGATGCTGCTCTAGCCATAAAACGCCCCAAAGTTCTCTTCTCCTGAACTATTGCATCCCACCTCTGAAGACAAAGAAATCATTAATGTAGCGGACATGAGTAGGTTACTGATAAACAAAATAACTAAGGTGAAAATTTCCAATTACAGATGCTTAAAACAATATACTGACATATTATCTATTTACAAGGTAAACAATTAACTATTAGTTTGAAAAGAAAACAATAAAACCAACTACAAACCAAGTTTATTTCATGCACTTCTCTGATAAACATTTTTAAAATGGTAAGTATAAAGTTTGTTTAAAACAATAGGGGAAAGAATTAAACTAATACTTCAATATACCACAAAAATGAGGTTTAGGACTGCAAAAGAATGAAAAAGAGAAACACTATTCCTCTCCAATTATACTGCCAAGCATTCACAAGTGAGCTAGGGATCATAAGGTTAATTATACATTTAATAAGGTGTCAGGGAGATAACTGCTCGTTTCTTTATAAAAATTAAAATGTACAAAGCAAGTTCTCTTTAAAGTATAATTACCTACACTTATGCATACAAAGGACTGATTTCAATCTCTCTATTTTATAAAAGGCTTTAACTGCAATAGACAGGGTATGAGAGAAGGAAGTTGAACTTAGAAAAGTTTGAGACAGACCAGATAAAAATCAAAAATCTATCTTACTTTAGAAACAAGGACAAAATAAAATACACAGGACAATATTTAGTGTATGTTCCTCAAAGATGTCAGTCTTAAAACCCTTAACAATGCACAGTGTGGCTTTTCAATCAGCTGCAGGGTATCAGTACCAGAATGCACAGGAAAAAGAAAATACTGTGCACATGAAAACACATACCATGAATTTCCTACAATCAATTAGTATTGTAGACATATGCAAACAAGAAATTTTGGGTTATGCCATGATGAGTATTCTCTGTAAGTAATATGGTTTACAAGCCCTTTAAGGTCCAGGTGAGAAGGTGTGAAGGTTCATTCCTTCGGGCAAACAGACAAAAAGTGGCTCTATGGTGCTAAATAGGGGCAAAACACCGATGAGAGAAACTTGAAGCGTTTTATTACCAATTCTAGCCATTCCCACCTGCTGTAAGTGCTGTGAGAGGAAAGAGTCTAGTCGGAGATATGCTATCCACAGGTCCCTTTCATGCTGAAGTATCAAATCACTTCTGACTCTCATCAGTAAAAGCATTCTCCCTCCAGGCAGTACAAAAGGTAGTGCTGCTGTTTCCTAAACTTTTAAATAGACTCTTAGATGCATTTCTGAGAGAAAGGAGTCTCCATGTATATACTAATATTTCAGATTACAAGCAAAATAGTTAATTTAGATTGTTGTTTACTTTCCAAAATATACCAATGGAGAATGATTATTCCTATCCTCTAGTAAGTGGATTCCTATTAGTGGAATACTTGATCCACATAGCAGTCACAAATATTTAACACAGCTCAAAGTTTTTCCTCAGCCATAAAACCCCCAAATTTTCTCATATAGAGGGAAGTTCCAACTCCAGCTTACCTCTAAATATCCACTTATAATGAGGTATTTTTAAATTGTCCCTTAAGATATAGTGCATACAATGTTATTTCAAGTATGCTATAGAGCCATGAATTTAATTCTAATAGTTGGATGCTGTTGCAACAAGTTTCAGTAATATATGAACAGATATTATTCCATGTTTTGGAAAATTTTAAGAACACTATGATTTTACTTAAAAATGAAAAAACCCTTACCTTCACAAAAGCAAAAAAACTGTAGCCAACTTTCATTTACTCATTCCATTTCAATCAAAGAGCAATGAACAAATCAGGAAGAGTAAAACAACTTGAGAATTTTTTTGCATTTTGATGTTCCAAGCTATATAGCAAGAGGTTTTTATAGCAAAATTTTAGCCTTCTTTTCATTTAATATTCAGATGACCAGTTAGGCAAAGCACTATATAGAGGGAATTACAAATAATACACCTCACGCTGTAGTGAAAGTAACTGAACACCTTTGTTGGTATTGTCTTGGAACATCATAAAATATCCAATAGCTGAAGCAGAGCTTTTTTTTAACAGTTTAAAATACTTAGGAATGGGTAAATGAGTAGCATGCAGTATCAGGAGATGATAAGAGGCCTTAATTTGAGGCAGGAGCCTATGCACACATCAGCCTGACTGCTGGACTGTCACCTGCTTGGATGAGCCTCCTGACAGATCCTGTTCCCAGCACCCACAGCTCATCCCACCTCTTGCCTGGCTTTTCTTTAGCTCTGCACAAGTGGCACCAATGCAGCTGTCTCAATTCCTAACTCAGCTGAGACTGTGACCCAGAGACCAACATTTGGGTTTTAGTAAGTCTGCAACACTCAAATGAATACAAAGTAAATTCAGTTCTTAATAAACCTTGAATACAACATATACAATATTATTGCAACCAAGTGAAGTCTGTGACAATCATTGCCTGCTTCTGCTTTGCAAACTGTACAGCTATAAGATACTATGTTTACAGCACTTACGAAAAGAGGTGAGAATTTGCAAGGAAATGGTTTGCAGGAAACAACTGACATCCAGCAGAGAACTTAGACAAAAATATTTGCAATATACAAATACTTCCTTTGCTTCCTTCAGGTTATTGGAATATAAAAAACCCCCCTGACTCTGGCATGCACTACTACCCTCAGTACTAGAGCACAAGCTCATGGTTTAATCTAAACTGTGCACTGCTACTCACACTGTAATTCAAATGCAGCCCTGTACCAGTCTATGCTACACAACGCCTCTTTTTGACAATTTCTCAGCTAACCTTTGAAGAGCTCTGAGCATTTCTGTACCTCTTGTTATGTCATTACCTGTATCAACGATCTGGCATCATCCACTCTGTCTGCAGTGACATACTGAAGGAAAAGATCTGTGACAGGTCTGTAAATTCCAAACTGACTGGCCAGTCGTTCTGCCATCGCACCAACTGCAAAATGATGGGTACATAAGGAAAATCTGTGATTGAAAAGCCACTTTTGTAAACTTCACAGGCATGATTTATGCTGACTGAGCAGATTTTACATGTAATAGCTCTTTCATAACACCTCTGTCGAGTCAGAATATTTAAATATCATTGCAATTAACTTACATTTTTCCAAAGCTGGTTCTAATCCTTCCTCAGACAGATTTCTTAACAAATAGGAAATATTTCTGACAGTTTGATCAGGATTCTGTGCACCAGAGATAAGCAGAGGCTCAATGTATTTCACAGCAGCATCAAGGTCATTGCTAGGAAAAGAGATTGAACTGGCTCAGTTTCTGAAATCAAGATATCTAAACCTAAAGAAGCAATTACATTAAAGTTTTCGTTTTCTACATTAAGCTTGTATTTACAAGGAAGAGTGGGTGAAAAAATATTGACCAAAAAATTTATGACTGAATGAATAGATAAATTTAAAAAATAATTTTTAATGGCCTTTGACCTGTACAAAGTTTAGGTATTTTGGACACACTTTTTTCCTCATTAAGAAAGAAGAGTTCATCTTGCTGCTTTAGGAAAATGTGTCCTGCAAATCTAGAAGGCAAAATCTAAACATTAACAGAAGGTATCTGAATAATTAATGCACGCAACTTAAGTATTTTTATGCAATGTAATTAATTATTTACCTGATTTTTCCCATGCCTGCCTTTTTGGATGCAAAAGACAATACTAAATGTCATTTGGTCATTACATCTAAATGGTTTTAATCTTAAAGCTTAAACATAGCAAATGCTAATAAAATAATGCAGGAAGTATTCACCAAAGTGTAAACTCCACTTGAAATGACATCATCTCTTACCAGTCCACTCTAAAAACTACTTTAATTGAAAAAGAAAACTGAGCACAATTAATGCTTTTGGGTGAAGCAGAAATACAGCACATGTGAAAAATGCTTTGAAAACTGCATCATTAACATGGATCTACCAATAAATGAACACATACTGAAATACCTGTAAGAATCTGTTTTTCAGAGTTATCAAGGTACAGATTGCAAGGTATTTAAGAACATATAGGGTGCATATTATTTACACTGCTAAGCCTTTTCATACATCAAGTTAGTTTTGGTATGGGAAAAGAAAAAATTGATGCTCTACCTCTATAAAACAATTTATTTTTTCCTGTCGCCAATCTCCATCTTAAGAACACAGCCTGACTTTCCAACACTTTCATGACATGGAAATATAGGAAAATATGCAGCTTACAGGACAAATAATGAAGTGTCTCTCTCATCTGAAGCATTTCATTTACATACAAGTCCATGCACTAGAACTGTGTGCCAAGGACCACTCGGATCTCCCTCCTGTGGCCTGGCATGCCTGAGGCAATCAGGAATCTATTATGCACTACAGAGGTCTACAGCTTTCCTGCCAAGTCAGGCACAGGAGGTCTACCTGGCAAAACTAGTTTGAAATAAAATAACAGAATATGTAGGATTCCTGAAGATTGGTTCCTGCAAAGTATATTTGAGAAGCTGACAATGCCCGTTCTCCTCTAGGTGCTTCCCCATGCAGTTTTACACAAAGGATAAACTAGCGCAGTACCAACCTATCAACTAAACCAGAAACACAAGGCAGAGCAAAATAGTGAATTAAACAGGTGAATCATAGAATACTTGGAAGTCTGGGGATTATGATAACTAAACTGTGGCCTAAAGCATCAGCCAAGCTTTTATAATTCTTACCAAAAAAACCCCAAGGAAAGACCCCACTCCACAGATACACATCTGGCTTTCACATTTTGAAGGTAAAGACAATAATATTTTAAGAATATTTTGTCATTTCAACTACTGGAACAGATAGTAGATTTTTGTTTCCAAACTATATATATACATATATATATATATACACACACATATGCATAATCTCTGCGTGCTAAGTTTGAGGAAGTAATTCCATTTTACCTTCAGATTTCATAGAGCTTTTGATGCAACACCAAGGAAATACTTCACATGCACATTACAACAAAGGTATCAAAGCTAAATTATAGCACCAAAGAAGACTTTATATTCCCCCAAATGCTTCACACTTATTATCCCTGTATTTCATTAAATTATTTCCAACCCCAATGTGTTTGGGAGACAATACCAGAACAGAACCACACACCATACTCAACTAGAATTTTAACATCTGGGACACTGTAAAAATGGAAACAGAATGAAATGGATAATGCAAGAGATTTCCCACTACTCTGCAGAAAAGAAGTAAATACATAGTCCTACAAATACTTACCTTTTAGTATAAGCCAATGCAATAGCATTAGGCATTAGTGAGTCAGATAAACCAAGTGATTTTGTGACATCTCCCAGGACGTTTTCAAGTACTTGCAGGTTCTTTATATCTCCTTTTTCTGCCAAGGCCTGAATGAGAGCAGTAACTGCTGGTCTAGTGGGCAACACACCACTGTCAAGCATTCCTTTTAAAATAGCCAAGGCATCTAACAACGGTAAAGAAATAAGGGAAACAGAAATCAGACTTTAGTTCAGAAAGCAACTGTGCTGCTGGCATCATTAATCTTACCCTTTTAAAAACATGTATAGAAAAAAAAATTCTTTAAGTCCTGCAATCACTATAGTGAATGCTAACTTGAATACATATACACAAATAAAAACTTTCAACAATAATTTAGGTTGAAAGGCTGTGATATCTCATAATAAGAAGTATTAAGCCACTTTCAACATTCAAATAATTTGTTTGTAACCAGCTCAAGGAAAGCAGCTGTGTCATAAATATCCTCTCTTATGACTTCAAAGTCCTGACTCTTTTTTTCCCCAAACTGCAATCAATTTCCTTGACTAAAAACCAAAAATGTTGTATATTTAAGGGTAAATGTCGTTTAAAAATGTAGTTCATTATTGGAACTGCTGAAGTATAATACTGAGATCTCTCTTTTCAAGTGTGCACCAAAACTTTGTTTCCCAAAATTTAATTTTTAAATAGAAGTATGGGATACAAGCCTCCTTACAAGAAAAAAACCTGAGAACTCAACACTTACCTCAAAACCCCTTAAGATTATAGCAATTACACATGTTAAAAACACACAAGGTCAATCTCCTGTCCATCTGCCACAAATTCCCCAAACCCACAGCAGATGAAGTCACCCTCATTTCTCCAAGCAGAATTCTTGTCAATTTACGTTATCCATGAGCAAACACACAGAGAAAGACATGCCCCTCTGGTCAAAATCTCTTACTCCTTACCAGCACAGGCAGGATTAATCACAGATGATAATTATAATACCAAGGGATAACACTTCCAGCATAATATACACCCACATGAACACCACAGCACTGCCATTCCAATTCAACATACAGGTACTACAGAAACCAAGCATAACCCTTTACATGACAGAAAGAAAAAACATCCTGTATGCCTAGCCTTCCTTCACAGGAAATTTTCTTTCTGCCCCACATTCTTCCTTTTAGGGGAAAAAAAGGAGCAATATATGGGGGGCAAGATTCACAACAGTTAAAAAGCAATCTCAGAACACATGCCAAGTTCAAATTCTCTCCTGACTGTAGGTGTGGACCTCCCTCTAGCATGCAGCACAACCAGCCTTCTCAAGAACCAGGACAGAGAAAGATTGGAAAGCTGCATATGTGCAGCACTACTGCAAGAAATTGGGTACTAGTAGCACAGTGGACAACTCTGCACGTAACTATATGCTTGTGAAAACCAACCATTCATCTTCCAAAATGCTTTCCTACAAATTCTGCAAATTTCCTACCATGAAACTCGCTCTTGAAAGCAGCCTGGGTTTTACAAAGTTCTTGCTAGAAGATATCGGAGCTCTTAGGACTATACTTAGGGGCCTCCATAAAACCTTTTAACTATACCACATTACACAAAAAGAACATGAATGAACTACATGAGATATGTAAGCGGTAAAGCAAGCAGGTTTTACACAAGTGAAAGCCATCACAGGATGTAGGTCAAATGGAGCTTACCAACAAAAGACTACAAAAGCACCGTGCCCAAAAATGTTTTGGGTAATCTATGAGCCTTAGAAAATGACCACTATAGCTGGAATACTTAGTAGTGTGCACTTTCAAGGCTTCACTTACACAAAGACAAGTAGTATTTTTCAAATTAAAACAGAAACAAGGATCAAGTGTGACTATTCAATGAGACTGTCAGAGCAAAGCTTGTTCAATGTGCAAGATAAAACAAAATACAGTTTTGTAAAGTAATGTAATTCCACAGACTTCTTGAGAAACTCTGTATTGTGCAAAAAGAAGATTTTTAGAGTACAGCAAGGAAGAGGATTGATGTAGCAGAGAATTTAGTATGCTAGCTAAAACCTCACATAGTTAGTGCAACAGACTGGCAGAATATAGAAACATCACTGATGTTCAAAAGAAGGGAAGAATTTTGGTGTGCAGTATTCAGGAAGAACTGCTAAAACTTCATGGCACATTGGAGAAGAAAAGAGAGAAGACTTATTAGAATAAAATCAGACAGGAAAGTCAGGTGTAGGCCTTGAAAGCTGCAAAAAACCATTTGCCAATAGCAAAAGGAGCAATGGCATTCACCACAAACACTTCAGTGGATGACACCTGGCAATGATGTTAAACTGGAGACTGAATGAGGAAGGGATTGGAAAGAACACGCGTTTATCAGCCACAGGAAAGAAAGAGTACGAGTGAGAAGATGTGTCTAAATGCTCATCTTGAGTATTTTAATGTAGCTGATGTTACATGGGTATGGGTTATTAGTACGGCTATGCATAATGGAATGAAATAAAATGTGACGATGGCACGATCAAAAATGGGTTTTCTGGTAGGCCTTGTAACCCAACTCAAATAATACATTTAATTCGTACATAGTTGCTTTAAAGCCTAAAGGTACTGACAAAAATATGTATCGACACTGTACTTAGACTTGCATGGGGATAAAAGACATTGCCCTGCATGTGAAACTACCTGCATGCAGAGTTTTCCTCTTGCACAAGAGTTCTACAGCACAACTAAATAAGTAAGATGTAACACCGTGGAACTGATCTCTAGGCTGCAAAGCAGCCAATGCTGAGAACTAAAATAAAAGAACCGTGAACTTCAGGCCCCATCTTGATGGGTACCCTTACATACTCTTCAGCCACCATTTTTTTCACTATCATCATTGTTACACTAAAAAGAAAACCAAACAGAGTATTTTGTTACTGTTGGTATTGAGAACTACTAAAAAGTATTTGATTAAGTTTTTAAATCAATATTATAATCATTTAGTTCACAATCATGCACATTTAACAGTCAATTTAACTCATCTGGTATCTCACACAACCAACACAATATGCAAGAAACAACTGCTGGGAATTGTTTCAGATGCTCTAAAGTATGTTAATTTCCAAAGCAAAATGACTTGTGCTGTGAATTTTAACGCACTTGAAAGCCTGTACTTTCTCTCGTTCTGGAGCACAAATTTTGCATGTCTGAAGAGCTGTGATTCATCTTAAGAAAACCCATCTTGTGTTAAATGGAATGGAAACTGGACTAAGTGGTCAAATGACAAGTACATTCATATTCAAGCTGTATTATAAATGCATGTACAGTAATTTACGTCTCTCAGCTACCACAAAAGGCTCTTGATAAGCAGGTAATTTGCTAAATGGACTCCTTTATCCAAGTATTCGAAGGGCGTTACAAGAAAAATCTGCAGAGGCATTAATGTGACGTAAAGGTCAAGCATTGTGACATACCTTTCAAATAATCCCGCCTAACTTGCGATATGATGAGGAGGCTGCTGGCAGCACTGTTCAGTGTGAAGCCCTTGATGTGGGTCTCAGCACTAAAAGAAGCAGACATTTAGAAAGGAATTACTGACATGCTTCTGATACGATAATAAATGGTTGAGCACCAAGGTGAAATTATAAAAACTACTGTTCGTATGTTAAAAATATTGCTGCAAAATATCGACCTGGAGACAGCTTTTGTGTTATCCTGTCAATGGTTATAGAAGGATAATTTTTTTTGCATTCTGACAGATGACAAAGTTGGAAGTGAGCAACAAAAGAAACAAAGTACAAGATTTTTTTTAAACAATCGGTTCAGATTCTTGAATGCTGACATATTAGATGACTAAAATAACTGCATGCCCTGCATTGTTCTGTTGTATCCTAAGCTGGATACTTTTTCTTCTTTTTTCAATAGTCACCATAATTATAAAATATAAAACTATTCTTTCAGCAATAAAAATGAAACATTTATTTTCAGCACTGTATATTTTAAACATAAACTAAAGCATATTATGAACTAACACCATATCATTTGGTTGATTAATTTTCAAATTTCTGTCATCTAGATGTATACAGGTTTTAAAGTGAACATCCTACATTTGCTGCCTTAGCCACATTAAAATTGTATTTCGCTTATCAATTCCTTATCTCCTGTAATACGAAACTTCAAGTATGTACAGCAAAGACAGTCTTTACTTTAGTAACCCTGCTAAAGCTTTTCTAACACTCTGGAAATTAGTCAAGAGAGACTAAACAGCAATCACACTGGTCTTATACTACAAGATGTTCCTGCTCCTAAATGACATGTAACCAAGCCCCATTTTTAATATACAAGGATAACTTTACAAATGTTCATTTCTAGATTACAAAATCTCTACAGAGCAAAGGGGGGCAATGCCATTTACCATATCAGCAATCAAGATAAACCTCACTGATCATCTTGTGGCAAACAACTGAGCAGCCTACCTACTTGAACTTAGGGGCTGAGCGGATTGGGAGGTAAGCAGGGTCATTGCTAAATTGTTCTCCTCAATCCCAAGAAAATCCTTCACATTGCACACAATATGACTATCCTCTCAGTCACTTTCAGCCTCTCAGGCTCACAAATGCAGTCACTGGACTCGGGATTTTCTTACTCTCCCAACCAATCCCCTTAATCCCTGCCTAAGCACCCACTGCTCAGTTCCGTCTTTTTTTTCCCCTTTGTCCCATCTGTCAAAGCCCTTAAGTCAACAATTCATGCATGAGACTGTAAATTACATATAACAAAGGATTTACTTTCTCCAATCTTCCAATCTTTAGTGTGATTAAATAGATGTTAGCTACTATTACAGAACTAATCCATCATTCCAATACTCCTAAATTTCTATTTAAAACTTCTTGGACTAAACACAGTAAATATTCCTCAAAGCAGTTCCAGAATGTGAAAGCAACTTCACTTGGGTTGACCAACAGATCAGTAATCTTCTGGGTTGTCTGGTGTTTTTTTCAAATGCACTGTAGGAGTGCTATTTACTTCTCCCACATTGCCGTCTCATGGAAGTTTCTCAGTTCTGGTAACGGGATGTTTTGAAGTTATTGGACCTTTCTAAATGTAAAAAAAGTAGGTTTTTTGTTGCCTATGCTAATGTGCACAGTAAGACTCTCTACATATTATTTACCTTTCAAATTTGGCTTCAAACAGTAAAAAGAGTAAAACATATGTAAACGAAGGTAGCTTTCCTGTATTTTATGAAAATATTGGCAGCTGCACAAGTTTCAGGCCACCACACGCATTTAGGCTTTTTAGTAGTAATCTCTTTTTAGTATGAGGCTGGAAAAGTTGTGAAGCATCCAGAAATGTGTGCGAAACACACAGATTTGCTATTCCTCAATCATAGGAAAACACACAATCACTTTCTCTATTTCAGTGAATTACTTAGAACTTACAGGCTTTTAAAAATGCTTAATATAAGCATAATTTTATTACTAGAAAAAAAGACACACAGATACACCATGAAAACCTTAAAGATGAAGTCTTTTCTGTCTTGATGCAACAGTGAGATGTTAGAAGCTTCTCAGAATGTCATTATTTGGCATCTCTTTGCTACAAGATGGAGTAGGAGAGTTATGAAAAGCACAGGAGTTATGATCATGGTTGTAACCAAGAAGTCAACCAGTAACCAAGAAGAAAACCTCTTATAAAATACTATTCATTTACCTGTAAATATCTCAAAGTTCAGAGGCTTAACACACCTCCAACCTTTTCAATCTTTCAATTTTTTTTCTCCCTGAATTTCGAATTTACTTACTACAACACTTATCTAAAGTGACAATTCTGAATCCTTGAAATACTAGGAACAAGCCACCATCTTCTTTCTTCTCTTCCAATCTGTAAATTACTGCTGGTAATATGCACTACTATGCTCTTCTTCCTTTCAAGTGTGTTTGAGCTGTAAGAGCAGGGAACCAGTCGATCCACGTACAAATCTTCGCTACAATGTTTCAAGCTTCCTCCCTGAAGAACCTTTCAATACATCTTTAGATAATTGAGTATTTTCTGTGAAACGAACTACCTAAATTTTATCTATGTTCTTTGTACTCCCTAAAACATCTCCCCTCCATCTTCTCTTTGTAAAGATTTATCAGTTACTTGCATTACAGGGAGATCAATTTGATAAACTGATTTAGTTTTCCCTTGATATAAGCTATATATCCTGCAAGCACAAACATTACTTATTATAAAGGCCAGTTGCTGAGAGCTGTTTGAAAAAGCACTATTTGTTCTTCCGAATGCACAACTCAAACACTTTTTCAATGAAAGACATTTCTCCACTCTAAACACTTCTGAAGAAAACATTAAAATAATCAATATCATCTTACACTAGACTATTCCTGGACATCAGAAACTAAGTTGGCTCTAAAAATGATCAACTTTTTATACAGTACTCTATGCATTAGGTAATTTACCTACAGCCACTTTCAAATTCACTGTATTCATTCAGTGAGCACACTTGATGACGACCACTGGTCTTGTTTTAGTTGAAGAAACTGAAAGATTTAAAATCCTTAAACTTAAATTCTTGTTCTTCTTAACTCTACATTGACAAGTCACAACACTTTAAAGCCTATAACCTGACCAGAACACGTTACAGGCAATAATTAAAGCAAGTGCCGTACAATACAACTCACTAAAGGTTAATTCAATTCCTTTCCTTCTAATAATACATGACAGCAGGTTGGATTTATTTCAGAAGTGTAAGAGTTGGATCTAAGGTTTATGGTCATCTCCTAGCCACTGGCATCACAGTCAAATGTACCATTTTGCATTTGGCAGGCAGCCAGCTGCCAGGGAGTGTGGGCAGGGGAAGACAGCAGCAGGGACAGGCATTCAGGGGAAGGCTCACGGGCAGCTAAGTGAAGGAATCTTGTCTGTTTAGATATTGCTCCAAAGAGGAAAAGGCAGACTGCCAGAAGGGTAGACTTTCAGCTCTGATGCCAAGTACATTTGTTCAGATTGTTATTTGAAATGAGTTATAAGCAATACACACTGTCACTCTAGTACCTTTTTAAAAATGTGGCATATCGCCCTATGAAACACTGGTTAGTATTTCTTACCACAGCTCCTAATAACTAGTCATGACCTGTTTTCCCATTAAAAGATAAGGACTCACCTGAAAATGATCCAGAAATTATTTAACCCCACTCTCTGAGCCAATAAAAATCCCCCAAACAAAGGAAAGCCTTACATGCGTTTCACATCAAGGGCTTCATCAACACAGTTCTGTGCTAACAATGCTTTTATAAGGATGTCACAGGAACGATAATGAGACTCATCCTTCTGTTGCATTCTCCTGAAAATATTGTAGGCCTCTGAAAAAGAGTAAGAAAAGCCAAAAGGAAATGTCATATTGCAAGAATGTTGATCACAGAAAGAAATCACCTATTCTTTGAAAAAGGACCATCTTAAATCTATTTATCCTGTGCTTACATCTTTAAGCCTGAAGCTGTGGATCACAGCTTGTTCAAAACTGCCTGTGTACAACAACCAACACACACGTGCACAGGAGAAAAAGTTTGCTACTGCTCTTCCTTTATACGTGGCTGTTGCTGCAATACCAACATAGCTGGTTAGAAGGGGAAGACTCAGGATTTTTAAAGCAACACCTAATTCTGGGGTATGCAGTTACAGTGTCTGGTGCATGATCACAACAGCATTTAACAAATAATATAGGAGGCGATTCCAATATGGGGAGATCAAATTATTTGGCTACGACAAGATTTATACAAAACATACAATTTACAAATATACAGATATTTAGCAAGTAAACTACACTGCATTTGTTTGACTGATTAACAGTTTTATTTCATGCATTCACAATAACTGTCAGTGTATGAAAAGATGTTACCAAAAAGGGGGAAAAAATGATAAGCACACTTTTCAGTCATTTATTTTTCTGAAACAAGATTATGCAGCTATAAACATGCAGCTAGAACTGCCATCCACGCTGTAACATATGCTAGAAAGCTGTGTTAAGAACCACAAATGATCTTTTACATCTAAACTGTGATTGCACGTTTCTTTTAATGACTCGTGAAATAATCCCCTTGCTAATTCAAATCACAGCCACAATAACCTTTAAAACTTATCAGAAATAGATGGACTATCACCACAAATTTCACAGCTAAGCATTAAGCTTTTTTCTTATACTTTGAAAGTAAAGATGAAGACAACTCATTTGAATCTTAATGTCATAAGAAGCATCACACTAATTGCACTTATTACATTGTGTTGTGGAATTTTAATCAAAACTGTTGGTACGCCTTTTAGTTTGCATCTTAAGCTTCTTCAGCCAAAAAGTATACACAAAAACCTCCTGAAATGCAGGCACAGAAACGGCTATACGTAAAATTTATTATTTACATCACACCAACTCCTACCTATACCAAGTAATTAATTAGAATTACCATGGCCATTCATAATCTACTTTGGATGCTTGAAACTACGTTAAATATACATACATGAACAGAGAGAAAGGATAACAGCATCTTAGTAAAAATTAAATTCACCTCTGTGCATTTGAGTTTCATGTAAACAAGAGAGTCTGACATGGGAGTCTGACGTTACAAGAGTGATTGCATTGTCAACCAAAAGAGCAATTAAACAATAGGATCACACAAGAAAGGTCCTGAAATCCTCCACCACTTTTACTTAGAGGTCTGAAGTTAGTTTGGCCTGCAGCAATGTGCTGATCTCTCCTGCCTGCTCAGATGCTGATCATCAGCATTCAGTGTTCAAGTTTAAATTCAGTGGCAAGACATTTTTCCTTCCACTTTTCTGAAATCTGAGGTACCAGCAGACTAGCAACTACATTCAACAAGAACAATACACCTCTGACTGGTATCATCTGCTACAAATGCAACTACTGATTTACAAAAACGTAGCTGACTGGTGATAGGTTTGGTCTTCCTGCTCATAAATGCCTGTTTGAATTCTATTTAAGGCCAAAAACTGCTTATGTTTAGAGACTCCTACAAAAGCTCTGCTGTCTTCAGACTGAACTAGGATTTTATCCTGTGTTTAAATATTGCTTACATCAGGTGGGTAGAGAAATGGACCTTGCCCCTAGAGACCATGATGTCAAGCATATCTTACCATCAACTATCACAGTCCATAAAATGTAAGATCTCCTTCTACAAGGAAATCTATTTAATTTTAATTTTTTTTTTTGTAAGGACTAGTTCAACGAAGAATTAAAATCTTTGTATCAGTTCTCTTGTATATGTAACTCCTGACCTTGGAATGCTTATCCTATTCAGATTATTTTCTTAACTTCATTTTGCATCTCTGCAAGTAGCATGTTTGAAGTATACCTAGATCAATCTTGAATGGAGACATATGCCTGATCAGGTATTATCAGCTTACTACTTCTTCAGATGGCATCTAAAATTATTAAAATACATTAGCATTCAAAAGAGAAATTTCTTGGTTTCAAAACCATATTGTGTTATACCAGCTATTTCAAGTAGAAAGATTTGTTAGAAAAGTGACAACTTGCCAAGAAAGTCTCAGTTCTCAAGACAGTCAAATCTGTTTCAGCAATTGTGACTGTTTGGGATATGTGTTACATGATCCCCTAGAGTCAAGTTCTCACACTGAGGAATCAAGACAAAAATGAAAATATGACTTTGCATAAATCAAGCACTTTGGAGAATAGATTATCAAAATGTGTCAGACTTGGTAAGTTCATTGAATAGTTACATAACTAGACTGAGTTAATCTTTTTCCCATCAAAATGCTGCCCTGTTACATTCACACCAAAATTACATGATACTGTTATATAAATAAAAGCAACAACTTAGTCTTTTTACGGTTTTTTTTAAGGCCAAGAAAACGGTTTCCCAGGAAGACAGGAACTGTTCTCCAGCATAGTATTTTTTCCCCTTCAGTCCTAATAGTTTTAGAACACCTTCTCTCAAATACTGCATCTTTAAGTAAAAGAATATGCAGAAGTGATTTACTGCTAAGGTCAATATCCAAAGTCATCACAGAAGTTACATTTAATATTTTTAACTAGTCTCCCTGCCAAGTCTAAGGCATATTTAGTTTCCACCTGCTCTCCACTTGATTATTTAAGATACCAAAGGCACAGGACACTTTTGTGTGAAAATGTCATAAAGTGCATCCCCTTGATTTCATCTGATTTTCAATGAAAATATTTCTGCATTTCTCATTTCCTTATGAGATCCAAAAGTTACCAGCATGAAGAATTTCCTGAAAACATAATGTCTGCCATAATACACAATTCTTAATTTCATATACATAACATTATATTGCACTCTCAGTATGCAGAATGTCCAGACCCAACTTTAGACTCCTAATCTAAACAGACTGAATATTTAGACTGAATAAATTTAGATGGTAATTTCACTAACAATGTAAGTTACACGTGTGAATGAATGACTGATACATTCTTCCTTTAAAAACTCAGAGCTTAAAAATCTGTGTCCAACCTGTAAAATATACTGATTACACTTAGAGAAGAAAATTACTAGGTGTCTTGCATTTATAAATCTTCCCCATTCAGCAAAATTAATTTTTAAACCTATTGAATTCTATTTTCTATACTGCTTTCAAGTGACGTACCTAGTTATTTATTATAGTATAAATGAAGAAAGTAAGGATTTCCAGAATATTCAAATGCTCTGCACCTTGGCAAATACTAGAAATGAACTAATTTGGATCAAGGCTCTTCTCAGTGGTGCAGAGCAATAGGACAAGAGGCAGTGGGCAGAAAGTGATGCACCTGAGCATGACGAAGAACTTCTTTACTGTGCTGGTGACTGAGCACTGGAACAGATTGCCCAGAGAGGCTGTGGAGTCTCATCGCTGGAGATATTCAAGGGTCCTGTTCCACGTGCTCGAGGACGAGACTGGAGCAAAAAGGCTGGACCAGATGACCCACTGTGGTCCGTTCCAACCTGACACATTCTGGTATTCTGTGATTTCCTCCCCATTTTGCAAGGCTCAGTAAAGCTATTTCTTCTTCTATCACCCTGCTTTGGGATGAGATGGATAGGAATGGATTTCCAATGATTAAACAGACTAAATCAAAGGAAATGCACTGAAATACACTCCACTCTTCCGTATACAAAGGCAAACATCCATGCATAAATTAATTCTGTTTTTAGAAGAGACTGGGAAGTTTCCACAGAAGAGCTCTGCAGTTAATTGAAACCTTAAAATTATGTGGAAGGGGGAAAAAACCAATAGTGGATTTCAGTTTACCTTTTGCTTTATTTTTCTTGCAAAGCATCTGTATTTTCATTTCTTCCTCAGTAGTAGAACTTCTGTTATCTTCAGGCCTAACCTTTAAAAGAAACAAACATTTAAATTACTGTAATGCTATGTGTTAATGTTTTTTAATAAGAAGAAATATATTCCTAAGTGTTGTTAGCAAGGAGAGTTAAACTCCACTTACCTTAGGTACCTCAAATGGAACAGCCTGACCATTTTTCTCAAATATATCAGCAAGTAAAATTAGTGTCTTTTCACGAGGAACAATATTTTCTTCTTGAATTTTAGTCCAAATAGCTTCAGCCTTTCCCCAATCCTTGTTGCTGTCTGAAACAAGATTAAAATCTTCAGATAAAAGCACATTTAGAAAAGCACATCCATATCTAAAGTGATTCAAAACGATGTCTTTAGAAAATAATTCATCAATTAATCATATACTTCTGCTTCATATGATCATCAATTTGAAAAGTTTTAAACTATTTTAATACATAGAGGATGCCAGGAAAAAACCTCAAAGATTATATGAATTTGCAGATAAATGAGAATTCAGTTCAAAAGTATTGCAGAAGTGATCATCCCAGCTCATCAGTTTTATCATTCTTGATTGTTAACTGAAATTTATATCTGCATCACTGTACATAACTGTAAATAAATAGAAAGCTGTATTTCATGAAAGAAAACAGTTAACTACCATTAACTACCTACAGCACGTTGTTTCCTGTTGCCTTTACACTTTCTAGCTTTGCAGTCACCAGTTGTGAAGCATTTATGACTCTCAGACTACTGATTTACACTCTGGTAAACATGAGCTCTCTAAAGCAGAAACATCCTTCTCAGTAAAGTGCTTTGGCATTTTATTCAAATCAGGTTTAGTTCTCCTGCTCTACATACAAATCTTATAAACTCTTCGCTGACTCTTCAAGAGTCCATCTCTCCTCACAAGTGCACAGCAAAGAGCGAAAGGGGACATTTGAAAGCTGCAGCAATGGAGTATCTGAGAATGATCAAATCCTGGGACAGGTTGTTCAAAAAGGTTCTTTGATCTCCACTGTTGGAGGCACCCAAACCTTTACTAAACAAGGCCATGATGTGATCTGACTTAGGAGCTATCCTAGCACCAGGAAACGGCCTAGGCTTAAACTCCTGACGTTTTCTCCAGTATAAATTATTCTCTCATTCTAAGAACCCAAATGCCTTGTTTTCAACATTTTTTATTACTGCGTGGACTAGATGGTAGGGTCTTTTTTTTTATAGGCCTAAAACAGATCTGAAATTATGGCTTTGGTACACAGTGACTAAAATACACAGTCCTACTGTATTTGTGCATGGGGCAGCTTTGATAGGTAACCTAAAATGGTTGAAAGCAGGATTATGCACGGCTTTTGTCTTTCATGGTGACAGAAACCCACAAATGTTTTCCACTTCTTTGAATAGATAGAATTGGTTCTGTCTTCTGAAAGAACACTGAAGATTTTGCATGACAGAATTTGATAAATTGTATCTTCTTAGATTCTCTTCCTAGCAGGCACACTGTCAGACTTAGTCACTGCCAGAGGTGAACAGGATTAGTGGAGAAATAGGAAGGTTCTCTCCCTGTTGAGACAAGATTGATTTTCAGGCCTACTTGATTTTTGATGGTGAACCAGTATGTGTAAAGCCAGAACTAGGTAATGCTACAGTTTTCTTTGAAGCTTTCCAAGGCTTCAGGAAATGAAAAGCAGCAAAGTTCTCATGGGGTCTCTGGTCATTTTTTTTGTGCAAGTCCTCGTGTCTTCTCCTGCAATAGCTAAGTACAGTGGGGAAGAGGCCTGCATCAGTAGTCCTACCCAACCAAAAATATACTTGGAGAAAAGCCTAAAATTACTCCAAGCTCAAAAGCAAGTTTTCCAGATATATCAAACTGCTGTAATGGCTCAATAATATGCAGATGTATGTACACACGTTATCGAAGTACACAGAAATCCCTGTAATGCTTTCTGTCCCAATTTACTGTTTAGTGCTCTATATCAAATAGTGCTCCATACCCTATCTTAACACAATATATTTTTTCAGTACTTTAAAATAAATCTCCAGAATTTTAATCCTTTATAATACAGTATAATACACTAAGAAAACCAACATAGACTGAAAACCACAGAAAAGAGGAATGAAAACCACATAGATACATCCTCCACGAAGTCTGTAGTGCAAAAATCAACTTTCAGTTTTAAAAACTGTTTCATGCCTGTAAATGACGCAAAAGTTAAGTTGTGGCTGGTGAAAACCAGGTAAATTTAAAAAATACATGCACCTTTCAGAACCAGATCCAATTACAGGAGACCCCAGCTTTTTACCAGTTATAAAGCTAAAAGATGAGCAGGTTTTCTTCTCTAAGCATAGTGAAAGCCAAAACAAAGTTAACTTTCAAATTATAACACCAGACAATAGCATGGATTGGAAAACTTGTACTATGTAAGTCTATACTTTATTAAACACACACACACATACTATACTAAGTGTTCAGTTCTGCAGATGAAAAAAACCCCAAACCCCTGAACTCTCCTGCCTCAGAAATGATACCCAGACTAATTGTGTATCAAGATATGGCTTATCTTCAGGGTTATGTCCTATCTCCAACCACAAAGGAAAACAGATTACAGACATGAAGATCTCAAGCTCACTTACCACACAGCTCAAGCAGGTGGTAGTACATCTCATCTCTATCGCATTCAAATAGATTTCGAGTTAATTCTACCAACTGTTCCAAAGCTTCCGTCTTCAAAAAGAAGGAAGAACATAGTTATACCTCAGCCAAACAATTATTTTTCTATATATGTGCACATACATGCTGTGTGCATTCAGCTAAAATAATACTTCTGTTTAAGTATACACCAGCATTAAGTTCACCTCATCAGCCTGTCACATGTCCTTTCACAAACATAAAAATCAAGCAAGAAAACACTTCAAAACAATTTTTCTGGGAACAAAATGACAGTTCCATAGAACACATCATAAGAGTCACATACCTGTTTACTTAATATACACCTTTTTGCAAACCACTGCAATCTTCCAGAGTGTGCTCTCAAACCAGGAGTCTGTAAAATATTTCCACAAGAAGAAATACATTACTGCACATAGAACATTCTAAGAGAAAATAAACATAATACAGGGATTCATAACAAAAATTCATAGCTTTTGTTTGTTTTTTGAAATCTAAATGAAACTACAAGCCCACAAATAATCATGTTAGGTGCATGTATGAGACATAAAAATGGTAGTCATCTAATTCAAGACATTCTCCTTTTTGGTTGAACACTGTTGAGAGAGTTGATTTAAAATACACTTCTGATGAACTGAAATGCTAAATAACTTCTATCACCACATTAATAGGGTTTTATTGCTGTTACCTATACTAATCCTTTGTATTACTCATGGTGAAGAATTACACCAAATGTTTCCAAACGGTCTTCACAATGAAATATTTGTATTCAACACCACTGTAACTCAGCAGCGAGAAAACCATGCTTCTGAACAGCACCATCACCGTTTGGTGATGCCAATATACTGTACAGATGCCAGGTATAGTAACTGTAAGGCAATTCCTACCCCAGAACAGAAGGCTCAAGATTTACTCTTAAGGCTAAGACACTTAAGGCTTACCCTTACGTGTGTGTACACAGAGGATCCAATGTGTAATTGTCAGCATGCTACAGTTCTTTCTGTTAGTTTCCCAGGTTGTGAGCCTCTGCTTATTCATTCCTTTGTTGTTTCAAACAGACTGCAGCTACATTATACACATGCTCAAAGAAAAGGTTTCAATCCCTGAAACTCTATCTGGTGCAGAAAACCACACTGTGCCTTCCCAGCACCATATGCCATAATCAGAACAGCAGTTTCTCAACTTAAATAAATTCTTAAATAAAGATAGGAAAAGTCAAATTTTTTAAAGAGACATGTCACATGTTCTACTACTCATGTCCAACATACCTAAAAAAGGTTACAGCAAAATGTGTGCACAGCATCCATCATCTTTATCTCTTGGCCTTCCCTCCCACAGGTACTTGGATTTACTTGTTTTATACTATCTTGTTTTAGCACAAATATAATTTCCAGAGTGGACTCTGCTTTTTATTTCATGTGTCCAGATTCACATTAATATAGCTCAAAGTAATTCCAAGGAAATGTCTCTTCACCCCTACAGAGAAACATGTGTTTTGACTCTTGAAGGCTTTTAGCTTTTAATATTGTAAGAAATCTCTATTGTTTAAATGTGAAGTGTAACTTTAAAAGTTTGAATGCCAGCGTGCACAAAAGAGGCAGTTTGAACAAAATGCTGTGAGAAATACTAAGTTTCAGTTGCAAAACAGTGGAAGCAATTACTGTTGGAAATGTGAATTTACCTTCTCTCTTTTAAACATGGATATTTTCCTTTTCCCATATTCTCCAAGTGCGGAATTATTACCCTTGCATATTTCTGAAATAATTCAGCATACACCAGAAAACCAGCATGCAAAATTTCAGTGAAAACTCTTTAAATTTTGCTAAATATATAGGAAACAGTGTTCTGCAGAGTAAATGTTAGGCCATATAGTCCTACCAATCAACCAAACCATTTTGTGAAGCCAATGCAAGGTTTTGCAAAAAACAGGATGCTAACCCCACAGTTTCTCAACATGGAGCATCTCTGTATGTTTAGGTGTACTGTTAAAATAGTCTCAGCCCAGGAGGTTACAGAAAAATAGTGACTTCCCAAGTATTCAAAAGCAGTATATACAAACACAGCTCTCCAGGTACAGGCTTTTTTTTTCCAATTAGTTGTTTGTTTGTTTGTCATTTTTTCCCCCTCCCCACAGTTACTTATATTTATAGGTACCTGTTCAGTGCTTTTTCAGGAGCTACCAAGCAGTTTCACATAAAATATGCTGAAAACTAAGTCAAGAATTAACATCTTACACAACAGGCTCTTGATACCCAACAGGCTCTTGAAAATGAAAAAGAAAAAAGTATGTTGTCTGCATTTGTAGCTAATCCTCTTTAGGACATGGTAAAATTCAAATGCTGAATTCACTTACAACTTCCAATATCACTGCTGATCCGAATGCCAATGAACTCAGCAGCTCGAAAGCTACAAACTTTTTATAGTAAATCCTTTCCTGTTCAGAAATGATTGATGTGTCTGTCACTACAAGGACAGCTGAGTTATACAACAGATATCCTTGTGTTTCATTTTGAAATTGAGAAGTGTTTTCACATACTGCAGGTCTCAATCATCAAAAGAACATCTAGGTCAGATTAACTAAATCTCCAGGGCTTGCCTGATAGTCCATATTTGTAGCTTATCCCTTACAATCTTAGGGAATTTTAAACATCGCATTTAGCAGAAAGCAGCATTTCTACAATACAGCAGACTAAAATAAAGAACAAAAAAATGCAAGGAATAAAGGAAAATTAAGTAAAAAACTGTTACTCTAATTACTCTTCCAAATTCCCATTTGCAATTTTGATCTTGCTTGTTTCAATGGACAAAAAAAAAAAATCTACCTTGAGTCTTAGTGGTTTCTTTGTTTTGTTGGTTTTTTTTTTATTTGAGAGTCTCAAGCAATTCATCTAGCATATAAACCAAACATGAAGGATTTCTGGCTTTGACATCCTTTTGAAATACAAAACAGTTGTACTTACCAAAACCAAACCTTGTTATCCTCTCCCTAACAGTAACTATAGAATATAAAATGTCGGAAAACACAGCAATACTTTCTTTTTAATGCTCTTCTACTCTCCAGCTACCGGAGGTTCACACTGGTTCTAGTAAGTGATTTCTCTTCCATGAGCTTTTTCTGGTTGCCCCTGAAACCCCATAAGATTTGTCATTCAGAAGATCTTTTGGCAATGGGTTGCCTCCACCACCTTCAGCAGACAACCATGCTACCAACTTTTTGGTTGTTTTCAGCCTAACTTCTACCAGCTTCATTTGAAACCTCTGGATTTTGTATTAGAAGATGATGTACAATTGATTTGTTTTTATTTTCTCCATTTCATACTAATTTAATGAGTAGTATATAAAATAATTCCCTGTTTCTTCTCTAGGCTCAGCAGAATTCAGCTACTTCATCGTATCTCCTATAGAAATCAGTCCATAGTTTTGATCAAAATTCATATGTGCTGTGATTCCTGGAGTGTCCTGGGAGTTGGACTCAATGATCCTGATGGGCCCCTTCCAACTCAGCATATTCTGTGATTCTATGACAATTACACTTATTCTACACTTATACCCACACCAATTTACTCACTGATTCTACACTTTCACACACAGTAAGGAACACTAACCGGAAAAGGCAAAAATATGCTGCATCTTTGGAAGAACTCTTGTCAAGCAGCACTCAAAAATCATGTAAATGCAATAGTCCTAACACACTGAAAGCATTTGATTTGTTCTCCTCCTTCCGAGAACCAGTCACTTCAGACAGGTGATTGAAGGGGTCCAATCAGCAGATTTTCTGTACTAACATTTTTATTTGAGCTAATTTCTACCTATTACAGCTGAAAGAAAACAGACTGTCTGGAAAAATACTGACCTGTCAGAGAGGAATCTATTAGATGTTTTTCCAGATTTTTAAATAACAATAGAAATATTCAAATTCTGTTTACATTAGTATTCTGTAACTGCTACAGCCAATAGAGCCAGACTGGTTTTTCACTTACAAAAAAGCTTTTCTAACAAAAAAAGTTAAATAATTTACAGAAGACACGTGAAAATATTTATTTACTTCTCTCTACTTGCCTAAATCAAACTTTTTCTCTTTAAACACCACAAAAGACATACAGACCAGAAGCCCTGTGCCCTGTTCAAAAAGATGACTTTCAATAAACTAGGAGTTGAGAACTGTCCCAAAACAGTGCCACTTCTGCTGGCTTAGGTTGCGTAACTGTTTAAAAGCCAGCAGCAGCATTTTTCATTTGGCATATGTGTGACATGAGATGGAGAGCTTCTGTTTTAACCTTCCAACACTGCACTTTCACAAACAACTACTGTGCACTGTTTGGCAAAATAATTCTTATATATACCAGTCAACTTACTCTAGTCTTCCAAGATACAACTTCACTGTGAATAACACATCAATTCTAACTATTCAAGTTTAACCCTGACCACCTTAAGTGGTTTACGTTTTCTTCAAAATTTCTGTATTTTCTTTGCACAGTTCAATCTTTTCTTAGGGAAACAGTTCTACTCTAATCACCAATTCAAACATATTGGAAAGAAACAGCCAAATTTTATAAATGCCATCCATGCTGCACTTCCTGAAAGTATTCTTTGGAAGGGTAGGTCCATTCACTCCTCTCTTTGCAGCTGAAAAAGTCAGTAATAGTAAGAGACAGCTAATGCTGTTAAAGGAAGAAGAACATTTCATGAAGAGTTACATCAGCAGCAATAACAGACTTATGCTACCAGTACCAGAACCAGTTACTGAGATTTAGATGCCAAAGCAATGTCTTGCAGGAAAATGCGTTACTTCTCCAAGCAGACAGCCTTGAGCAGACAGCTATAAGAACTGATGTATGTCATTCCTAACAGCTCTCTCCAACGTAAGCGTCATGGAAAACAGAACACTTGATGGGAAGTTCTTAATTTATAGACAGGTTTTCCCCTGATTCCACAAAAATGTCTATGAAAATCTCACAAATTCCATACAGCTTTAATGAAGCCTGGGATATTTTTGCATGCCAGGTTATTTGAACAAAGTTGTTTACAACATAAACACTGGATGTTTTACTTGAATCTCCCCCTAGGTTAAAACTTGTGGCAGAAGTCCTCACTTCTAGTAAGCAGTAGGTGCACTTCCTAATCAGAAACTTAGAAGAACATACAGACATAAAATTTCTGTACCTTATGGAGCCATCTAAGTCTAGTTGGTAGACAAGATGGTTAAAATTCTTTTACACTATTATGTTTTTTTTCTTGCTAAACATTCCTTTACTTTCAAATAACAATGCATTAGTTTTTTAAAAATAATAATTAACACATTTACATTAAGATTATTCTTTTAAATAATCTTACATCTTGAATTCATATGTATGAAAGTATACATCTTTGCTGTATTTCTCCACTACAATCTTTATAGCAAAGTCTAAGTGAAGTATCATTGTCGAACATAGAAAAAAGAAAACTACTTTGATTATTGGCTCAGAACTTATATGCAATAGTCCAGAAGCTCACAAAAGATCCAGCTTTAGAGACTGAGGGATCTAAAAATAATCTGTGCATCAAAAAGCATTTTTTCCGTTGCAATCATATCAACTGTCTAATAAAACATATTAGTGCTCTCCTAGCTCAGCTTTTCTCTGTGTCATTGTACTACCAGGATGACATTACAGCTACGGCTCTTTATGGCTAGCAGTGCAAGCAATAACTTTTTCTAAAAGTCCATTTTCCACTTTGAAAGAAGCTTAGTTCTCACTGATTTCAAAAATGGTTCCTTTGGTGATGGCACAGAAAGATACCCTCACTCACTTTACTCTTGCTAAACAAAAAAATCCCTTGCAAACTCTCTAAAAAATGAGTAATTTATTTTCTTCTTTATAAGCAATTTTGCCCAGAAATAAATACAACTAAACAAAATACAATCTCCATAATACAGATTTCTTTAAAAAGAAACTAATCTAAAATATGTGGACTCCTGTTCAACTTTCTGGGCAAGGGATAACGGTATGGAAGCTTGAATACAATTATATCTGTACCTTCAATATGTCTATTTTTCATGTTTGATAAGGAGGGCAAGTACTCTAATGCAGTACTGGAATATTGAAACTTATGAGTTGCTCCACTGCAAGTCATGCCTTCAAAACCTACTCACTTATAGTGTATTTAACATTTTAGTTGCAATACCAGATATTTAAAGACAAAGGGATACATGTCTACACATCTATCCTCACTAACTCTTCTCCTGGGACTGATTAGAATTCAAGCTTATGCTCTCCTTCCCGCCTATCCTACAATCACACAAGGTAGCAACCACTCGACTTCTGCTGGGTCAATTTTTTGTAAAAAGCAGCAGTAGCTCACAATAAGAAAATACAAAACTTACAGTGTCCACTGGGAAAGTTTGTACTGTTAGTTTGTGGCTTTTTTCTTCCTAAGTATGTATTTGCTTCAAAGCTGCTGTCAGTTTCACAGTTTACTGACTTTACTAACACAAGTATCTGTTGAGTAAATACTCATGATTTTATTTATTTCACTTGAAAGAGGAATATATGCTGCTTTATGTTAGGCAGACATTGAGAAAAATGTAAGGCAACTCGATTATTCTCCAAAAATACCAAAATAAAAATAGGATAGAGTTTTACAACTTTATCATTACTCAAGACAACTGCAACTGATGTACTACTGGAATATTCTACATTTTCAGATAAATTTCAGATTTCCAAGATAAATTATGCAGTGAAATATTATTACAAAAAAAAAAAAATCAGTAGACATTCACAACAATAATCACACTGGAAGAAAAGGTGACAAAAAATACACAAAAACCTTGCTTAAAAGAAAGGCCTCAAGGATATCCTAGTCTGAAAACAGAGCAAAAATTGGCTTCTGGTCTTATAATGTGGTTTTACAGTGTATGATGAATGAAAAAAAAAACCATTATGAACCTCTTCCTTCTAACATAGTCTAACACAAAGTCCCTGGAGCTAAGAAAAGATGCACAGCTCTTGCCATAATCCCACATTCTGAACACATTACCCTCTTCCTTTTGGGAAGGAATTTTTTCAGTAGTCATCTCCTTTACCAAATTTACTTATTTGAAACATACTCCTTCCCTTTAAGAAAGGAATACTTAAGAACTTCTAAATAACGTGCACTGAACTAGTAAGCACTCCTTTTTAAATTAACCCACGTACATTCACGCATGGAAAGAAAATCCAAGTTCACTAATAACTAACTGTATCAGAGTCCAGTTTCAGAAGGAGAAACAATGGTTGTATTGGACTAATAGGACTCAACAGTAATAATTTTAAAAATTAATCTTTTCTTGTAATTATAGGGCTTGCATACTTAAAAGCTCTTCACTCTTTCCCCTCCCTGTTGTATACAGTTACTCTAATAAAAGCTATTACACCCCCTGCAAACTACTCCTAGATCTCAGACCCTCATTATCTAATACAATTTTGTTCACAAACATTTAAATTTTGTTCTAATCACCTCCACTCTTTTCTCAACAGGACCAAAAATAAATCTTTGTAAATAAATTCAGACACTAGATATAACCATCACTAAATTACACAGAACCCCTGCACCTCCCCCACTCCCCCAATCCTGCTGTCACAAATCAAGAAAGCATCTTCTCCTGGTAGTTTATCTCCACCATAAAATCAGCAGGACTCAATTTTATGATGCAGACTCTTAAAAAAAGCAATCTGGATGAAAGAAGGTTGTAATCTCTCAATATCATGTAGAAATATTCTCATTGTTTTTATGGTAGATTAAATCCAATGGCAACTGGTATCTTGAGGTCTCCTGACAGTGGATGTCACAATTCTTTGCTTAAATCTATTTACCTCCTAAATTAACTTGACATCTGTTGATAGATACATTCCTGTACACTAAACTCACCCAAACCAGTTCTTTTGTCAGGTCCCAGATTTCAGCAGCAAATGCCTTTTCCTGCATTCACATTTACACAATTTAATTCACATTAAACTATCTCACAATCATTTGTCCCTGAGTTCTTCCCACTAATGTCTTGAGGTATGTGGGATATGGTATGATAAATTTAATTATTAAATATAAACAACATATTTAGTATGAGAGAAGATGAAGACAGTATCACACTTGATTAAAATCTGGTTAAAAGAATTCTGAAGAATTGCACTATCCATGGGTATTTTCAAGGAAGGCTCCTCTCGTGGAAACAAACCATACAGGCTGAACCTCTACCAAAAAATTCTGCCATCCAGTTCTGAGATCTTTCCCTGTATTCCAATCCTCTTTGCTTTCATTTCCAGCAAAACCAAAACCAGAGGAGCAATGAGAGCTTTTACTCTTTCACTGAAGGAGCAAATTAACAGCTGTTATTTTAACAGCTGATGTGATCTGATCTAGAAAGATTTTGAGAAGTATCTGTCAAACAACACAAAGACAGTGGAACACTGCTACCAACTCCTACTTCCTATCAGAGGAACCCATAAGCTCCCAACTAAAAGTGTAAGTGACCTGATACCTTTCTGAACATGGTGCTTGTTTTGGTTTATGTAGGTCAGTATTTTGCTGTATGATGAAACTTCATTTAAGGTGCAACGATTTTATTGATACAGTGCAGAATGGATTTAACATCAGTTGAATATCTTGCCTATTCAGTCACAAGAATCAAGTGTTCATTTCTGCTTCATGAAAACATGGTTCAGACTTTCACTAAGCAGATTTACAGATGGGCTTTGCTTGACCCTCTGCTGCAGGACTGTTACAGTACTGAACGAGGTACAAATCTTTTCAGAAAAAGCCAATGGGCTTCATTACACACTGATTCAGTGAGTATTTTAACAGCTGCATTCAGCATGTGTAAATGAAGGAAAAAGGGTGAATCCAGAAATACTCAACCATCATGAATGTAAAACAGCTTCAAGTTATGAGATCTTGGTGAAAGATTCAGAGATGACCAAAAAATTAAATCCAACAAAAATGGCAGACATCAACTATATTTTAACTACTGAAAGCAGTGAAATCTGTAAAGCTCCACGCAGCATGAAAACAGAGTAACAGGTGAAAGGGAGAATAAATAAATTCCTCCAAGGTGGTGTAACATTCCCTTTTTCACTCCTACTCTTCTGGATGACCTTCACATTAGTACAGCTCTTAAGCATGTGCTTAATAAAGTGGCAATCAACAACTGAGTAAACAAAAGGGACTTTTAACTGTCCAGTACAGACAATAGGTAACAAGTTGAGAGATCTGGGGGACTAGGCTCTAAAAAATTCTTTTACCATTTATATACCAGATTTAGAAGAATGTAAGGACAAACAATTCTTCTAGATTCTCTGATCTACTACCTAAAGCAACACATAATTATGTAAGACCTCTCTCTAGGAGGAGATCTGATTAAATATTTTTGAAATAAGGAAACATGTTATAAGACAGGTAAAGAAAATATTTTTCTAGAAGGTACATTTTCCCTAATCCTATTTATTGAAAATTCACATCCCTTTCTTTTAGCCTACATTAATTTTAATGTAGTTAGTTTAGTTAAAGGCAAAACATACTGACCTAATTTCCTTCCTTTTTTCTTTATGAAAAACAAAATTCAAGGACAAAAGGCAATTAAGCTGCCTTTCTAAGTAAGGGAAAAAATCCTAAGTAGCCAGAGCTAGATTTGATGACATAGAAGTCATGCTGTGCCAATCCAAGGGAAAGCAAGCTAGTATGTGACCTTGTGGTAAGGGGCAAGAAGAGAGATGTGCTAACTTTGTTTTGACATGATCATCTTTGAAGGACTCAAGACAAAAGCTAGCTTATCAGCTGAGGTGCAATTAAGAAGACTAAATCATGTCTTGATGTACTACAGCACCCATTGGTAGAACTTATTTTCAGTGTAAAGCAAAACAGCATCTACCAGCACAACTCTGGGGGCTCGGGAATCTCCAGGCACAGCTAGAATAAAATAGACTTTACAGAGCAGCCAAGCCTACCTTATTTGTACTTACTGTCTCTGAGGACGAGACTCTCAAATGCTTAACAAGGCAGTCCAGCAACACTGCAGACTGTTAACTTATCACAGAAACTCCATGATGCCTCAGAAACTGCATTTCCCCCCACAGTCTTCTCAATCACAGCTTCTCTTCCGGTCAGCATTGCCTCAGAAGAGACTCACACTACCAAACTACCACATGCTTCAGTCTAGCTGTTCTAGCATTGGTCAGACAAATTCTTTGCCTCATCTCCTTTCTATTTCCCTTTTGTTGTCTCTCACCATCTCATTCTCAGATTAGTCTTGCTCTTCTTCCACCAAGCAGATGAGGCCCAGAGCTTTCAGCTTTCTCATTATAGCATGATCTTGCATATATATGCATTCACAATACATTTGTGGCCAGATAATGTAACATACGCAAGTCTGACCTGATTTTTATAATCTCTCTCAAATCTTATCCTTTGTCCTTTCCCAGTATTGTCACTCGCCCCCATTTTACCAAAGATTTCAGATTTAAGAGCTATTTTTTCATTCCTGGAGCTTTAAGTTCCAAGTTTTTCAAAGCAGCACTTGTCATTAAGTTTCCTATAAGCATCTAGTGTACCTCTAATTTCTAAAAATAGCAAGAGCAAGCAGAGGCAGTGGTCTCCAATGAGCAAAAATCCCATTTAAGCAACCATATCCTGTACAGTCTTCATTTCCTTAACTCCTAAGGATTTTTTTTCCAGCTTCATTACTATCCTTTTAAATACTCTTTATTAATTCCACAGATGTTTTCAAAACAAAAAATATCACTAAAATTAACTGACCATCATAACCAGCAATACTTCATTAAAGTACATGCTTAAAGGTACATGCAAGGGCATCTAAAAGAGGAAGTGGAACCAACTGATCTCCTTCACCGAATATTATTCCACAAGCAAAGAAAATTTAAAAATAATCTGAGATGACCATCAAGAGAAGAAATTTAGTCACAAAACCCACTGGAGACTAGAGAAAAGAATACACATGCACTTCGTACTCCATCTTCCACATTATACTGATTAAAGCTTTGACTTCCCAACAAGCAAAAAAAGCAAATGGGAACTTGCTTATGTTTTGAAACAATACAAACAATTTTCTTCTTCAGCAAAATAACAATTTTAAGATGTCTGTCTTCCCCTTTTGGAAACAATTTCTTTGAAAATACTTAATGTATTGTGACATAAAAGCATCCTTAAAATACTATGCACCATATAGTAATTGATTTTGTGACACTTTTTCCACTAGTAAAATACATGCAATAATATTCCTAGCTAAATTCCTATACTCCTAAAAATTCTGCAATTTAAACCAGCTCTTCCTCAACAGCATAAACAAAGCTCTAATTCATACTTCATAGAAGTTAGGTAAAAATACTTTAACTAGCATAAAAGGCAGGAAGACTTCCTTTTAATCTCCAGATATTTGGTGTCCAGATTTATGCCTAAACATCTGTGGTTAGTGGTAACTTATGATCAATCACCAAATACTGAATATCTGCAGAGATAATCTGGCATGTTTTTAAAAAATGACAAAAGTTCAAAGCTGCAACAATTTGGTAACATGCTTACTATCCTATTCACTATTACTGATCTCCAGACATCAATAGAAATTTTGAGAAATTAAATGCCAATATCAAAGAAAGAGCTGCTAAATCACATGAAGTTAACAGTTTTGTTCATTTAGCTTTAATTTTACTTCCAAATCTCAGATTTCATCCTTTTACCTCCTATATGCTTTAATCACTGTAAAAAGAACTCAACTCCTCAGTGTCATCTGCTGTCAGGTACTGATATTTCTATTCTTCTGTATTATAAGATTTGAGCTCCAAAACACCCTCTCAGAACAAAAATATCAATGCTTCAGCACTGTGCTTAGCAATATCCACACACCCCACAGCAGGACAGTATTGTTCCACTACAGACAAACATGCAGATCTTCAGTCAAGATTTTTTAAAGGCAAGATTTCCATTAGACAATTCAAGCAGGGATAGCTGGTATTTCAAATACTCTAAGGGGAACTAGGAGAAAAAGCATTCTTCATCCTAGGAATGGAAAAAACCCCCAAAATTAGGTTACAGTTGTGTGAGTTTTTGTTAGAGTTTTGTGTATGTGCATAACTCAAAAACTATGAGGACAAACTACTACTTGTTCTGCAGGATGCCTCCTCCCACACATTAAGTGGAAAACTTATGCAGCATTTTAAAAACATACAACTGTGTTAAGAAGAAAAAATAATCACAATCTGGGCAGAGTCTGCAGCTGCCCCTTTGACTTATCAATTTCAGTAAGCACAATTTCAATCAAGTCTAGATAAAATATACTAATCCTAAATAGACCAAGTTTGTCACCTACCACTTCCTATAAGCTGCTTACTATCCTGAAAAAGGGAGAGAGAGAAGAAATGCTAAATTAAATGCCAAACAGTAGCAGACAGCGCTTGTTTGGCTGATTAACTTGTAGACAAGCATTACAAATAAATCTGAGCATGGTCTGCAGCAAATTAAATTCCAGTGCTTTTAAGAACAAAGAATTCCTTCGGAAAGAGGATTAGCAACTTTACACCCAGGAATGCCAGTTTAATTTAATTGTTCCACAATCCGATATTTAATATGCAAATATCATTTTGATATATAAGAACAAATTTGAAAAAGTGAGGAAACAATTTCAATGTACAAGACGACTGTCTCTCTTCTGAACTGTAATTATACAAAATAAAGCTGGCCGAGGGTTTTTTATTACTGGGATTGCATTCTATTAACATGAATCAGAACAAGTCTAATTAAAGGTTAAAAACTTTAAATGTTTCTAATTAAGAGTCTAAATAACTGCGTGATTAGAGTACTATAGTTAAAATCCCACCTCGATGACCTTCCTGGCCTCTTTGTATTTTCCTGTTTGCAAGAAGGCGAAGAAGAGATCATAAAGAGCCATCATGTCACCATATTCTCTGCTTATAAAATCTGAAACTAAAGAAAGAAAAAAACTCATTCATTTACTCAATATATTGAAGTATTTCAATATTTATGTCAGACATTCCTAATACTAGTATTTTCCAAGCTTCACAAAAGATAAGCCATAGGGGGATAAATTTTGAAACGAACAGAATGATTACAACATGACACAATTTGTTGTAGCTTTGTGGTTGAGCATATTTAAAATGTTTTCCTGTTTATCTGCACTACATTTTGAACTACATTCAACAAAACAGACTATATTGGCACGCTCTGCTCATAGAAAGTGAGGACATATGATTTCTGAACTGCACAGCTATTTGAAAAACAGATGTATTGTTTTATTATTGCGATGTGTTACTATTAATTTGTTTCTTAACATACATAGCTAGAGCAAGTATTAGCACTAATCTTGGAGCGCTCAATAATGTATTATACAAACAGAGCTGTTCTATGTTTAAAATTACAATCCATTTTTCAATCTGAAGAATGCAGGCATCATATTAGTGCTTTAAAGTTACACATTTAAAGACAAACAATTTTTTTTCTTTCAGTTGAAAGAAACTATACACAAATCCTGGAAGAAAACCCCCCAGAAAACACTTCATATTAGCAGACAGCATTTGACTACATGCAACTAACCCTTTTCCAGAAGATCAGCATCTCCTTTTTCTACCAGTTTACAGTAGATGTTATGAAGTTGAAGAATTTTACCATACTTCTTGTAACAGCTGATTAAAGCTTCCAGAGCTGCAGGCATGTCATCCCTTGTGGAATGAAACAAAACAAGAATAAAAACATTCTGAGCAGGAGCAATGCATGCTGAAACCACTTTAATCTTGAAGATTTCACAGAAAATTCATTTATTGCAGTCTGTAATCCAAGTATTTATTCTCCCCTCAACTGTATTATTTTTGATTGCACGACCACTGTTCACTATAAATTAGCCAAAAGTGTGAATGTTCCTCAGCATTAGATACACTTAAATTTTTGAGCAATATTCTTAAGTTATGCTATGTACTATCTTGACAAAACGCAAATTCCATGGAAAATTCACTTAAGTGCTTAACACCTTTATTTTTCTCATTTGTAAGTAACACCATGTACACTCTATTACCTCTGTGTTTAGACATTTCCAATTTTTAAGTTCTTCACAATTATTCCACAATATGTTTGTTTCAGTAATAGATTGCCAGAGTTAACTCAGATTACCACAGCTCTTTAGATTGCTTTATACTGCTTTTTCACCTTAACAGACTGCCTAAAAATCATCTGTTGATGTCCATGGCTAGCATTATTCCATTCTGTATGAAAATCAGAATCCAAACTATTTTCTCCTACAAAAATGAGAATTTTTGCAGTTAATTTAACAATATAGTAAGGTACCCAAATGTGTTTTATGCTGGCCTGTGTCACAGAGACATGGCACTAGTGTACATCCATGTAGTAGTAAGTGTGCAAGACTGCATTAAATGCATTTAGTCAGGAGCCTTTGAGCAGCAAGTATAAATACCATGCAGAATATTTCCATTTTTGGTACTTCAATCCTTCACTGAATTTTCCCCGACATATACATTATTAACAGCTTCAGAAGTATACATAATTAAAATGCAAAACTGAAAAGTCATAAAAACAATCACAGTAACAACAAATATAAAATAACCTTCCATACTGTGCAACTAACAGTACTTAATCATCTGCTGCAGACCTTTTTTTTCACAGGATTACAACCCAATCTTGAAACAAAACCAAACAAAGCAAAAACACTGAAAACAACTGAGCACAATCACAGAAACACTGGTAAAACAATAAGTCAAGTTATTCTTTCAAGGGTAAGGTTTAAGCTGAAACAAACCAACACCACACACACAAAATGTAGCAAGTAGCCAAGCAGTCAGTAAGAATGCATTTTAGGTTTCAAGAGCCTTATTAGATAAGGGTGATGTAAGTTACCAAAGGAAAAAAAAAATTTTTTTTTTAAATCACTTAACAACAGTAGCTGAAAGGCAGACTTGAAATGCTGATTTAACATTCCTGAAGCAAACTTACTATTGATGAACAAAACCTTAACAAATCAAGATATTACTGTTAAAACAAGCCCAATTCAGATGTCCTCTCTTTACATTGCATTTCTTGGGCAGCACAAATTTTGCTTTTTCAAAGAATGAACTATCTAAACTACTATGTATTACTATCATTATCTAGGCTAATATTTTCAAAATTTTTAAGAGTAAAACATAGAAGAAGAATTAATTTTATTCAGCAACACTGGCATTCTTAAAAAGAACCTAAGACGATGGATTTCTACCTTATCCCCCTTACTGAGCCCTGTTTACAGTGCATCTTCTGGCACCCCATGGAGTCATTTGAATTTTTGTCATTTGGGGTGAAGACTAAATTACAGGTTAATTTCAAAACTGCAAGTAGATGTTGCAGGCTAGATTACTGTCATAAAAGCGAAATACTATGGTAGTTACCATAGTCAGATATAAAGATTTATATAATCAGTATTTTTCTCCTCCTTTAGATGCAAGTTCAGTTAACATCTGAAAAAAACCAGTTTTACAGAAAACTACTCAATTTCTAAGGAGGCACAACAACATTTATACATTCAAATAAAGTTTTCAGTGATGAATCTTGCTTTTCAGACTGATGCTCAAACAGCTATAGTATTGCCTCAGCTGTATTCCTAAAGGATTAAAGTGACTGGTTTTAGGTCAAAGCTATCAATAAATGAATGAATAACTGGAATGTCATTCAAGCAGTAACATTAATAGTTTTCTAATGTCTACATGTATACTTCTTAAGGCATTAATACTGCACATGCAGAGAAAAAAAGTCAGCAAAGACCTGAGACAAAAATAAATGGAAATACTGTACTTGTTACTGGGACTTACTGCTCAAAGGGGCTGCATAAGTCTGCATTTAAGGAGTTCTGTATCTTACACACTAACTTATTGTTACAACTGGTTTGAATCTATTGAAATCAGATACATTTGTTCAGTCGCATTCAATCAACCAAGCAGTCAGCCACAGTTTACCAGAGAATGGGGTTTATAAAACGTATAAATGCTAAAACTGGCAAAGACAAATATAAAACAAGTAGAGAAGTTCAGACTCCACAAAGAAATTGTTGGTACCACTGCTGCAAAGAAAAATTGATCAAGGTTATGCTTGTACTTGAGCTTGTACGATTTGTTTAAAAACCTGCAGTATTTTTTAACTGTCACAAACTGCTGTTAATTCCAAGTAAGTACCAGCAGCTACTTTTGTAAGCAGTTTTTACAGTCCTTTTAGAAAATGAAAATAAGGAACACACTACAGGCTTCAAATTTCAAGTAGAGGTAAGATTTTAATGTGTTTCTTGTAATGCTTAACTATAATAAAGAGAGCTGCACAAAAAAGAATTTCTACATTTCAAGAAAATGCTCTTTAGACATAATGATTTTAAACTAACAAACAGCTGTACATTTGAAAGTATTTGAGAGTCCTTCCGTGAGAAGTTATTCTTTGGGAGGATAAAAGACACCCTTTTATCCTCCCAAAGGATACTTACGACACTACAATGTTAAAAGCCTGGTCTAAAATGACTATTTAATTAATGTGGTTCAAGTCAAAACAGAAAAAAAAAGCCCATATACTCATAGCCATGTTGGAAAAATCAGATTTCCAGCGTCAGTTTGGAATACACAGTATTTAAAATGTGAACATAGATGATCCATGCTTCATTTTGAGTTGGCCAGATACTACAGCTTTAAGTTACTCACAAATATTATCTGTTCAGAACTAATACCTGTTCCACTTAAAGATTAGGTGTATTTTTCTGGCATACTGAAACTTGCTCTTTTAAAAAAGAAGATAAACTATTATTTTTGAATGACAAAAGGAGCCTCAGCCATAAGTACATTCTGCTTGGCCCTTATGCAGTCCCAGAAGAGTCCTCCTTTGGCATCATTTTCCAGCTAAAGTTATGTTCAGGTTAAGACACCAAATTTCTTGATTCTTTTGGTTTCTGTTTAGAATGGCTATGAAGTCCAAAGGATTACGCGTACAATCTTCCAAAATATTTGTGTGGGCAATTTTAATCACACAAACCTATCTGAAGAGCCAAAATTACTCAGCTGTCTGAAGGTTTGCAGGACACACTCTGCAGCAGGACTGGCTATACCATGCAGGGATATTTCAGCCCCCCTCACTTTCAACAAGCCACTCCCCTCTTGCTTTAAGAATGTGGCACTAAATCTAACCCTTTTACCTGTAATAAACAACTTTCCCAACCAGAGAGTCTGCCTGATAAAAATAAGACTCCAAATATTGATTTTAATTGGAATGAAGTGCTGCAACATTATGCATAAAGCTTTAGTGAAGTGGCAATTTACCTAAGGGGTTTACTGATTGAAAAGCTCTCAAACCTGAAATCACTAGAGAGGTAGAAAGAAAAAAGGGACTCTCTGGGGTGGGGGTGGAGGGTAGCCTGGTAAAACAAATCCCTCTCTACAAATCTGAAGCAGATGTTAGTGTAGAGGGAAGTCAATTCAGCAAGGTACAATCAGCTTTACAAAAATTATTCTGTTAAAAGAGAACGGGCTCTTGAAAGAGCTAAATGTGTTTCTGTTCATTTGCTGTACTAAGGAATCTTCAAGGAGACTGGTGTTGCAATTACAACTAATCCTCCCCAAAAAATTAACTGTGTTGAAGGCTTTGTAATTTCCCTAGGTACAATTTAGCTGTCACTTACTTTAAAATTTACTCAAACATGCGTTCCGAACAGCACTAACTTCACATGTCAAGTGCTTTCCAGCCAATTGAGTCTAAACTGGAAGTCGGTGTTAAACAACTGAATGATTAGACAAGATAGCTCATTTCCCTGCTCTTTTGTTCAGAATAAAATGCCACATTTACATTATCAGACTCAACAGGATTTTCTGACAGAGGGAGAAAAAACCCTAGTGAACACTGTCCATAGCAAGCACATGAAGCCTGTCATTTACCAATCATCCTTCAAAAAGCAATAGCCATGAATGTAACTTAATTACGACCCAATGATCCTTGACGAAAAATCATCTTATCACTGTCCTGTCCCCATAGGGCAAATGAGACACTTTTGTCCTTTAGCACTGATGATGCTAAATTCCTAATTGCAATAATGGAGTAAGAGAGCCAAACATCCCTAATTTCATTGCAACATGTAAAGAGTTTTAATACAATATTTGAAATAAAGCCGCTAAAAAATAGAAAAAAACCTCTCCCCACTAGAGACATGTGTCCCCCACTAAAAATACCACTTTATTTACAAAGATGCCTCTTTTCAGAAGTGCATATAAAAGTCAAATAACTTGTAAGTGCTACAGAATGATATCAAAATAATCACAGGTGATTTTAACTCCATGAAAACAACAGAAAGAAAATTGACAAGGCACTGCATTCATGCTCCATCTACTACATACGAAACTAATCAAAATGGGTTTATATGAGATTAATGACAAATGAGCACATAATACTTTGCTGGACAATGCTGTCTTAACATACACTAACCATTTTTAAAGAAAAACAATCCAACTATAGCCTTTTTATCATTTAAGATACAGATAGTAATTGCTTGTGTTCCCTGATTTAAAACTACAAAATATTTTACTCATATGGTTTGTAACACAATGCTTTCATAGTCCACCTGCAAATTTTCTTCCCTCTGCTTAGGAGCACTTCTTATAACAGGAATTAGTAAATTTCAAACCTGAAGATGTTTGTTTCTTTTCTCAAAGGTGACTTGGTAGAGAACTTAAGCCAAAACTACAACCCTTAAAATCTTAAGAACTTTTACATGGTGTAGGTAACACAAGTTTTTCTAATTATTAGCAGCTGGAAAAAACAGTTCAGAAGTAAGATGTCTTTTAAGAAAACAAGTTCTTTATATCCTTGCAGATTTTGTCACACAATCCAAGGAAGGTTTATCACATTAAATGACAGACCAAGATCATGTGGACTGTCTCAATTTTTAATGTGATTTTCCCATCTTGAGAAACTGTTCAAGGTCATAAATAAAAATCAGACAATTCAATGCAGAGGGGTAGCTCCCCTTACTCAGTGTCAGAAAATCCCCAAGGTAAGTATGAGTTCTCTCTATAGTTACTTCAGTTAAATATTTCCCAAAATATTAAAGGCAAAATATCCATTCTGCTTGAATGTCAGCTTTCATAAAGTTATGCTGTCCATCATCAATGTTTTTTTCTTTTCCACGCTCTGCTGAAAATTGTCACTTTTAACTTGCACTAGAACTATTACTAGTTCTTTAACACGAACTTAAGTATATTCAGGAGTGGAAGAACGGGGTAGATGAAAACATTTTATACCTATAGTTGTTGAAATCTTCAAAAACAAACCACAGATTCTTTTACAAGCAATTAAAACATTTGAAATAAATTAAGAACACAAAACACTAGTACAGCCACTGCTGTGGAACATTTAAAAATACCCCAAAGCTAATTTCAGAGGCATGCTGATGACCTGTAGCTAAATGACAACATTTCAGCATGATACCTGAGCTGTAGGATGGCAAATAATAAGCACTACTACTTAAAGAAATGACTAATACTTATTTCAGTCACTCATAACTTTCAAAAAACTCTTAGCATATCTAAGAAAAACAAACAAACCCCAAACCACAGCACTTCCCCCTCGTCAAAACAAACAAACGAACACAGGCTCCAGTGAAAAGGAAGTTATTCCTCCCAAGCAAATTATGCAGTAAAAACCTTCCAAATTTCGTCTACCATCAGAGAAGATTCAGTCTCTCCACCCATACGGTGGTAAAAAATCCCTTGGAAATTAGCTTACTTTGCATTTTATTTAAAGATACTAAATATATTAGCAGCTATACAGGTGTGTACCAATGACTTCTAGTCATACTATTCCAGTCTAGAACTACTTTCTCCTTCAAAAATCTAGTCTCATCAAAAGTCCCTTTGTTAATAAAAAAAAAAACTTTTAATATTTCCCCAAAAACTTAGAATCCAAAAGAATGTGGAATCAAATTAAAGTAACACTCATTACTGTCCCCCTTTTCGTCTACACATGATCACACCTTTATCTACATCATCATACACTACACCTCAAGTGAAAAGAGCCCAAGAAGCACCAGGTACAACTTGTATGTCAATGTGCATAAAGCAATTATGTAAAATGCAGCTGCTCTTATGCACACCGCAAAGCATATCAGATATTCTTCCGACACATTAGTTACATATGATTGCAGTTAAATTACTTTTGTAAACATCTGCCTGGCTTGTGATGCAACCAAGGCAGAGTCACTGACTGAGAAGAGGTACACTATATTCTTAACTGTTGACCAGTTCACTAAAACACGGTTTTTAAAAGAGAATGTACATGCATCTACCAAGAGTCACCTCTTTTTCAAGAATTTTCAACACAGAAAATGTCATACGGATCTTGCATACCCAGAATACCTATAAGAACTAAAAACCCCTACATGGCTGACTTACATGATACTATGAAAACTCCACTTATTTCATAGGTATTATATTTATGCCAATAACATTTACATGAACCAAATCTCAAGAAACTGATTCATAAACTCTAGCTACCAGTGTTGAAAATCCAGGAACTACAAAAGTGACACACAAAAGAATAATAAAAGGATTGTGCATATGGTAAAGGAAAAGGGATTCTTGCCTCAGTTTTAGTAAGAAATTGTTATATAGTTCATATGTATGTTAATTCAAATATCCTACACCTCATAATAAAAACTTATGCAAAGGAATATGACACGTGAATTAAAGATACTTCCCACCAGAATGCCTGTATGAAATTCCTTTTTTCTAATAAATGGTATTAAAAGTATATATAGGCAAAACCCCTCAAACAGACCAGATAGTATTTTCTTTGAATTTTAATTTCAGCAACACAGCAGCCTACTGGCAACGGTACCTAATTATCTGAATTAAATGAATTAAAAATACTTCAGTGTTCAACAACTGCCCTGCAACTCACCTGAGATATATTTGAAACAGCAAATTAACGCTGTTTTGCTGTGAAAACATGTTCCACTTCACCACAAGAGCTGAAACTGCACCTATCATGCTCTGAATAGCTATCTTGTCAAACAGGCTTTAGAACAAACTAATTCATAAGCATATTCCAATATATAGCCACTTCATCTCTGATGTACCCATAAAACACAGCTGTTGTTCCCAGAGATCATGACACGATGTCTAGCTGATGAAAAGAGACTTAGCTAAATTAAGAAAACATATTTGTTCATTACTGCTCCAAGATCACTTCAGTACTGCACGTGCGTGAGCACTTCCAGACACGTATGTATGTGCAGCTGTGAATTGCGTACACAGGTCACAGAACACAAATATCATAACTTCATCTGAAGCCCAAGCATAGCTTACTTTTCAAGGTGAACTGTAATCAGAGGAGAATGAAGGGCAGCACTTTGCACCAAGCCCAGGTTCGCAATGGTCTCATGTAATCGATTCACTGTTTCAACTTCACCTCGCATGGCAGCAGCATTAAGAATGCGGAGAAAAGATGCAACTGTTCTGCCTGAGATAGGAACATCCTTCTCTTTCATCTCCGTTAGAATGTTAATAGCATCTACAATGAAACAACACAAAAGACCCTTAGGTAATTTCATGTAGGGAAAACAAACTGCTATTAAAACAGCATTTCAAACCCAGCAGGAATGTAAATTCTGGTGTATAATGCCGATTTCAAGTTAATTACTACTTGCATTTCTAAACGAGACTACAATTATAAATCCACAATAGCATGGTTTTATCATTTTGCTGCAACTTTGACTACAAATTATAGATAGGAACTGTGTGCCCACTCTGCACCACATAACCCTGTACAGTCTGCCCTATAGCTGCAAGATTCTACTAAATGGATGCTTTTATCGTGCAATGCTAACATCTGCTAAATCACTCCATTGTTTCTTCAGCAGATGGCTTGTCACGAGGCCAGATAATAAAGATATGTTTACACTGTATATACAGCCAGACTAATGGTCTGATACCGATAGGGCCTGTTTGCTGTGTCGATACTAATTAGCCAAGGAGAGCCAATGAAAGCTTTCTAACAGACTGCATGTTAAAACATTAGGTTCATTAAGCTTCATTAGTAAGGCAGAAACAAACATTTTTGTATATGGAATAAGTGCATTTTTATAATGTTCTTAATTATTGCATAGACAGAATGTTTTGACCACTTTACATTTGGCTACATTTATGAATTATTTTATTTCCTGAGGGACATTTATGCTCTTAAAAGCAAACTCATATTTTCAAACTGAAATGTACAGGTAGACATGATCTGATTTATTATGGTTTGGACAAATCAGCTTTGCTTATTATTTTTCTAACAGTAAGCTTAATAAGAGGCCAAGACAAATTTCAAAGGCAGATGTTACATGAAAAAAACTATATTAGCTTTTTTGGTTTATTTTACAGTGTTTTAAATAAAAACATTGCATTTTGTGTCTAGGCTTGGGCCATGTTTTATAGTGTTACTGTAGTTGTTACTCTACAAAATCAGAGAACTCAATATTCAGAATCACCTTTTAAAGCTAATGACAGTCTAGAGCTCTTTTTAAAGATCAACTAAACCATGTAAACCACAGAATTATATTAGACTAAATTACAAAAATGAAAGAGCTAACAGCTTAATGCAAACATCTAGAAATACAAAATAGGCAGTTTGCAGAATACTCATTAAAAACGCCAAAATTTCCAGGCAGTTTACAAATTGAATATAAAATTCAATACCAAACACAAAAAAGAATAGTAACAGAAAAATATATACTTTATGGAAAGTTAAATTATTTTTTTGCAGTACTTGGCTCTTATGAGAAGGTTATGTTTATAGGTTTTATGTTCAGCCTTCAGACCTTCTTAAGCAAAAACAAAGCCATTAGTCTAGGCACATACGCAATTTGTGCCATAAGTCATGATCTTCAAACTCAATCCAAACAGCAATGCTAATAAAAACTAGCTGCAGAAATGCAAAAAGCACTGAGCTGTGCAAATGTAAATGACAAGCTTGCCAATCCATTAAAACTAATGGCCTGCACTGTCCAAGCATCTCTGGTTGAATTCACATGCAAATTTGTATGCAAAATGTTCAAGCACTTTTCAGGACATGATATACCATTAATATCAACTCACATTTTTATTCTTGAGGCAAGATACCTTTATTATATAGCAGAAACACACAATGAAAGCAAATGGATTACCTTCTAGTCTACCATGCTTTTCTAAGGCTTCTACCAGTGCTACGTACTTTCCGCTGTCAAGAGCAACAGGTGAATTCTTAGGGAAGCTAGAAATTAAAGCATTAAGAATTATATCAACAGAGGTTCACACTTTATAGCTTCAGCTTAAAGATTTATTTTTGAAAGTACATAACACAACAACAGCACTAAGAGCTAAAAATGACAGTAAGTCTTAAAGGAAAAATCTGATAAAATTTAAAAGATGCAGCATTAGAACATGATTTAAAAATATTATCCACAGACCTTCCCACCCTCAACAGCCAAAGGTTACGTTTCTGAGAAAGAGTCAGATGGTTTAATTAATTATTTGGTGGTTATTGTATAAAATAGGGCATTTTTCAGAAGCCTGAGAAGAAAACAGTGCAGATGACTGGAAAAAGGCTACATTCTTTTTGACAGAGAGATTGAAACTATTCACCTAAGTTAAAAGCTACTATTTTGAAGTTTCTGCTATGTGTTGTTTCTTTTCTCTGGAAGTACTAAAAGTTAATTCCTCCTCTGCTGTTTCTTTTTATAACAATCCAAAGAGACACTACTTTGCAATATGAGGCTACACCTGAGGCAGGTCAGTAAAAATGTATTAACGCAGTGGAACTCCAGCAAAAGATTGAATTTCACTTCCTGCAAGCTCACTCTGTGTGAGAGCAGAAGTGCAGCCAAAGCCAATACACGACTGTTATCTGTAGAGCAGCAAAACTCTTGGTATTCACAGCTCAGTCGTTTCACATAATTTCAAACTCTAGCAGGGTGTAATGAGCACCTGCCTGCCAACCTACTGTAAAACCTGAACAAGGATTTTGTGGGTGCAGGTGAGAGAGAGAACCTGAAAGTCACATATAACTTGTTCTTGATTCACTATAGCATCAGACCAAAAGGAGCCTTTCAAGGGAAAAAAGAAAGGGGCAAAGAGAAGGATCATCTGTAAGAATTTGCTCCGGGCTAAGTCATGCATAGCATGTTTTAGCTGGGAGCTAACTTTTACAGCCAAGATACAAAGAACTGAATATAAAAATTTAAAGTAGAATGCTTGTTGACAGTCTTAAAATAACGCTACTCAAACACTGCTATTCTAAAAACAACACAGGTGTCCTGCATTCTGAACACATTCTAGGTGCTTTCTAACACACAATTCAGGTACCTATTTTTAACTGCAAACTGAGCTAAACTTCAATTTAGACACTATGTCTGTTTAAAATAAAAATAAGACACATCTTATGTAGCAATCTGCCTTTTTTTAAATAAAAAGAAAAAAAAATTACTGACCACACGAAGTAGCTGCTTCTAATGTTCAGTTGCACAAAGCAAATTTTTTGTTTCCAAAAACCACACCCATGACTGTTTTAAATGCACATACATTGTTGGGGAAACTAATTAAAAATGGATGAGGGGGTTAATACTCAACCTACTTAATTCAACAAGGTCTGTGTATCAGCATAAATCTCTGTGACATGTTTCAGTGCCGGTGTACTTACACTTTTTCTTTCAGGTTCATTGCCTCTTCTACATTATCATGTCGACAGCACAAATTTATTAAGGCTGCATAGCCACCGACAACCATGTCCGGTTCGTATTTGGCTTTCACTTCAAGGGCTTTTTGCATATTCTAAAAAAGGAACAAAGCAAAGATGTGAACTAGAGGAAAAGTCAATCTGACATTATGAATCTTATACATTCAGTGTGCAGTTACATGACTACTTTAGTGCTTTTAGTAGTGTAGGATCACATATGAAAACACAAAATTTGCTAAAGCATTACAGCACTAAGAGTGAAAGCTGTTTTGCAAACACTATTTTTGTAGAACACCTTTCACATTAATTTGAGAATAGACTTCAAAATAAATTTTCTTGCTTTGCATTTATATTTCTTGCATTTTTTAATGTAAGAGACTTGTTGGTTTTTTTTTAATGCAGAGAACATGAACGTTACTAACCCATATTCTAAACCAGTTCTTATTTATTTGGAATTCATAACCATTTTTACCTGGTACACTGACAAACACATAACAAAACTACTTTCCAAAGAATAAGAAACTACTTAATGATTCCATAGAAAGCTTATTTTTCTATAAATTCTTATTCATACATTTGACCACTTTGAACTTGCAATGGTGTTTGCATCTAGGCTTATTTCATATGCAAAATTGTAGAGATACACAGCTGAGATACACAACGCTTTCTAAATTGTGTTCGTAGCAACAGAGAATATTGTGCTATCATCTGCACAACTGTTACTGTTCCTATATATACAGCTTTATAGGCAGGATCACACTGAACAAGAAACTGAACAAAAGTGTGGTGATACCCCACAAATTACAGACACACACTAAATGAATGTAAACTACAGCTGGACGCCTGCCGAATGAAGGCAAGAGACCCTTTATCTCAGAAGAGCTTTCCTCCTGCAGGAAAATGGAATTTCAATCCCTGCATTAACAACCTAGTAATATTTGAATTGCAAATGACTAGTGCATGTATCAGTTGCTTGACAATCTAGATATAAGAGACCGGAGCCATGGCTTGAAAGGACATTTGGCATGTATGATAAACCTATCACAGCTGTTACTATCATTCACTTTGCAGATTATTGTAAACAAACTTCAGCAACCCCAAAACATGCCATTCAAGGTGTTGCTGAAATTAGTTAACCTTTTGATTTAATTGCTTTTTGCACTTATGTTTGATTTATAAGCATCAAACCATGAAACCTGAAGCACTGCACTTGTCTTTGCTTAACTGTGTCTTTCCATAACACAGTCATTTATGTCCCTTTAAAAATATAGCTATGTGTTTCCAATTATCTCTGCATTGCTTAAGATACCTCTTCTTCACAAAGAGCATGTATGAGTTGTTTCAAGACATCTGTAATAGGCTGGTTTTCAGCTTTTCGCGTTTCTAGTTTCTTCTCCAAAGCAGACACGTCAGATTTAGCACTCTAAATGGAGGTAACAGAAAGAATGTCAGTTGCAAAAACACCCTTCCCTGAACAACTTGTCGGATCACTTTAATAAAAGACAGACAAAATAATCCTCTTCTTTCATACTCGAAGAAATTTTTTAATCATTTAAGGTGCTTTTATCTGTTTAAATACTATGTACTAATTGAAGACTTGAGTCAGAATACAGTAAAAAAAACCCCAACATTAAGTCGTGTATCTACAAAGGTCAACACTACTGTTTCTCTCGCACTCGGCTCTTTGTATGCAGGGAAGTAGGGAATAGAAGCCTGCTTCTTTTTCCATCTCCACTTTGCTCAGATCAGAAATGTAAAGACTTGACACTCGACCATTAGAAGCAGTATGGATTTATATGGTTCCTGCCACTCAAGTGGATCACTGTAATTTACAAGCATGAATTAAGCCTCACACCACTACTGTTAACTAACTAGAACTTCCAAAAAATTATTTACCAGACAGGGAAACCGAGGCATGAAACCTCAGCCAACTCCAAGGTCAAGTATCAGGTCTATGTGAAAATCTGGATAGCCTTTACTCCTACTCTGGAAAGTAACCTCTGAACTTCAAATGGTAGATTTAAGTAACATTAATATACTTCCATGATCTGAAAGCTAGTGATTACACTTCATCTAAACCCCACATCCAAACAGTATTATTACAGTAAGAATGAGCATAGCTATCTGTGAATTTACTTACTTCTGGAATGTTGTATGTAGGCAGGGATTTTTTATGACACAGTAACCTTGCATCCTGAAATTCAGTAAGACAAAAATATCACTAATCCCCCCCAAAGTTCAATCTCTAAGTAAGCATATCATACTAAAAAGGTTCAAGGTAATTATATAATAGCAACGGTAAAAAAAGCTGCGTTCTGCAGCATTATTACACTGACTTGAAACAGCACTTATTAAACGTATCCCTTTCACATTAGAAATGATACCAGCTTCAACAGTGAAAAATCACAGAAAGGTTAAAAGGCTTACATATAATCACTGCATGAAGATATTTATTTTGCAAAGGAGAATATATCAGAGATTTTTTAGATTCAAAGTAATTGCTATAGAACCACAGACCTTAATTAATTCAGGAACTTGAGAGGAGTCCAGCAGTCTGCAAATGCCGCTCAAGTGGGTTGCAGGGATAACTATATTCTGTACCAAGAGGTGGGGAAAAAATTATATGAGTTTTGAAACACAACCAAACTGAAATTTGTCTAACAGAAATTATCTCAGACGTAATTCAAGTCTCCAGCTCTTGCATGTCATTGAGAAGTGGTCTGGTTGTACTTAAAAGCAGCAATTTCAAACCTAATAGATACATGTCAGGCAGGACAGGCATTATGTAGCAAAAAATGAAATGGTACCATCTTCTTCAGCTGATGGAAGTATTGTCTCAAACGCTCCTCCTTGGCCTGTACCTCTGAGTCACTCATGCTGTCAATCAAGTGATAAAGAAAATAGCCAACAGCTTCTGTGGAAAAAAACAAGAGAAAGCATTCCACTAAAATTACCGAGACTGTCATGTTATCAAGATTAATTTATAAGAAATCATTTTGGTGTGAGATGTCACCCTGATGAGAGGCTCTGAAATGGCAACAATGATCACTGAGGCATAGAGATTATGTGGTTTGGGAGCACATATCTAACTGGTGAGTGAAAGGAATATTAATTATTTTCAGACCTAGTGACAGCTTTTCAGTACAGAATCTTACTTCAATCTATTTTTTTCCACTACTGTGTGACAGAAGTGGTACTGCCCAAGGCCTTCCCCCCCTTTCCTGCCTGCTACCCCAAATAGTTGCCACAAATATTTTGTCATTGCTCAAAAGAAAAAACAGATTTCTAACACTTTGCATATTTATTCTGTACATTTTACCCATTATATTCCATTACCAAGCTACATTAAGTATTGTAATATTAATATAACAGCATACAAAAATATTTTAGAGCAACTAACACTGAAGAAACTGCCTATTAGCCAATGAAATTCAAGATGAACCGATTTCAGCAAATAGTGGTAAGTTTCTTATCTATGCTGTGCAAAAATATATGGGGTCCTGTAGCCCTTCCAAGAACAGGAAGAGCATTAAGCATTGTCTTCTCAAAGGTAAACTGTCCTCATACCTCCTTGCCTCTCTGGCTCCCAAAGGAAGGGGAAAAAACAAACCTTTATTAAAAAAACCACATTAAACAAAAAAAGTATACTTATTTCAAGGCAGAACATTTGGGATATTAAGTACCATTTTGCCTCACAAAATCAGAAGAGCTACTAAAGGTAAAAGTAGGTTGAAAGACTGCTATTTTTTTTTAAGTATTTAAGCACTGATACTCCATTCCTTCTAAATCTCCACTTTGATCTATAAATTTAGAAAAATAAATCATTATCAGCAAGATTTTTTTATAATTCTAAAAAAAACCAACATCTCGTGGATCTCACAGAATATGCTCTGATTATTTGAATCAGGATTTTACCCAACATGTTTTCAAATTTCACTTTCAAAAAGAAGCAATCAGTGTTTACTGTTGTAATCCCTCAAACCCATCATTACACAGAAGAACGGATTTGTGGATAAGTTACAATCACAGAAATTGAAACTCTACCAGTTGGTCCTGGAGGCGTCAGGCAATAACGTTCATCCTTGTACAACAGTTCTGTTATCTGGTAAGACAGAATAATCGTACATTGCAGCCAAAAGAAGCAAGCAAGGACAAATAGTATCTGAAATTGAATTCTCAAAATAATAAAGCATCTCTCTGTTAAAGTATTATTCTTTACCACATCACAGTCATTCCCTAAGAAACACAAAGGGGTTTTTTGGTAAATAATAGGGTTTTCTTGAAAAAATATTGCAAACAGAAATGCTTTCTGAGGTATAGCATTAAGACAGAGAACACTCTAGTAATTCTGTTTATATATCATTCTACAGGAAGTTAGCTATCCTAAGACACTGCTTAAAGCAAATATTAAGTGTCACTCCTGAAGATGCTACAATTATGTCCCAATTTACAAAAAGGCTGAAATTGTCCTATAAAGCGTCTTTTTATTTATACTTGAAAGAAGCAAACACAAAAAAAAATAAAGGAACATCATTTATCATGCTCTGCCAGAATTAAGGTAACTAGTACAGCTAGTTGTAAATAAGCTGTTGTAAATAAGTGCAATTTTGAATGACAAAATATGCGTTCATAAAAATTAATTGCATTCAACTACATTTAGCACTCATTTTATCCATCATGCAAACCAAAGAAATACATAGATTTTACTTCCTTTGAAAGAAAAGCAGCATTTACCCAAAAGCCCCCACACCCTACCTACAAACACTTTAACCTAAACGACATCACTTTAAAAATCATTTCACTGTTCTTAAGGAAATTAAATAATTTTTAAGATTTAAATCTTAAGTTAAAAACTGAAATATTAAGTTTTTGAAGAATTTTTGTTTTATCTCCCATGATTCTAGACTGCAATCTCAAAGAAGTCAGGAGGTGCAGTCTCACTGCCAAAGTGCTGTGTTTTAAGTAATGACAAAAGAAAAGGAACCCTCACCTTTAATTGGTGATGAAAATGGATAAATAAAGCCAGAAAATATCAAATGTGCAACTGAACATCTTATCTATTACTTTTCATTCTACCAACACCATGGACACTGTTCACAGTAAAACTACAGCTTTTTTTCTGCCCTTTGCCCCTCATCTTCCTATGACAAATCAATACACACTGCAATAAAGTCCAAGGAAGTCATAACAGTTCTTTTGAATAAAATATCAGAATACTAACAGGGATGAATTGCCAAAAAAAATGTGTAACATTATTTCTAAGTGTCTATTTATTTCCCAAGTTAGCATTTTGTATTTTAGGAGTTCAATGCATGTATTTAGTCTTAAATTTAGTGAAGACAACAAAATTTATTTTTCTTCCATTGTGATGAAGAGCAGAATCAACTCTAGATATTACTTCACATGCAGACCACCATTACTTCAGCTCTCTGTCCTTCAAAATTATTTTCATAATGGGACTAATAAGAGATCCCCTTTTTTCTTTCCCTACTCTCCCCTTTTTTTTTTAATGCAAAAAAGGAAGGATAGAAGCAGCAGACAAAAACATCCTCTCACCAGAATCATCACATAACAGAAAAAGGTGGTAAAATGCAAAAAATCCTGTACTGATTTTATGCAAGTCATTTATCAGTGACTTTCCAAAGCCCAATTTCCATTTCACTCCAAGATTTCTTTGCAAAATCTAAAATGTACTTTTATTACTCAGCAGTTACAGTACTGAAGAATAACAACAAAAAGCACAGTGTATCCCTTCCCAAATTCTGAAACCATATCCAAAGCAGTATCTGCCAACATCTCCTCTATTCTAATGCTGTGCAAAATGTATTGTCCAAGTTATATTGCTATGTCTTTCTAATGTAGCCCTAACGTAGGGTTGGCAAGATGATCAGTAATTTCCCTTCAATTTCAACCAGTTAACTTCTCTTATCTGGCTTTGACTTGGATGCTTTAAGTCATATAACAGAAACTTTGAAAAATTAAGTCTGCCTTACTACTTTATTAGCACTAGTGTGAGGATAGGAAGAAAGTTTAGGGAGGGCAGGAAAGTGAATTGATGTCAGATGACACAATCATGGCAGGATTTGTTCCAGAAGCTACAACCATCTTCGGCTGTAACTACAATGATCTAGAAATTGCAGTAGCATAAGCTACATGACATGGTAACACACTTGTTTTTTCACAATTTCACTTAACTGTCCAATTTGAAAATTCAATTTAATACACTTGTACAGTCTGCCACTGACAGAAATCTTGCTCAAATTAATCAAGTCTACAATTTTCAGTCTCAGAATTCAGATTTACAATAAAGCACCATAAACATGCAATGCCTAGAGAATCTTGATTTTATATACAGTTTTATTTCCACTTACCTTGCTCCATAGATGTACATCATCTGACCTGAAGAGGGCAGCAAAGGATAACAAATTAAAAGCAATAAAATGATTTTACTCTTGTAGCTTTCTTTAAAACAACGCAGAACATTAACACTGAGGATCTTATTTAGATAAAATTAAAATACAATCATTGCCACATACTGTTTAAACTAATTTTGTACAGAGTAAGTTTAGGACTTATTACTATACTTAATATGGTCATAATTTCTGCTAAGAAATTTAAAATAATGCAACATTTCAAATAGATCACTTACAACTAGAAAGTGTTTTAGTTTTGGTCTTAGTTCAATTTTTTAACATACCCTAATTGAATTTTTTTGTTTTATATTTCTCTATTTAGCATTTCAAGAAAATAAGCTTCACTCAAACCAGCTGCACTTTACACAGAAAATACTTGAGACATGAAATTTGCTAGAAAAAAAAAAATCTAAGTCTCCTGTGCATTAGACTTTTAATACAACAAGATAACTACAGGCAGCTATTGATGCATTTATACCATGCAAAAAAAGAAACAAATAAAATCTCTTAAGGTATAATGTTCATTATAGTGAGAGAAACACATAGTATTTTAAAAAGTAGAGAACAAAACATAGAATTTCTCTCCTCATAGATTGAAACAGAACATGGGGAAGAACACTTCTCTGTACATCATGAGGTTACAACCAAAAATCACATCAACCAGTTCACTAAAGTATAAAACCCCTGACATCTTAACGTAAACCATTTGTCTCAAGTATTAAAAACCTGATGTTTTCCTGTAATTCGTAGAACTTCCAAATTCTCATTAGAAGCTGTACCTTTTCAAGAATTGTAACTTTTCAACAACTATAAGACAGCATTAGCATAGGCAAGGGTAAGAGAACGAAAACTTATCACATGATTTTATTTTCCTGTAATTCTCATTAGAGGAATATAAGATGTCAGTGTGGACAGATGCACAAAAACTTGAAAGCATTCACAGAAATTTAGGATTTTATTTAGGAAGTTCAAGCCTATGAAACATTTATTCTTTCTGTGCAACTGCCATTTGTATTTGAAAATGAGTCAAATGCAGGTCCACACAGAGGGAAAAGAAAATGCCATCTGTGAGGTTAGTTAAGCTTTGTTGGGTGAACTCACTCCACCACTGACAGGATGACAATGAACTGCAGACATCAAATGCATCAATTTCCTAAAGTACTTGACTCTGAAATAGTAATAGTACATCAGGCAAATAGAATGGGAATACTTTGAAGCAGTTACTAGAGAAGAGTAGTTTCAACAGAAATCCATAAACTAGTCTGCCACAGACATTGTTCAAGTGTCCCTGGCATCCCTACCCTGTACTTTTGTACTCCAATCCTGAACTTTGTTCATTTGAACACTCAAGACCTGCATTTAGCCATAAAATTTTGCTGTGGTCTTCACAAAACCCACAAATATTCCTTTCTTCTCTCCTGTCATACCCTCAAGTTTCATCCTCAGGCTGTTCTAGCCATTAACTTTAAAACAGAAAAGGAAACAGGAGCGGGCATGCTTTCAGAGATAATGTAAGGGTAGAATCTGGGTGCAGGCAACCTTGTGCACAGTGTCTGAAACCAGGTAGCAAGAAAGGCAAACAAAAAGAGTAATATAAAACAGATAAACAAAACTTATGCCACACTTAAAAGTGGCAAGGACAGCTGAAGTAAAAAGAGGAAAAAAAACCACCACCTTCCCAACCCCAAAAAAATCACACCAGAATTCTGATGGAAATTAAGGTTAGGGATCTTTTGGCTTTTTAGCACAGATGTCCAGTAACAGTAGGAAGTGTTCCCACTACGAGGGGAGTAACTGTTTCACTTGAGGAGACTATGATTTTTAGCAACTAGTTTGCTAGCAAGATGATGACATTTTAAAGATACTTTAAATCACATTTTGCACACCTGCACAGTTCCCCAGTGGCAGGGATATTTCAGGCTAGTGTTGGTTGTATGTGCTAAACATTGGCAAGGTTTGCTTTCCAGTGAAAGTCCTACTTCAACTGGATATTTACCCATACTTACAGAGAGAAAATGTGTTTAGAAAATCTGTTACTTTAATTAATACATATGAAACAGATCATTCTGGGGATGACTATTCAAAGGAATAGCAATACATTCCTACTGGATCTAAAACATTATTTCACTTATCCCTTGGATGCCAAGGCCAGGTAGGGCCTAGCTAACACACAAAATTCCAACACTGGTTTGCTTTTTCTCCTCCTTTTCCCATGATACAACAGGACCAGCTAGACAGAACATGCAATTTACTAGGAAATTATTTTGGTCATATTCACCTGTTATGTTTTACTAATATCCAACACAAACACAGTTCTAACTCACACTCATTACAAAATTCCAGGAAATAACAAAATCAGCCTTCAAACCCTGCTCCTGAGTAATATTAAGTGACTTCTCTTGTTCCCTGTGGTGTAGGCACGCTGAAAATAAAACGTATCATTCCCAGTGCTAAATGTTTGACTGGGGCAAGCAGTGCATGATAGAAGTGCAGGCTAACTCACATATACTTGCATAAGCTTAAGACAACCTTGCAAGTTCACAAGGAACCTTCCTTCCAGAACAGGACCATATGGCTGTGAATACAAAGTCCTGGCAATGGAGCTCAGACCTAGGTGTTACATGTGAGGGTTCAGGAGCCATATTAACTCAGAAGGCACAGAAAGTTAGCAGATGTAGCAGAATATGCCAGGCTCCTACCGGTATTTCGTCTTCATCAAGCACCCTATTACTTTACTGGTTAATAGTGATAATCTTTAGGGAAATTTTACAGTAGCATAGCTGTTGATGAAGGAAAGTGAATAAACACCCAAATGTTTACTACCCTAAGTTTATATACTAGCAAATACCACAGAACAAAGAATAGTGAAATTTCTTTTAATCTACTATATATAATGCTTCAAGTGCATGCTCATATATAGCAGAGGCAAGGAAAATGAGAAAAGCAGGGAGGAACTACAGTATCCCCTACTAGACTAGGAATGCTACTTTTAAAATGTGGAGTAGGGGGCAAAAATCTGGACAGACTCATGCTCAACAAGACAAAAAAGAGAACAAACTTTGGTACAGAGGAAAAAAAAAGTATTCATATAACAACCTTACCTTTTAAAACCCAAAATGAGGCTGTTTCTAAAGAGACGACAATCAACAGCAGGTATGTTTGCTGAAGACACTGTAAATGAAAGCAATGTTTCTCAATAGTCATCGTCAAAAAAATCCCTGAACTGCAACAACTCAGTAGATCATGTAAACAGACCATCATTAGAAAAGCTATTTTGATAGTTTGCTAAATGCTGACCCACATTTATAAATCAAAATTTTAAATATCAAAGTATTTGAAACAGTCCTGGTTTTATCTAAATCTGATCCATTTCAAAAGCAATCAAATATTCAGAAGTTTTCCCTCTACATTGCCTTTAATGTCAATAGTTAATACATTAGCTTTTTATACAAATTATTAATTGCATAAAGCATCTGTATCTGTCAGAAAGTACAAGACCAATTCCAAAAAGCAGAACAAACCTCAAACAATCCTAATCAAGAAAACCTGACATATTAGTAACAAAAAACGATCCACTGAAGGAAAATGGTTTGCTAATTGTTTCACACTGAATACCTGCCTTAAAATAGGTTTTAAAATTTTGCCTTTTATTTTTTAAAAGAATAAGAAAAATAAAATTTTAAAAATCCAAGCAAAAATCAATGGCACAACACTTTCTTAGGTGCTTGCTTCTGCTAGTGTAAATTCCCTGACAAGAAAGAAAAAGTAGTTCCATCTAGAGTGCTATCCACTGAATTAAATTAAATCTAAGGGGGAAAAAAGAGACAAATATACAGTTTTACACGTTGTTATTTACAATAATATTTGAACACAAAGGAAACTGCAAAATCACTCAAAATTAGATGTCCCTGAGAGGTCATGTACAGTTATGCTTCATGTCCTCATCTTTACATCATTTCTTGGCTAAATATTCCGTATCATTCTACCTTCTTCCTGGAGAATTGCTGTCTCTCATTCCAGCACCGTAGACCAGCAAAGAAAAAAACACAGTAGCGGGTGCATTTATGTCCTGTATGAAGTTATCATCATCTCACTTCAGCATCACAATGGAATTAACTGCTGTAAAAACCTGACTGCACAGGGCCCTTTCAGCAAGGGCTGCAATATGGTAGAAGATAACCAAAATAAAAACACCAGCTCTAAAGGAACCTGGAAAGTCAAAGGCAAGAACATGCTAAGAGCACTTCCTTAGTCTAACTCCAGTTTTAAATGCTGGAACATTTCTTTTTGTTTGAAAATCTCACGTAAAGTTGGTTTCAAGACACCCTCAATAGAAATTCTCCTCCAGCAGTATATTAAACTTTTTGCTCATAAAAAGACAGGCAGAAAAGCATCTTAGTATGCTCAGCTGCTGCTGACAATCGGCAACCTGGTTTCCTTAGCAACAAACAAGTCTGAGAAAATCAAGGGGCTGACAACGAAGTGGAATGGAACGGCATGATAAAGGGAAAAAGCGGCTCTCATGTACGCTGCCTTATGTGCCCAGATTCCTCAGCTGATGCTTCGGAGTTTTCATCTTGTCAGTAGCAGAAATCTATACATTATAAGGCATGAGAAGCTGAATCAATACACCTAGATAGCAGCCAGCATTAATAACCAACCTTCGCCTCCTCTGACTACACTGATGAGACAATCTCAAACTATTTTCCATACTGCATCTATTTTTCCCTCTTCGTAATACTGCAAAAGGAGACAAGTCAGAAAAAAAAAAAAATCAGCTGTTTAATATCTGTGCCTTATCATCACATAGGTGCTAATTAGATTTACTAGCATTCATTTCAGCTTGGTAAACTATTTAGGGAGTAGCTTCCTTTAAAGCTCAAGTTCAAAGAAATTTGATATGTCTCCATGAATTTTTAACCCTAGTCTTTGTAAACAGAAATACCACTACAAGATTTAAATTCAACTCACAGACAATGGCTAAATAATACATTATGTGTTACTAATTTCGTGACAGTAAGACAGAACTCAAGTTACTACATGTGCCTGTGTCATACTTTTGATATCACATACATTTACCATATACCAGGCATACATGTATTTGTGTCTCACAACACATTAAAACCAGCCTATTTCAGTTAACCAGAATGGGAAGGGTCTACATTTTCAGGGAGAAAAAAAAAACTACCTCACATTCCAGAAGAAATTTCATTGCTCTTAATAAACAGTTCTCCTTTGAAAAAAAATTTCAAAGTTACTTTAGGTACTTCATTTTTTTAGGGTCAATGATTTTGTTTATGTTTTTTCTTTTTGTAATAAAACCAAACAAAATAGTGGCAAAATGTAAGGTGAATCTTGAAGATTTACTAACTGATAACTCTCCAATACCAAAATCAAATCACTGAATAGTAACAACTCAATTTCCTCATCTGCAACACAATGGCTTCCCAGAGTCATGGTGTATACACAACTTGTTTCTGTACTTGTTAAATAAAACAGTTAATGACAACTGCAACAAAACTGCTTAAGCTTTTCCCTGAGCCTTGGACACATAAAACTGTTGTTTACAAAGAGATCTTTCTGTATTACATTTAGCCCAAGTTTAGGTGTTTTATTAACATCTCAGTATACTAGGCAAATAAAAACTATTTATTTAAATTTTGAAGAGAATCACATACTCCTACTTAACCAAGCAAATTATCCCATCCCATACATTTAGTCGATGATGTAAATTAACTTTTGCAAGCACTGAGCATCAGAACAGTCTTTGGAGAAAACTCTTAAACATGCTACAGTTCAATGCCTAATTAACCAATCACACTTATACGCAACTTCCATGACCAAGAGATCAGCAGAACACCCTCAGTTAATGTCAGTGCCCATCAGTTCTTCAAAGTTGGTTCTTTCATTAGTAACTCTGTAGTACTTCAGAGCTGTACCGTTCCTCACATTCTGTAGTCACTGATGCTGCAAACAACCACCTCTCAGGCCTTGTGAAAAACAAACTCTCTGCTTAAACTCTCCAAGTAGAAGAGCGTCACATTACTGTGACAATCACAGTAAAGCTGTTATTTGCAAATATGTAAATCTTATGGCCAAGTTCAATACCAAAGAAGAATTAAACTATGATTTATGGTTCAGAATTGGTAGTTTCAATCTGAAAATCTGACACAAGTCATCATAGAAGACCTCACATGATAAGCACTTGTGTTCAAGTTCCCCACATATCTTGAAACCTCACACACGAATACAAGTAAATCTAGGCTACACCCAATCAACACTACCACCAACTATGCAGTAACATGCAACATGAAAAATACTCACTGATAGAAAGAACGTTGTCCAGTCTCCCCTGCAGTGCTTCACTTCTTAGTTCTGCTACGTAGAGCCCAACACTTTCAAACAGGCAGCCATTTTCCTAGAGAAAAAGCAATCAGTCATGGAACTTCAGACATAGAAGACCTTCTGTTACTTCATATTTTCAAACACTTCCTTCCCAAAGGTAGCTGGTAGCTGTTGAGAACACAGAAAGTGCTCTACAGAAGTCTATATGGCAGTCAAATAAGTTGCTACCGATCAAAAATTTTTTGTACTGAAATCAGCTGCAAGAGACAAAGTTACAAAAGGCAGAAAGACTGGAACAGTTAAATTTGGTCTCCAACTCTCAATTCTTTAGCAAGTGAAAAAACAATATTCACCAGAAACAACTGTAGTACTTCCAATCCCCAGTAAAAAATAAGGGCATTATTCATTAATTTACTTTTCCACTTAAGGAAACAGAAAGCTACTAGGTGTGGAGCAAAATATTTTGGTTAGCTCTGAAGAAGAAAAAGAAAAGCAGCAGGAGAAAGACATGATAAACAAACCATCAGTGCACAACTGTTTGAAAAATATTACTAATATTCTGAACAGGCTTCATCATACCAGGTTCATGTTTGGAGCACTACTGGGATCTAAAGCCTTTACAGAGAACATAAAATAAGAAGCCACGTAATAGTCATTTTTACAAATTTTACATGTAAACTCACCTTCAGCTGGGCATGAGCAGTTTCAGTATCAGCAAAGTTTTTAAAAACATATTCTGTATATGTTTCTGCATCAAGGTCCACCCCCAATTCGTGCATCACTTTGAGGACCTCAAAGATACCTATCAAGGCAAAATTAATAAGGTTAAGCATTCAGAAAAATGAAAACTTGAGAATCAACATTTAAAAATAAATGTTGCTTTACAAAAAAAGGGCTTGTCTCCTCAATTTCCCTCTTTGAAATTGCCATGAAAAATCCTGCATTTCTATTTTAGGTGTTGATAGAATTCTTAACTGTGAAGCTTAAAATAGACTTACAAAACTTCCTGTTCCGTGCTGTACTACAAAAACCATGAAAGTTCAGTTTGGAAATTGCCATTATACGAAGTTATTTTCTAACACAGCAAATATATGAGTTAGTCATGTTTGTAGAACACCTTATAAAGCTATGTATCAAAATGTCCATAATATTATGCATAAAAAACAAATCTGAAATTTGATGTAATGTATATAATCAAACTCAAGATAAAACCACATTATTTAATACATCATGCACTCTTAGTTTTGTTCCCAGTATCCAACCCTGATTTGCATTAGTGTTCAGGATTTATCTCTGGATTTGTTTAAAATCAGTAACATGTTTGAAATCCAAGTGGTTGATTACTCTAGAACACACCAGCTTCAAGCTGGAAATTCAGAAGAAAGCTGGAGTCTCCCAAGCCCAGTGACGCTACCTTGTAACTCGGACAGGGTTCACATTAATTCACACAACTACACTGTGAATCACTTCTGTAGATTCACATTTGAAGACACCAGATACCAAACTGGTTAATAGTCCAGCAACTAGAGTGTAGTTTTAGAGGATATGTCATTCCTTTTAACTGCTCACACTCTCCTGATTTGCAGAAACTTCTTACAGTAACCTTAGCTACCAAACTCTGAACCCATGTCAAAACCAATACAGGTATAATCATGTTTTGCTGGTCTAAAAATGATTTGTCAGTTGCTGCAGGACACCAGTACCAAACAGCATATGTTTTTTTCAACTTGCATTTCATACTTATTACTTTAAAAATGTCCAAAGTCCCTGTCTTTGCCCTGGAGTGCCACCTATGGAAAAGTGACACTTCCATGAATATTTTATGCAGTGCACTATGGTGCAAATAATCAAATGTGAATTCCCTTTGAGCACTTGAAAATACATGCAGGCAAGTCACACTAGATTAAAGTCGCATCATCTGTTTGAGTTTGCCTTAAACAAAACTCTGATTTTGGACCAGAATCTGCAAAAATATGAATAAAGAATTAATTACATTAAGTAAGTCTTTCTTCATACCTTTCAAATGTCGACAGCTAGTTTCTATTTCCTGTTTTCAACATCCTAGAAATTACATTAAGTCCTCTTATGCTGAAATAGTTACAAAAATAACTGCAACACTAACACGTAGTTTGAAGACCAAGAACTAGATCCCATAGTGAATAAGGTGTGGTGCACTCAGGAAGTCTGAGCTCAAACTTGTACCCAGAAGAGTGCAGAAAACAGGCTTGTTAAGCATCCCCACTCCCTAGGAGACAGACTGGGGTACATTTCCTGAGCAGGAATGTTTTCTGAGAAACAGAACACCAGCACAACAGCAAGATACAGATACCACAACAACACTGCACCAAAGCAATTGCATAGCCAAAGTAATTGCAAACTTTGAAGATATGTGTGGCAGCTTTTTTTTTTTTTTTTAAAGACGGCTGATGTACAGTTTTTGGGGGGACGGAAGATTAATGAAACCAACACAGACTCCTACAAATCTGCCTACATTTTCTACCTCACCAAGAGCAGAACTACTTTACAGTCAAATAAACAACTTCCACAATACTAAGCAATGAAACATTTCCATTTCAATTAAAAGGATTTGAGCATTATGTAGGTAGACTTCTATAAATTCTTCGCTTCTCATACTGGAAAATGCACTAACCTCTTCTCTCTCTCCCAACCGAAAAACAGACTAAAAATGACACAGAAGTGCAGTCATGTTCATGTAGAACACTGGTCTCACGAACTTCTTTTGAGAACACTCCCCCAAACATACACGTGTATTGATTTAGAAATTATACACATGTATAGAACTGTACTGATATATTGTGGGCATTATCAAACATACACAAAAATAGAAAGCCAAAAAGGATAAAATATTTATTTGCTAACAGCCCACTCACAACCCAGAGGATTGCCTTGCACACCCCACTTTGGAGACCACTGATACAGAAGACTGGGCATGACTAAAACCCCCAGTAAAGTCTTTTGGCCATCTCCCTGCCTGATCAAGAACAGGCTTTTTGAGATCTTGGGCTGACATATAGAAGTACACAGGAGCTGAGTATACAAAATGAAATAATTGAGTGGAAAGAGGACAGAAATAGGAAACAAAGCCAAACAACTTCTTTTTGTCAATAGTGGAAATAGCACTCAAACAGCTATTCAAAAACTGAAAAATGAGGCTTGCATTTCAGTCTACCATTCATTTCCTAAGGTTGTCACAGTTAAGTCACGTCTTCTCCCTACAGCAGCCCCATGAGAACAGGAGGAATTTCTAAGGCAGTTATGTGCAGTTCTACATGTGCAAGGGAAGTAAAATTTGGCTTTAAGAAGTCTTCTGCAGAAACAAAAAAACAAAACTTCTGTTCAAAAAGTCAGGTCACATTCAGGAAAGTTTAGTATTTAACATATTTTTGCTGTGCTGGTAATTTCAGAACCACTCGGAATGTTCTTTGCCAGAAAAGTCCGTCTACAAAACAGGATTTCAAGCAGTAACTTCGTGAAATCACCACCCTTATTCCCCTCTGGACCCAGACTTTTATTTTCCAAAGTAAAAACTGAATTACCGCTCACTAACCATGGGTTTTGTATATAGCAATAGTTTATACATAGTTTAACAACAGTAGATCCCAAAAGCAAAATACACACTTGTAAGAAGTGGTTTTAAAAATAACATGATCATTCAAAAGCAAAGGGGAACTATAAAATATTCAGGAGCAAGCATAAGTTGGACATTTCTGCTTATTTACACTAGGCCCTCCTGATTTTAGTGCATAACCTGATACAAAATGACTCAGCGCCAGTAGCAGTTTCAGATCCACTGCATATTGATCTTTTAAACCCTGCAAGCACTTTTCATTCCTGAAAGCCTAATAAATACTAAGGAAACAAATATTTATCAACTTATATAATGGATGTACATAAAGGCAATGCCCCACCTGAAATCATTTGCCTGTGTAAAATGACCGAAAAGAACTGCTTGCTATTTCAGAGTGGTTAAGGTGTATTTAAAAATAGCCTTGTTTAGTGTCATATCTCCTAGCCAACACTTCACTGCTACCTTTCTTTCAAACACAATTCCATAACACAGAAATAACAGAATTTTCTTTGATATCCAGTGTCAGATTTTGCTGTAACAAACATTAGAGAAATATGTAATTAAACACTGCTATTATTGGGTCACACTGTATGTACTGATTCAGACATCTGTACACTGCAGTTCTAGATAGGTTGTTGCTTTTATTCTGCTTATTCTGCTTATTTAGTCCAGTCTACATCCTATCATATTTTTAATAGTTTTTCCTCAAAGCTCTTTTCCATTTCCAGCCTTGCCTATATCAAGACACAAAATTACACACATTAGGCTGGGCATTACTATTGTTGAGAAATTAATTACCTTATTTTTGGTATGATATGTGATACTGTGTCTATACTTCTGTTCACATTATTTTTGGATGCTAGAAAGCACCATTCTATTAATTTACTATCTGCTGTCACCCTTAGCTTCTCACTGCTGCACTACTGTTTGCTCTACTATTTTTACGAAACAATACCAGGGTGGATGAGGTTTTTTTCCCCTATTTACCTTTCTTCAAGTGTACTGGTTGTATTTTCAGACAGTGGAACTCATTTATTCTTTTTTTATTATTAACTTGGAAAAAACTGAATGCAAGCTTACACATGGGAAGAAGACAACTTGTTTCACTATTCAGCAAGAATAGTTACAGTGATTCTTCATGTAAAAGCAACCAATGAGGTATCTTCTCATCTAATGTATTTTAAGAATCGCAAAATCACTCACTTGTGTAGGTATGTACAGAGTGCTTCCACTTGACAATATAAACTTGGACAGTGAGTACCAGGCTACAAAAATGAGTTTGCAAACTCACAGCATCATCTTACAGCCATACAGAAGTATGTGTATGCAATGCCTTCACAGGCAGAAAAACAAATGGCTACAAATGGCTCTATGGAAAATGGCTACAAATGCTAGAGTTGATCAATCCTTCATCAGTTTTCTTCTCACTTTGCTTATGTGACTTCCAGCAGCATCTACTACCCAAAGCACAGTTGATTTCCACACTAGGGAGTCCAAATTAAGGCCACCTCTGATCTTGACAAAGACCAAAAGAAGTATGAAAACCTAAGTTTCTCCTGACACTCAAATATTGCTTCAATTTTGGGAGCCAAGTCTAAATCTAAAAATAATTCCAACGTCTCTTAGAATTGTGTTAGTGAGGTGAAATTTTCCATGGAGTAAAAGAAAGCAGGTTTTTTGAGTAGGCAGCATCCACACAGAGAAGTATGACAACGATTCAATTTACTTATTTTTGGCAACGCTGTGCTTCAAGTAAGTCACAAAGGACCCAACTAAAACAACATTGCCAGACTTTTAAAATATCATAGAACTTTCAAGGATTTGAAAACCTGGGAGAAGATAAACTTGGGCAGTAGTCTAGCAGAAACAGAGCCTAAGGAGTTAATAAAAACTGAATATTGTTTTCACAAAGGCTTTTTGAAAAAGACTTGAGACATTTTTATAGCCAGAAACAATTAGGGAATACTTGTTTCAGCATTTCTTCCAAACTGGAATGTGACTGTATATTTAAGATAAAATTGCGATATGAAGAGTCTGCTAAAAGCACTTTTTTTTTGTTTGTGCATTTTGTTTGTCACCCAGTGTCACACTAACAACTCTGCATCTCATTCTAAAGCACATTATACTGTGAGATAAGAGGAAAAAGACAGTTTTTTGTTTCCCCAAGGGGGAAGTACTTCTGTTAAAAGCATCTTTTTACAATACCATTCTTTCTGAATTACCAATAACGCAAACCAAAGAATTAGATACTGTACTCTAAAATTTAATACTTGTTCAATTCTTATTCATATCCTGTAGACATCCCCATGTGTAACAGGGGAAAGTATGCTAAATGCTTAAACCTACTTAAGAATCCCAAAGATTGAGCATTTTTGTCCTTCAATCAGTATGCTGTCAGGTCAGGCTCACACATTCAGCAATGTAAGTTCTCCTGCAGTTTTTATGATTGCAACAAAACTCACGTTTGGTTCATCGGGCAAATAATAAGAAGCTGGCTTGAAAAAAGGACTGGGTTTGCAGTCCAAGAGAGATATAATAATATAACCTTACTTTTAAATTCTTCACTTGGATTTCAGTTTCTTGAAGAGTAAACTGTAAATAGTAATGAGCAGCATAAAGAACACTAGAAGGCAGAAAGAATGTGAAGAGTTAAAAAGATAATTAAACACTCTCTCACATCTATGTCAAGGGAGACTTGAAATTTGTGGAACTGTATCACAATCAAGTGAGAAAGGAGGTTTTAAAAAAGTCTTTCTGAAGGAAAAATGGTTTGAAATGAGGACAGACATATAGCAAGGGCTTTGTTTAATTTCTGATGAATCTCATAGCAGTAAGATTTGTGCACTAGGTTTGCAATAATGCTACAGCAGCATTTATCAGACAACTCACCTTTAAGATTATTCTCTTTCTGGTATCCAACTAGCAGCGGCCAGCAATAGTGAGGTCTGAGTGGCAAGCCTTCCTCCTTCATCATCTTCATCACATCAATGGCCAAGGCTGAAAACATTCACAAAACAATTAAACAGTGACCAAGAACTCTAAATGAGCACAGGTGAAATAACTAAATAAGCAGAGTACCTGATCTGTTGGCCTCCAAAGCGCAACGCAAGATAAATGGTAATGGTGCCGAGTGCATCTTCGCTTCCTTTAACTCATTACAGAATTGCTTCAGCTTGTTCAGAGGCTGCAAACAATTTCAAAATTTAATTTAATGTATTTATCCGTTTCTCAAATTGTTAAGAATGTCAGATTCTTCTAATGTTTAGAAAATGGATATTACACAAGCCAAACAGGATTCCTTTGTGAATTTCAATTTACTATGCAAGTTGGTACAAAATAATATAATTCTTCTTTTGCTCTTGAAGAACTGTGCAACTCACCATTTTCAATCTTTGCAGTTGCATTAAACTAAATAAATATACTGTTATTATTAGAGTAAGAAAAAAGTATTATTATTCTGCTTACCAGATCTCTATTTACACAATGTTGCAAGAAGAAGCTACCTTGGTCCATATAATCACGTGATAAGTGACTTAAAGACTTCAGAATGTTGAAGCTGATATCTTCAAAGCCGTGAGTTATCAAAGTCAAACACAGGTTCATTACATCTAGCAAGTGAAAAACAGAGCACAACAATATTAATAACGTGCACCCAACTTTTTCACCTTAAGCTACTAAAATTAGTGAAAGCTAGGAAAGTAAATGTTTTGCAAGTACCATTAACATACTTTTAAACAAGATTAACAATGCAAATTTGAGACTACCTTTTCCAGAATTATTTATATTTATGAATGAAATTCACTTTTCCCGTATTAAGACTAGGCCAAAAATTACAGAAGTATCACCACTGCAGCATGACAGAAGGATAAGAGAAACTCATTTCTAGACACGTCATAAAAGAAAAAAAAAGGATGAAGGATAATTAACAGTTATCAATCAGATTAAACATAATGGGATCCTGAAGTGACTTTAAAAGTAGGTAATAAAAAACTATATGCAGTATTTAAAATCCCTTTTTTATGGCAGTCACAAAGAGCTCTCACAAGAGGAATCGTAACAGTGGTGTTTGTAGAAAGGACTCTGCACTTGCTGCTTTCTTATAAAAGCTTAATGAATTTAAATTTTTTTTTTAAATGATGAATTATTTTTTGTATGCAAATTATTAAAGCTGTTTTATATTTAGATTTTATAAAACACAATCTAAAACACACAAACACACAAATGAATCCACAAACTAATGGCAAAAATATTAAACTATTCCTTTCCCTCAGTATTCAAGAAAAAAACTACAAAATTGACTATTTCTGGAAAAAGAAAGAAAAACAAAAAGCAAACAAAAAAAATGTTCTCTCTCCACCCTGCTGCAGGAACCAAGGACATACCTGGAATTAATTCCCTTTCAAATCTTATGCGTCCCTTAATCTCCTCGATGTGCTGTGGATATCCAGCCTTAGCAAGGCTAAAAATCACCTGCATCAAAATCCTATCCATAAGGTACCCTTCAGTCTTCTCAACCTGTTCTAGAGTCTGTAAAACCAAAATAAATTTAACTTGAATCAGCTCCAAAGTGACTCAAAACAGAATACTTTTAAAATCAAAACAAAACAAAAAACAAACACAAAAAGCTGGGTTTTTTTCTTTTTCAAAACCCACAGGTTTAGATAATGGAACATGGTAGAGAGAATAAATATGCAATAAGTATTGAGAGGGACTCAAATACCTTTCGACTGTAAAAAGAAAAAGGGACAGCTAAAAGGGATATAACATACAGTTTCTTTCTAACACCTAGTAATCTTTGAAAACACCAGAGATATTCTCATTGTGAGATGACTTTCAAAAGAAATTACTTTCTAAAGGGAAGAATGACTAATCAAACATTTTGCCACTGTTTGGAACAATTTTGGTTGATGAGTATTTGTTTAAGTCACAGAAGAAAATTATGTTTCCAATACCCTCTTCCTTGATTTGGTCCTCTACATCTGATTAAACTCCTCATACAACTTAAGAAAACTGGTTTGATCTTTTCTCATTGCTTTATGAGTATTTGTTTGATTTTAAAAAAAGTAAGAGAACACTTGAAAAAAATCAGCTACGCAAAGGGCTCTAAGGAAGCCTCATCTCACGAATATCTAAGCTGTTGCGATGAACTCTGAAAAAAGAAAATTCATCTTTACTGGAAAAGATCCTCTGGCTTCAATGGCCAAAGGATGGCTCAATGGGAACAGAATAATCATGGTTTACATTTTATTTTCATAAATAAATACACAGATATCGCACATGCACTGTCTTTAAAAAAACCCCTGAATTATTAAATCACTCACTGACAAATCTATCTTCCCAGAGTGAAATGCCACTATCAAAAGACAAGTATTTTTCAGAAATCATGACATTGCTTTCAGTTAATCAGCTGTTCGATTGCAATAAAAAAAAATTGTTAATTACTTCAAAGTAGGACAAAACCAATTATAAAATTCTTTCTATTCCTCCTGCACGGACAGAAAGCATTCCAAAGTTACAGTGAACAAAAGATCTAACAAGTTGTATTTAAATTCAAATTTGCAATACCTTTTTGATGCTATCAGCATCACCCTTTTCAGCATACACATTCAGCAGTGATAAATAGGTGTCTGCACCTGGTTCAACACCAGCCATCCTCATCACTGAAAGGATGTTTTCTGCACTCTTCATATCTCTAAAAGAATTCAAAGGAAGACCCTCAGCAGATTTAATCATAATGATGTTTATTGCGACTTCCACATTTCCTCATTAAATTAATTAGAATTGGAAACAAAGACTGAAACAAGCTCAGAGAAACTTATTTTAACTAAGCAAATCCTGAAAGGTGAAAGTGCAAATCTTTTTAATAATTGTATTACTTAAAATACTCTTTCAACTTTAACAGATGATAAGGTTCAGAACTAAGTGCAGCAAATTTCTTCTCAAACACTACAAAAGTACAGTAATTTATCTTGAAATACAAGATTTTCAGACACAAGAAAAAATCTACTTCCTTTGTTAAACAGCTTTTTTGCTTCATAAATGTAGATAGTCTTCTACATATTACTATTCAAAACCATCACACTATTTTGCAGCATGTAATTTTTTCTCTACCGTATCACTTTATATTTTAGTAAAGCTAACAGTAAACAAAAGGAATAAAAGGCATTAAACATTACCCTGATCTTGCATGTCCTTTCACAAGGCTACTGAATACTGCCTCAGTGATGGGGAGATCTTTGCTCTTCATAAATCCAAGAATCTTACTGCAAAATATAAGACAATTTGTATTTGCCACTTTGGAACATGCAGACAGTAGGGTGGGGCTGGGTTTTTCTAAATTTTTATCTTCCTTTTACTTATTTCTCATGCCCCTCAATCACACTGTTACAACTCAACCTTGCTAAAATTTTTAGAGAGATACCCAGCAAGCCCTGTGTAATGACAACAAACAGAATTATTACTATTTGCCTCTCAGCCCACTTTATTCTCAAATGCCTTTCCCAGTCGCCATTTTCTTACAAAGGCAGTAAGCCTTCATAACCTCACACTTTTTCATGATGACTCTAGAAATGACAAAACAAGTTATTTTCTGAGCAATGTGAATACAACTTGATTTGAACACGCTGCTCTATCACTTATTTTTATTTCGTTTGTGTAGGTTTCAGCAGTCTCCAGGAAATTGCTTTGCATTGCTTGGTTAAAATATACAAAACTCTTCTTTGCTTTGCTCAATTTCTATGAATTACACAGAAATCAGTTTTAACACTAGTGGAAGGCAATATGAGAAACAGATTTTGTGGAAATCCCTTTAAACATAAATGCAAAAGAATACCTTGCTCCTTCAATGTCACCCTCATTGCAATAAGCAGCAATCAACCTTTGGTATGTAACCTACAGAAAACAAAAAGGGGAAGTTAATTATTTCTATTCAATAAATGCAGACTACTATTAAGAATGAAGATCCTGTGAAAGGGTACCTACTCGATTAGGCTGCACATTAGCTTCCTCCATCCTGGCCAAGAATTCTGTCGGAGAAAATTTGTGCTCATTCTGAAGGTAGACTTTAAGCAAAGCATTGTAATGGCTTGTATCATACACAGCACCTAAGGAAATATTTCAACTACAGTCAGTGAATATAGATTCTCTAAAGTCAACATAGCTTCATAGCTTTCTCAGGTAATTAATTTCATGTCAATTTTACTCTGTATGAACTTAGCAGACTGCTTCCTTTTATTCACCTCTGAAGTATCAGACATTTATTGAACAGCTCACGTGTTTATAAAAGGCTAAAACATAACAAGAGCACAGTAACAGCAATGCTCGTGTGCATGCAATGCCACAGTCTCTACAGCTGTATTTATTTTACAGATTCAGCAATTCACCTATGCATTATCTACAGATAAATGACTCACTTATAATAAAAATATCATCTGATAAAATATCTGATAGCACTAGGAATACTCGGCCCACCAGATATAAAGGTAACATCTAACAGAAAGGTAAATTCAATAAGGAAAATCAAGCAAAAGTCCAATTTAAGCATCTTTAAAAAAAAAAAGTCTTTAGATTTTAGAATTTTAGATTAACACCCCTAGATGTCACTATAACCCCCAGGATTAGAAACAGGTCTCTCACCTGAATAACAAAATCTACATTCGGTAGTACGTATAACCCATTATAACCCAACATTTAAACACTATTAAAATACATTCTCTTTCATTAAAAGAGAGTAACTAGAGCACAGAGCTGTTCTTGCAAGAAGGACTCACAGACCCAACATACCAAGTTCTTTCATCTTGTCCCATATCATATGGGCCAGTTCTGTTCTTTCAGCTGACAATACCTCTGGTAAGACAGCACCACAACTTTGTAATAAAAGCAAGGTCTGGTTACTCCCTGGACACCCTGCAAGTGGAACAAAAACACAAATTTCTTCATAAATAATTATGCATTTGATATTAGAAAGAAGATTTGAGACTGACCTACTGAAATGTTTAAACATTCTCTGTAGAATAGAATTTTCTCCAAGACTGAAGATTTTTCATGAATGAGATACCCAAATGATTAAACAATGGCATTACTGTGCACTATCCTAAGAAGATTCATGATAAAACATGCCATTCAGTACAATAATGAGCTTAGCTGAGCAGAAATTGTTAAACGTACAACACAAAACTCCTAAACTTAGATTATTTAATGCTTTCAACTTTCCAACTCAAGATCCTGAGATCATTTCATCCTAACACAGAGACATAACTTTCTGGTAAATTTCTAAAATGTCAAAATACTTCATACCAATTAAATACAATTCCAGAATGGGTAGTCAGAGACATTTCCACATGTAAACTTCTATTTCCACTTTTGCCTATGCTTTAATACGTAACAAATGAGAAAATTTACATCTAGAGAATAGTGAAGGAAACTGTAAGATTACCTGCCTTTTCTGACTTCTGTACTAGTCACAGAATGTGAAAAAAGTTAACTATAAACTCATCTCCTTCTTGCACTTCACTACTACTCCTGAGACAAAGGCAGAACTGCAGAATCTATTACAGATGACCCTATCAGCAGAAGACAATTTTTTTCTATCTCATCTTTAGATGCAAACCCAGCAATTTCAAATGAAAATGAGTTTCTTTAGAAAGCAGCATACTGTCAAGTACGATCATCAATTCATAATTGACCAACTTTTAAATCCCTGCACACAATTACTTCATGCAATGAAAATGCCAACACATCTTCAGTTTCATAATGCCAGTGCTGCAACTACTAGTAACTCAATACCTTGAAAGGGAAAAGAAAATCAAAAACTTTCGGCAGTCTGAGCACAGAAAGATGCACAACGAGATCTACTGCAAACCCCATTTTCAGGTTCTTTTTGTGTTGTAATTAGAAATGGAAAAACAATACAAACATAGGCAGAAATCAACACTAACCTCCCACACTTTCGCTAATTAGTTTCATTATTAATTAATAAACAAGGACTAAAGTTTCATATGGTAGTATTTGCCATTTATTCTAATAGCACCTCAGTTAAATCATTTGTGAGGTTCCATGCTTTTATTTTTAAATACAATCACAAAGCCAAAGGGAAACCCTATAAGCAATTAATATTTTTGTTAGTATGACTTGAAACTGTGGAACTAGTCAAACTTTACCAAGAACTACTTGCAGAGAGGTTTAGAGATACAAAATGCTTGCCAACCACATTCGCAAATTAGAGGTTTACATCTAAAAAAAGACAAAGCAGTCAGAATCAGAAAGGATATCCCAAGGAAAAAAGAAAAAACTAAGTTCAACAGAAAAGAGCATGAATTGAAGGCTCAGCCTTTAAACAGTGAAATGCAAAACTTTTAAAAGCCCAATGCCAGCTAGACATTACAGTCCAGAGCAATACACAGCAAAGTTTAAAACTTAAGCAAAACAATACATGCTGCCGTTGATAAATACTGCCAGTAGTACTTAGCAAGTATATCCTTTAAAAATCTCCATTGACTCATCCTAACTGGTACCAAACCTCATCAATTGTGGCAGCTGGTTTGCAAAATACTAATGTAGTCCGCATATTTTAGCCAAAGAGGTATTGAATCTGTCAGAATGGACAATGCCTCAGCCGTTTAGTTTTATTTTATTCAAAAAATAAAGCTTTCTTATCATGAATAACCATAGCTACCTGGGAACATGAAAACTTGTGGATCACCTCCACATTTCCCCGTTGTAGTTCCATTTTCAAACAAGTAACATCTTAAGGGCAGCATGGTTCATTACAGACGCTTTAAAAATATACCGTGCAAAGGAGACAGGTATGATACCTGCTCAGAGAGCGTAATACGAGGAAAGTGCATTACCAGATTAAAAATACACAATAAGCAAGGCACTATAACATACCTTAAAAGTACACTTTTATAAGACTTACAAATTCTTAAAGACAAAAAAAAACCTTGAAAAAGCTAACACAAGCATTCAAAGCAAAATAATATCTCTAAAGCATTTAAAGCCTTTCCATCAACATATACAGTAGATCAAACAACACTCAAATACAAAATACAGATCAGAACACTCAATCCAGTTTCTTGGCTTGATGAATTCATTTCCTTGGTTATACAGCAGCCTGAAATTTAGCTTTATTTTGTTTTAATTGGAAGCAACTTACCTGCTTTGCTTATTTCTTGGAAGATTTTTAGTAGAAGAGCTTTAGGGATGCGGCCAGTTTTTCGGACAGAGTTATCCACTTTATTCAATGCCCAGTCAAACTGCCAGGTCGGTCTGGTTCGAACTTCTGAAACTGGTTCTTCTTTAACACTTCCTTCCTCTTGAGGTGCAAGTGTAAGCAACCGTATTTGGTTCATAACATTTCTACTTGAACAGAAACAAAGAAAAAAATAAAGATTACAACTCTGTGAGTCATTCTGCATCTAGACTAGTGACATAATATCAAAAAGATAATGCACTTCTTGTTGATGAACAGTCTCAAGAACATTTCATTTTAAAATAAACAAATATAAGTGATTCATTTCAGTGTCTTTCTACTTAAGAAGTCAGTCATACATTTCCTCACAGGGATATGCTTCTCTGAGATTTACAGTTAGTTTCACCTCACTAATTGAATGGTTCAAATACGATTCCCACGAAAATAAAAATTTTTAAGTCATCCAAGTGCTATGAAAGTCAATTGTCCCATTACAGATACTCGCTAAAGCTCTCACAAGGTTTTGAAAAATTTCAAGAACAGTCACAGACAGATCTTCCAGAACACAGTAAACCAAGGCAGCAAATCATACCTTCCTTGTCAATTAAAATGCACAAGAACTAATGAAGAGACCAGCGTGTCAGACAACAATGGCTTAAACACCAACAGGATCACACCACATTTTGCAGAATTTACAATAACCACCATGAAGCATCTGTCCATTCTGCCACATAAATCAAACATCAACAGCAGATTTGTTTAAATATTTATTTTCTTAAAAAAAAAAAAAACATACAAGAAGCATACTGAGAAAGTGTTCTTATTTCCAGCAAAGCAATTTAAAAAAAAGCTTATCTATTTTTTTTTAAAGAACAAGTTGATAAACATAAGAATAAGAAAACGGTATATGTGTCACAGCAAGGTTATGAACAGACTGTGCAGGTGAAATTATCATTACACAAGCATTTTAGGAAGTCTGTTCTCAACTGTGTTTACAACTGCATAAAATAAACCAGACTATCCTCCTCCAGAATCCTATACAAAAAAAAGTTTTACTTGCTGGGTGGCAAAACCAAGAAGCAGCAACTTCTGAAATTGTCCTCCCTCATCTCTGGCTCTCAAGTCAGCTCTTCAGCTAAATTTTCGTGAGCTTTCTAGACTAGTTTAAAAAAAAACCCAAAACCCTAGTTTGTACTCCCTGCTATTAGAGGTGCTCCAGGAGTCCTATACAGTAATGGCTCCACATTTTGTGAAATGGCAGCCTAAAAGCCAGGAGTGCTGACATTCTCTACAAAACAATTTCCTGCCCCTGAAGCTTTTTCAGAGGTCTATCTGCTGGCTGGTTTCTCACTAAACAGTGGTAGTTTAAGGCCCGAGGAGAGGAAGTCATGTGGAGGAGAAAAGCTTGCTGGTGGCAATTCCGTGTTTCAGAAGCACTGGCAGCAAGCTGCTAAATGGCAGAGAAATCATCACTGGGGTACAGAAACCAGACTGGTGGTTTACCATGTGGTTGCCTCTTGTGAGCAGAAAGTAGCTCAAAGACAAGTTTTTTCCTTGCTGTTTGAAATCTTGATTTGGTAACTCAGCAGGCCATAAATTCTAGAAGTAGCCTGAAGCAGAATCTCTTCCCTAATGGAGCCATGACAACAGTTTAATAGATTATATTTGATTTTTAAAAGTATTTTTAAAAAATCCTTTAATAATGAAGAACATCACTACTATTTGGCATTACCTTTTTCAAGAACACAATTTTTACATTGCCCTTTTAATGTTTCCTGCTGAAGAATATTCCAGAGCCCAGCAAATAATCTGCCAAGTATTTCACTAGGGAAAGGATAAGAAAGAAAGAATTGAAGGGAAGAAAGACTGACAAAAAAGGACAGATCACCTCCTTCAGTCTCAGTCCCACTTCCTGCTAGATACAAGTTCCCACCGATCCCTTTGGGCTAGCTCTCATTTCATTCATATCCCTCTGTAGGTTTATTTCACTCACTAACCTAGCACAATACCAATTCATCCACTTCTACAAAAGTTACCGTTCCATCAGGTTAGAGCGGAAACAGTTCACGATGTCCTCAACCCACCAGAATTAACCAGGAAAAAAAAGAAATGGAGAAAGAAAAGGTACTTAAAATCAGAGAAACTAGAAATAAAAACAAACATCAAAAAAAGGGAAAAAAGCTCTGAAACACTACTTTTCATGGTAAGGAGCTTGTCAGATTAACATCAAATTTTTTTGTTGCTACTAGTAATGCCATCTCTCACTAAAAGTATTCCCAAGGGTGTCATTTTCCCCGATCTTTTCCCCCTTTTCCTCTTCTCCTTCTATTGCCTCCTATAACCAGAAACAGGGTACTTTTGGAAAACAGAAGTAATCAGACTAATTAGCATAAAATCCAGTAGCACAAGGTAAGAATAACAGTAAGATATCAAATTTTAACTCCTCCAGGGTTTAACGAACAAGTGAGATGCCTAGAACTTAAATAACTCTTTAGTAACACATAAACAGCAATACTTGACTTCAAGCTAGCCAGTGGATAGCTAGAAGAATGACATTGTAATGACTGCAAATTTTTTTTTTATTAAAGATATAAATAAAAAAAGAAAATTGTATCATCCACTCTCATATACCCATTAAAAGAACTACTTGAAAGCTTTTTAGAATACTTCCAGAAAGGTTACAAAAATGCTCTGGAAGCTGCAGCAACACAGGGCTGTCTTTGTAAACACAGAAATTCATACTTTGATTTCCATTAACAATCAAAGCACAAGTGGACAAAACTCTTGTGCTTCATATTAAAATTGAAATGCCTTTCCCTATAAAAACCTGCTAATGTTTTATAGTATTTTTCAAATTATTGAGCAATATCTTCTGACATATAGCACACTTCTAACTATAAACAAATTGGTATCTACAGTTCTTAAGTCCTGCACTGTTTTAAGAAAGCCATTTTTGTCAGATTCTCTACATGTCAGAAGTCACAAATATTTTAAAGTACTTCCCCAGCTCCATCAGATGAAGTGTAAAGATAAAAACAGTATGTGCATGCTCAACATAAGCTGGTTAACAGCATGAGAAGACGCTAAAGTTTCATTTGCTACTAACTCTTCTGCTTAGCATTTAGCATGATGCTATTTATAACATAAGTTTAGACTATTATAGCATATCAATTGCTACAGTTGCACACTGTAAAACATTATACACTTATATAAAAGTGTTATTTTTATGCAGTAATTTCACCTTCTGAAAGGTGAGCCGAATTGGGCATTTCTATTTATATCCCCCCTCCAATATTACCAAATATGGTATTGGTGCTTCTCTTACTTTATACTGATTAAAGACATTTTAAGGAATGGCAATATGGGAGTCCGAGTTTCAGATGGAGACAGACAGGTGAAAACTGTATGAGATTATAAAACAATCTGAAGAACTCAGACTTTCACTGGCATCGACCCAAGCAATCATCATCAATCTGAAATATGTTTAGGGTAAGACTCAGGTGTACCTCATCATACATAGGCCTTCAGCATTTGAATCAATTACACTTTTAGCACTATTTAAGGCACTGTGCAATGTTAAGCCAATCCCATAACAAGAATTTGTTAAAAATAACTGTGGCTTCAAAAGCTGGGTGAAGCTGCAGCATCTACTGTCTTGAATCTGGTACATAGCACTACAAATCAACTAAGAACTCAAAACTTTAAAAAACCCAAAAAGACCAAAAAAAAACCCCAGGAGCTCACTTTCTATAAGATGAAAGACTGAGCAGACCAGAAAGTCAGCTTCCAAAAAAGATACAAACTTAACAAATGAAGGGACACGGCATTAGGTTTGATTTCAGGGAACCGGGCAAAGGACAGGAGAACACAGTAGACTACATAGTGGAAGTTTATACCAGTGGCACGACCTCCCTATGAAACACAAAAAAGAAGCTGACAAAACGAGGCAGTTACCCATGCATCAGGAATCTTTAATCTTCAGAAGTTGAAAACCACACAGTTAAGGAGAATAGAAAAAAAAGCAAGGATAAAAATCAAGGCCACGTTAACCACTTCAGTCAGGAAGTCACCTAAAAAGGCAGCAAGAAAGGTTTCTAAATTTAATAAAGATGATTTTAGAAATTACCTCTTCACAGGGAAAAAATTACAGCTCATACACTGTTTGGCTTTCAAGAAATGTTAATTGCAATCATCCTCTGTAAATTTTAACTATCACTACTAATTTTAACAAGGGGTGTAGGTGAGAATATGGAAGAATGACTCAATTTCTGAAATCATTAAGATATATTAAAGACAAATGAGTGGATCTTACTCAAACTCTGGTCCTTTGGAATTATTTTGAAAAATTCTTGGAAGTTGTGGGAAAAACAGAAGCATAATAAAAAATATGGATTGATGTACAGGCTTTTGGCTCCACTTTACCTGACAACCTCATAAGCAAAACAAATGTACTTCCAGCTACAAAATATGGGTGCAGTTGTTGTGTAAACAAAAATTTTAAATATATATACCAAATTAAAATGTGGTTTCTTGCGGAACTGGGAATATTGTGGGGGAGTCTAAGGGAAGTTACCTCCTGACCCAATTAGGAAACAATTGGTACAATCTATGTGCAGTAATAGCTTCAATACAGACCACAAGAAGTTGTATGTTTTGGACAAAACACAAATGCAGAAACTTAAGATGGGGTACAACTGGCTAGATAACTGGCTAGACAACAGTGCAGCCAAGAAAGTACTGAAAATGAGGCACTGCTAAGCATGAAATGTCACACAGCAAAAAAACCTTCAAATTCTCAACTCTTAAAAAAAGGAATATAGCTAAAATACGGATAATGATCTCTTTGTCATGGTGTGTTTACTCAGGAAAAAAAAACAAGTATAGAAGACTCAAAGGACTCATCAATCCCATCCCACTCTCCAAACAGAGAAGCAACTGAACCTAATCCATCAGGCATTACACAACCAATACTAACTGTTGTAATACTAATTGTAATGAAATATTCAAACAGGATACTTCAGTCAAGCTTTCTCATTTGGAAGCTTATAAAGTAAGATTGGGAAGGGGGAAAAAATCTATTGCACATGACCTTGATATTTCTGATCCTGCCTCAGTGCTAGATGTTAGATTACATAGTTTATGATGCAATCAATCATATTTTTTCAATTATTTTAATTTTTTCAGACTAAATACTATGCTACAAAACAAAACACATACCTCCCCAAGAGCTGCAATGAGTGCCAAGTATTTACTTTCATCAATTACCTTCAGATGGCTTTTTAAGATTTTTTTCTATGTGAAACACTTTATTTGCAAGCACGTAAAGCTGCACAGTAAATTTCAGATCTGTTTGAATGAGCAATCAGGTTTTTCCCCAAAATGTCTGATTTCTCTCTACTAGACTTCAGAATTGGGAGAAGCTCAAAAGGATATATGAGCCCTATGAAGTGATCTCTCTCCAACTCCCACAATCACAAGATTAGAAGTAGCCTTCAGATACTGGAGGCTTTACAGCATTTTCAGCTTTGTCTTTACAAGTGCAGACCTCACCTACACAGGAAAGGTTAACCATGCATTTGTAATCCCAAAACAAGTGGTAACTCCACCTCCAGTTTAGTTTACATCACTGAGAAAGTAGCTGAAGATAAACTCACAGAAAAACTGATGCAGAGATGAAGTGTGCATGGAGGAATTTATACCAAGTCAGTCAGTAAAATTCTTCTGTTTACAAGGGTTTAAGTGAGAATCGTAGTGCTGTACCCATATACTTTTGTCTTCCACATCGCTAGAGCAGACTAAAGGCAGTGCCTTTAATTTCCTATAGGAACATATCTTACACACCAGCCTGAGTAAAAAAAGTCCCCTCTTTCCCAAAACTCAAAAAGTAGGTGATGTTCATGTTTTCCTTTGCAGAAAGTTTACTTTCTGTAATACTTGACCAATTCCAAGTGTTCAAAAGATAATTATATTTATATATTCACCTATGATATATTTATTATTTACATAGTTCCATAAGTATATGAAGATAAACACGTTTAATTATAAATATGGATATTTGCCTCCCTTCATCAGACCCACAATAAGGTAGTTGCTGTGCTTTTTCTACAAAAAGTACTGAATATTTTGTTCTTTCTAAACTAAATAGGCAAAACCTGCATGAAATAGTTCTCAAAATTAAGCTATGTTCGAAGCAGCATGGCAGACTTAAGTGAGTTAGAATTCATGAGTGTACATAAAAGCACTCCAGATCTAACATTAAATTTAATAAACATAAGACTAAATATACTATCTGAGATCCCAGAATGATTCACACGACTGTTAAAACAGTATTTTTACTGCTAGCCATGATCAGCTACCTATACAAAAAGGCCACAATGTTCAGGCCACTGTATAGTTGTTTCAATGAGATACAACAGGATCTTACAAGGAGAAAAATTAACGTCTCTTCATGTAGACTGAGAAACCTCATCTTTCTTGGAGAATATCTAAAAAATTTGCCTAAGTGATTCACAAGAAGCAAAATAGAAAACCTTTGCTTTGTTCTGCATTTAGGAAAAAACTCTTCACTGAAAAGGGTGTCAAACATTGGAACAGGCTGCCCAAGGAAGTGGCAGTCACCTTCCCTGGAAGTGCTCAAAAGACAGGGATGTGGCACTTGGGGCCATAGTTTAGTGGTGAAGATGGAAGTGTCAGTTAAAAGTCAGACTCAATAATCTTAGAGATCTTTTCCAACCTAACATCTCAATGATTATGTGATTTCTTGGGAATTATCTTGGCATTTTACATACATCAATAAAACACATAAAACAACTACAACAATAGTGAAGCTTGTGCAACTTTATTACGACAAAGTATTACGAAAAGCAAGTCTACTCTATGTCTCCTCTATATCTGAAGACCCTTCCTTCTACCATTTTGCTAATGTAATTAAGCATTCAATTCTATGCTTTTTTTAAGCATTCAGTCCTACATTTTTGTCCACTGGTAATGGATTGCTGAGTATGATAGTGAATAGCCAAAAAGAACGTGTTTGCAGCTAATCTAAAAAAAAAAAAATAAAATGCAGCATTCACTATGCCATGAATCATTTGGGTTTCTAATTTATGACTTAATCAAATCCATCCCCCCGCCAATTTGAAACCTTTTTTAAAAGGGTATTTGCTCTCCCATCTTACCAACATACTTGAAACACATCACAATGGATCAAAAGGCAAGAGTCCTTACAAGCAAAAGTCGTAATAAGGACATAGCATCTTCTGTGCCCAGATTAATTTTCTTTAAAGTAGTAAGTATGGGGCTGTCTTTTGGATTTATGCTGAATACAGTTTTGAAAACATAGAGGCAAGCTCATGAATGAGCAGGGTCCTGGCAAGACCTCTGGGCCTGTAGAGAGAGGAGCCCACACTGGAGCAGGTTTGCTGGCTTGATTTCTTTTTGTTATTGTACTGATTCTCTCTGATTTTCCTCCTCAGCTATACTTCCATGATCTATATGCTTTAGGAGCTTAACTGTTCTCCTCCCCTGATTTAGAGCCGGACAAGGTGACCACCAACAGGAGGGTGGACAACGTGGGAAGAATGAAGCCAATACCCTTTTTCTGAGCGCTAACTTTCCCACAGCAAAAAGCTGTAACACCAAACCACAACATCATCACCTACAGTAAGGTCCCCCAAAGTATCCTAATGTTAACTCAAAAATCTACTCTAAACACTTGTCATTGGAGAGGTTTTTACAGCACTCTTGACAGTCAGATACTAACAGCAAATTCAGGCATTTTCTCCCTTAGTGATGCTTCTGTGAACAAGGTCCCAGTAAATAATTTGTACCATGTAAGTTAGGACACTGCTGAAGTTTGCTGTTATAGATCTGAAGTTTGTTGTATTGGTCTACAATAGTCTATCTTTAATAAAATTGCATGACAGGAGTGACAACATGTAGCTCAACATGTTTCACATTTCATAGTAGAGGTGGTCAAGCAAAAGAGTAAATTTGTATTAAATCTGACTTGATATGAAATGCTTCTCAACCATTAGGATATGCATCTGCTGTCCTAACTCATTTTTCAAAGAAGTTTAGATTAAAAATTAAAGCAACAACGATGCTTTGATAAAACCTCAGCGTGAATGCGATGCTTGCTCTTCACATCTCTCACATCTGCAACTTTTCTGTAATCATTACTCTAACGATAGCCAGACTTGCCTCTGAACTGACTTTATTATGTTCAGTGCTAAAGTGACTATACCAAGCACATGTAAACATACAGTTATTTACACAGTTTTCTTCCAAAATGCTAGATTATTTCTATTTATTTATTTAATCTTGAAACTGGGTGTGTCTTTCCCTACTATTCCAAGTAGACTGCATTTAATTCTCAAAATAATCTTGAGACCTGAACAGCAAGTATAGTAAGCCCAAATGTTGTCCACATGCCAGTCTAGTTCTTCAAAGGAGGTCCAGTTCCAGAAATTAAGGCTTAAGTAAAAAAAAAAAAAGGCAATAAGTAGTTACTTAAGGTAAAAAAATGAAATTAGATCATATGCTTAATACAAGAAATTTGTGAATATTACCTTTGCTTTACACTTTGGCTCTAGATCATCACTAGTGCACTAGAATGCCTAAACACATACAGTAGTGTGACACAGATTTTAAGTGAAAACTTATCTTAGGAATGAAATTACTGGACAGGAGGAATGTACAGAAAGTTTCAAAAGAGTTTTCAGCATGATCACTGAACTACCGTGCATATGACCCAATTTATACCTGAAATTAAGTATAATTTGGTGTAAGAAAAAAGTATTGGGAGGGAAACAACCAAACAACCAAACCCCAGCTGTAAGAACCAAAATATCATCACATAAAGCACTTCTAAAGTTCTTTTTAGAAATGGAGTTCCAGAGGCAAAAAAGCAGTTAGTCCTTCCCCAAGTCACACATTAATTTTGGTGATTATTTCTCGCAACAAATTAATTTAGGGAATTAAGCTTCCAGTTGAGTAAAACAGAAGTTAGTTACTAGAAAGAAGAAAGGTTTATTCATAACTTGTAGCTAAGTAGATGTGTGGTTCTGTCGCCAACCATAAATCAGATTTCCCTGGTTCCTGGTCCTTCTGGAACTGGTCTACTCCATCCTTCACACTGACTTTAGCATTTGTTGGCACCTTCAATGATTAAAGCCCACAGAAAACTGTATTTTTAATTTAGGCAAGATTCTGGCCAGGCTACCAATAAAACAGCCCCAAAATAAGACTAATAAGCACTAAAGGTAGGGAAATGAGCAACAATGTCCTTATTTTGACAGACTTCCCTCCAGGGGTTCTCAATTTTTGATTCTTGTCTTCCCATCCCTTCTTCTGAACGAGCTCTGGAACTCACCAAGCCCTCTGCTAAACACATTTATCTACTTAGAATGGCAGAAAACTGTCCTGGTTTTCTACCAGGAATTAAGTTACATTGACTTAGAGGAAGCACCAGAGATATAACACGACACGAGAGACAGAACAACTTTCTCCCTTGGGTAGCACTAAGCCCTTAGATCAGCTCATGAATCTATATGCGTCTGCAGTTGTATTAGTGAAGGTTTGTGTCTCTAAGCTTCCTGCAGGGCACCAACCACATGTATGTATGGTCGAAACCGCAGCAGGGATGCACACAGGTGGAGAGGACAGGATGAGTTTGCCACCCCACCTGCGTGACGGAAAGGAGGGAGAACCATGGCAAAGAAATTAAGACGTTTCTCCTCACAAGAGACACGGCAGAGTCTGAGGGCACGCAGAAGCCCAGATTCCAACTGTGCAGGTACCCAGAGTCAGTCACAAAATCACGGACTCATTTAGGTTGCAAAAGACCTCCAAGACCATCGAGTCCGACCTGTGACCGATCACCACCCTGTCAGCTATACCCAGAACACCAAGTGCCCCGTCCAGGCGTTCGTTTCCTGAATGCCTCCAGGAAAACTAACTCTACTCCATCACTGCTTATCTCCCCCGGTCTCCCCCTCTTCCTCGACCCCCCCTCCACACGGCGTGTCCCCTCAGAGCCATGTTCCCCGGAGGTCAGGGCTCTGCTTTGAGCCCAGCGTGACAGAAAGCGCAGGCAGCCCACACCGCCCAGCCTGAGGGCAGCGGGGCTCCCGCGCGGCCTTTGCCCTGTGCTCACCCCGAGGCCACCAGGCCGGGCTGGGGTGAGCGCTGCCTCGGAGCCCCCAGGCCAGCCCCGGCAGGCAGCGCCGCAGGGCCCGGCGGCATTGCTGGCAGTGCCCTTGGGCGTGAGGAGCGCCGCCTCAGCCGGCCCCGCCAACCCTACCAGTCAGCGCGGCGGCGCGGGGTCTCACCTGGCGGGGCCGGGCNGCGGAGCTCAACAGCGCGGCCATGACCGCCCGCAGCACGTGAGCCGCGCGCCGGCGCTGCGCCGCCGCCAGCCCCATGTGACGGGAGCGAACCATTCGCCGCAGGGGGGAGCCGCTGGGCCTGGCCTCGGAATGAGCCCGCTCCGGCGCCAGCGCGCTGCTAATTCCCACCCCATGCCGCCGATGGGCCGTTCCGCGCAGGCCCGGGTCGGGCCGCCCGGCAGCCAACCGGGAGCGGCCCTGGCGGAAGGCTGGGCTGGCGGCGGGCGCGCGGGAGGGAGTGGCGGGGAGAGNGGCGGGCGCGCGGGAGGAAGTGGCGGGAAGCGCCGGCTCCCACAGCGGGCACTCCCGGGAGCTCTCCTGTGCCGTTCCGTGGGACGTGCTGGCCCTGCCCGCCTGGCTCTCCCAGTCTGCCCACCCAAGTACTGCTTCTCTGCAGCCCGGCGGTGGCCGCCGCTTCCTCGCTGCCCCTGAGGTGTTCCAGACCCCACCGAAAGCGTGGCGGGCGGTGCGCACGCGCGCCAGAAAAAAAAAAAAAAAAAGAAAAGAAAAGAAAAGAAAAGAAAAGAAAAGAAAAGAAGAGAAAAGTCCCGATTAATAGGAATAAACCGCGTCTTGCCCTCTCCTCTGTCTGGTGTGTACTTCAGGGAAGCCGTGGGGAGTTGGGCTGGGAAAGCTGCTGGTCGCTATCAGTCTTTCTGCCGAAATCTTATCATCGCCTGAGAGTCACGGGCAAAGGGAAGAACTTTATTAAACCGGATATCAATAGTAAATCTCTGCCTGAGCTTGCATATGTTTACTAAGATGCCACCTGAATTGATGGTTCGTTTTAGCAGCCAAGTTAACCTGGTTGCTATGACATAAACCATTTACTAGGGTACATAGAAATTAAATGCATATTTTCATGCAAAAACCATGTCCTTATTTTTGCTGTAACTTGCAAATAATTACTCTAAGGGACAGATTGGTTTTTATCCAATCGACTATGACCAACCATTTCCAGGTACGCTTTACTTGGAAAGACTTGTCTCATCATCAAGATGGGAAAGGCTCAGTTTTTAAAAGTTATGTACACTCATTTTTGTTATTTATCAAAGTCGTGGATGTTCAACACTGCTCACTAAGGAATGAGTTACAGCTAGTAAGACAATATTTGCAATGTTACTGCTTATCATGTCTTCTGCTGTATCAGTGTTACAGCGTTTCATGGAATAGAGTTCAGTCTTGAGAGGAAAGCTGATGTCTTTACAAACAAGTCGATGGGAGAAGGTTTGGGTGTTAACATCTTTAAAATGGGTCTTAATGTCTCTATTAACTTTGGGCAGCAGGTTTGTTGCAGAGCCCAGACAGCTTGGCTCCTGAAACAGGCAAGGGTCTGCACAAGCCCTTGAAGCCCACAAACCCTGAATTTTGGGGTAAAATAGTAGGTTCAAGGTGGGAATTTGTGGTAGGTGGTTTGGGAAGCCTGTACCTTCCTAGTACCTCAGCCAGTGGGGAAAGGAAGAGGGCAACATGCAGCCATTAATTTAGGATAAAAGGAGGCTGCGCCCTCCGAAACCTCAAGAGAGAAAACCCCGTGGGTGCATGCCCCAGTGGGCTCTCTCCCCTTATTCAAATACAGTTGCAGGACTCATCTGTCTCCTTTTTGGGCATAAACCTCTGGCGTTTGTGGATTTTCCTGACAACTGGGGACTCATCCCGGGTCCTTCCACCGTCTGGGTCCGGCACGCGGCAAGAGGAGCTGAAGGCGTGCCTCACTCAGTTTCGGTGACCAGCTCCCTTCGGTACTGGCTGGCACCGGGCAATTGATTGGGTTCCTGAGACTGTCCAGGAGACAGATGAGAGGCAGACCAGGGGAATCCATGAAGAGTCCACAGGGTATGGATGCCCAGAGTGGGCAGTAAGGGAAAGTTGAGAAAGGGTTCTCAACAGATTTCACCAGTGAGTACAACTTCGGGGAGTAAAACATGGCAGGATGCCCAGGGGGGGCAACAAAGGAAAGTCAAAATAGGGTCTCGATTATAGGGATGACGATCCCAAAATATCTCCGAAGGGCCCTTTGGGAGAATGTTGAGATGGTTTGCACATTGTCCCAGTTAAGGACATGGATGCCCAGAGGGGGCAATAAGAGGCGTTGAGAAAGGGTCTTGGCAACCCACGCCCAGAAGGGGGCACAATGGTGTTAGTTTGGGATAGACTTGAGGTCATTTGGGCTTACTTGAGGTCACTGGTGTTCCTGGTAGAGGTCACTTGAGGTCATTGGGGTTCCTGGTAGGGGTTACTTGAGGTCATGGCATGTGCCCCAGTGGACTCTCTCCCTTTTTTCAAATAAAGTTGCAGGTCTCCTCTGTCTCCTTTTTGGACATAAACCTCTGGCATTTGCGGATTTTCCTGACAGTCTTAATGAGGAAGAGCAATGGTTTTTTACCCAAGCGCGGACCTAATGCTCACTATTAGGCTGGGTTAGGTGTGTGCCCACCAACCTTGATGATGGAACTGAACCCCTGTGAGCTCATTTTAGTGACACAATGTAAAAATACCGACATTGTTTACAGTGTGGACCAGAAATGATACAGCGAAGGAGTGTGTCTAGGTTTGAAAGACAGATGTCTGCTAAAGAAGGCAGGAACCTCCCTTGGAATGGACAATATGACCCCCTTCCCTCCAAATTATTATAACTTTGAAATTAAGGGGCTTTCAGCCAAAGATATGGGAAAACGAATAACAGTTCTTTACTAATATAGGTATGTACAACAGGCAAACAAACAACAACAATGGAAACAACAACGAACATGAACAGAAACCCCAATAAACCGTCTTGCTGCTCTTCAAGCACTTTCCCCTTCAGTGCAGTTCCGGGCACAGCCGGCAGGGGCGCTGGTGGCTCCGGGCCGGGCAGGGACAGTGGTTTCCCCCCCCCCCCCGCAGGGGGCGCTGTGGCGCGAGTTCAGCCGTGTTTCCCTCACGTAGTAATGGCGGGCAGGCTGCATGGCGAAAATGGCCTGCAGCAGGAACCTCGGAGCAGCAGCCAGGACGGCAGGGTGGGCTCACTCAGGTTAGCAAGCAAGAGGTAGCAGAATGTTCGGCAGCTGTGGCAGGACCAACGGAGTGTCCCGGCAAGCAGGGGGTGCGTGGCTACAGTGTAGCAAAAAACCCGGAGCAGCGGCAGCCCAGCTCCCGAACACAGCCAGGAGAGGCTCCCTTGAAGGGGAAAAGGGCTCGGGGAGCCCAGGGTTTCCCCTGAGGCACCTGAGCAGATGGTGAAAGGGTCCTTTTTTTAGTGAGGTAGGGTGTTAATAAGGTTCCAGTGCAACAGCCGCTCCCACAAGCAGAGCTTCGCTCACGGTAGAAGAAAGCAGAAGAAGATGGAACCCAGCAGTGGCGGCGAAATCTCTACAGTGACCGCAGCCTGTTTCCCCTCCAAATGCCAAGGGATCAAGGACGCTAGGAGCTGCGCCCAGCCCCCTTTCTTCCCAGCCCAAATCTTGTGGTATCTCTGCCCCTCCAAAAGAAACCCCCCCCAGCCAAGAGAGTAGCCATCCACACCCTTCCCGTGGCAACTTCTTTTGTCTTTCTTAAGTACCTGTCGTTATTATCTCTTAGCAACATAAGGGAGAAAATTCCCTGAAAGAAAGAAACAAAAGGAAAAACCCTAAACCCCAAAAGACTGGAAGATAAAAAGAAAAAAATGAGGTGACATTGGTTAGCATAATAAACAGTAAGTTCTCCTTACTAAGACTTCACTGCTGCTGAATCAGTAGAGAGTAGCTTAAGTGTTTTAGAAGTAGAACACTAGGACAGATGCTGACCAGGAGTTCCTCCAAAGGACAAAGAAAAAGCGAAAGTCTTTGTTTGATAATCCAACTGGTGGATAACTGGATCTGAAGGGCTGCTCAGAGAAGTCTTGTCTTTTCACTGCTGACTGAGAAGTCATAGACATGATTCTGCTTTACAGGTAAAGACAACTATTTGCTTGATGTGAAAAGTAAAAGAGGTCCCGGGAAATTAATTCAAAATGTGTTATAGCTGAAACAGTAGACTTAGGATATTATATTTCCTGAAGTTCTCTGGGTGAGAGGGTCTAGATCACATTTGTCAAGATCTGAAAAAGAGAAAAAATTTGATCAGTAAGTTGAGACATAATATTTATGGAATCTAGGTCAGCGTTTTAGTTCTTTGGATGAAGAAGATGAGTTGTGTATTAGATATGTTATTTGTGGAGAAAAAAAGATTAGCCTTTTTATACAAGAATCTAGACAAAGCACTGTGTCACTAGTAGTAGTTGAGAAGCAGTTTTTTCCCCCACAGACACATACCATAGACCACATACTCTAAAACTCTTGGCCTGATTAACTTTGCTCAGGGGGTTTATTCCCATCATTAAGATAATTACCCCCAGGGATAAAAATTAAACGGTGCCAGGTTATGTTCCTGAGCTCTGGAACTATGTCTCTGGTATTGAATTCCTATTCTCTGCAATAGTTTCAGCCTATGCCAGGCAATTGCCTGGCATAATTTGAGGTATTAATATCAAGCAGTTTGGGACTGTTGCCAGTAGGTGGTTTGAGGATGGCCGTGCTATGCTGGTGAGTGGGAGGATTTAAAAGCAAGGATTCTGGCCAAACTCTTTCAGTCATCTGCATACTTCCTCTACTGGAACTTTTAAGTTCTCTTGAGGTTTCTGCTAATTCCACTGAGAATTTACCATAAACACTGATTATTAACTTTTAAAATGTACTTGAAATGTGTCATAGAAATATCCAAAACAAGAGTTAAAATAACATGTGGTAATTAGAGTTTTCCTCATTCACTGTCCTATCCTCCAAATAAAACCCTGTATGTACAAAACATCTGAAAAAACTAGCTATATTACCACAGTTGGCTTTGGAAACTTGGAAAATCTAAAGTTACTATTATGCTATAAATGCATCCCCAGAAACTCAGTGTAAAACTTTTGGAGTGAATGATCCAAATTGTGTCAAAGTGAAGGAAACATAAGAGGACATGCAGAAGAGAATTAGTGGTGGCCTAGGACTATTGCCTTTAGGCAGTTTGGATGTGGCTGCTGTGTGTCAGAGGGTAGATGGTAGCAGGGATCATGGCTGTTTAACTTCTCTCATATAGGAGGTTTATGAGAGGTTGACCATTAAAAAAGTCAGACATAGGCTGTGCAGTGGGGTGTGGGTGAATTTCTGGGGTCCTTCAGGGGTCTCGGATGTGTCCTCTACTGGTACTTGAGCTGTCCGGTGAGGCCATCAAGTCCCTGTTGGAAAGGTGGGGCTCCTCTCTAGATGTTTCAAGGCAGGAAGTTTTAGGGTGAGGACAAAACATCTTGTGGTGTGTAGGGAATATGTCGTGCTCCTAACCTCCTGATACTTTTTCGTGTTGTATCCCATTCCCTAGATTAAAATGGCCTCATCTAGAGGCAGCTCTGTGCAGATGTCACCAGTGCAGTAAGACATCAAGGTCCTAATTCAAAGTGGGGCATGATCCATGTTACACAATGGGGAGAGGGAGCACAGTGGAACATAGTTCCCAGCACTCATTTTGTGGCTTCATTCCTCTCGAGAAGAGGACTCTCAGGAAGGTTTGCCATGGAGAGGAAAATTTGCAGCCATTACCTGAGACTCTGGGGGAAGGTAGGCCATGGAATTGAGAAGGTGGTGAGATACTTACATATATGTAATGTTAGTATCAATATTGGTTTTATTTTTAATGGCTGAGTAAGGATAACCTTGGGTTTCAGCACATTCATTAATGTGCTAATTAAGAGGTTCTGGTATGAAGAATATGCATCCTTAATATATCCTGAGGGAACATGACCTTTCCCTATGGCTTGCTCACCTAAACCTGACTGAAAGTGTTGGCTTAAGCCTCTTGCCTAATCTCAGGCATGCACCTCTGGAAGAGGTGACTCTACAGCCAGTTCAGGATCAAAGGATAATGATAAATGTGGTTGTGTGTGATATTTAGTATATTTATATACAGATGTAGATTGCTCTATAATTAGATAGTATACACATACTCTTGTGACAGCAAAGAAAATCTAAGTTGAAATTCATGGTTGCTGAGGTACTTGTATGCTTTTAATATCTCATTTCCATTTTGTTCTAGGACAAAGTGGGAGCAGTTTAAAGTACTCACACACTTGTTATTTCAAACTCTCACTTTTTCCAGTTGAATTCCTAATAATTCTCAGATCTTGTGAAAATGCATATTTCGCAAAAAAGAAAAAAATAAAAGCATAAACTGAGAATGTCTGATGAATTTAGAGAAAAAGAATGTAAAAAGAGTGGTGTTTTTAAAACGAATGTGTGGTTTTTAGAGCTTGAGTTGCTTAATGCTAGCAATAATGTGATTTCCTCGTTTGGGACATTTTCCAGGTTCCCAAATTGCCTCCAGCTTTTATTACTGAAGTGTCTTTCAGGTCTTGTAATGTAACCAGTGTTACATATAGCAAAGTAGGTGCTCCATGAAAAATCTCTAGTTGCAAGTAAGATTGAAGTCCCCAAGCTTTTTGCACTAGTCAGGTTTTATTTTGAGAGGATGAAAATGAAGTGAGATATTCAAGAGCTAAAGAGGTGAGGCAGAGATGGTACAAGCATACATGTTTAGAAGAAAAGTGGAGAAATGTGACACAGAATAGTTTGACAGAAAGGAAGGAGAAATCTGAGATGGGAGCAACTGAGTAATTGGTAACATTGCTGAATGGAAAAGTGTGTTGGTTTTGGCTGGGACAGAGTTAATTTTCACTAGTATGGGACTGTGTTTTGGATTTGTGCAGGAAACAATGCTAAGAATGCAGGGATGCATTCAGCATTGATGAGCAGCACTTACAGTCAAGGCCTTCTCTGCTCCTCACACTGCCCCATCAGCAAAGAGTTTGGGGTTGCACAAGGAGCTGGGGAAAGGACAGAGCCGGGACAGCTGAACCCCACTGACCAAAGGGACATCCCACACCATATGGTGTCATACTCAGCAGTGAAACCGGAGGAAGGTTGGCTGCAGGACCACTGGCTGGTTGGGTGGTGGCGAGCAATTGCTTTAATTTGCATCACTTGCCTTTCTTGGGTTTTATTTCTCTGTGTTATTTTTCTTTTCATTATAGTGAAGCGCCATGCGTTCCCATGATTGTTCTCAGCCCATGAGTTTGCTCACATTTACCCTTCCAATTCTCTTCCTACATCCTGATGGGGGTAAAGAAGGCTGCCAAATGTATGGTGCTTAATTGGCAGTTGGGATTAGACCACGACAAAAAGGGATTGCTGTTGACATGCAGAAACAAGAGGAAAGTAAGCACAGCTCACTCTCAGGAAAATAGTGAGAAGATCCTTTGGTTTTTTCCTGGACTTTTAAGATTACACTTTGCTGCTCAGATGCTTTTGGGGCCTGTTTATCTTTCAAGTGTCAATTGTTTCCACTCTTCCCCCAAAGAAAATAAGTTCCTCTATCCCTGCTGTAAATTTGCTTAAGTTTAAGCCAGTCTCAGATTTTATGGAGATCTGACTGCACAGCTCTGATGGTATGGCACACTGGTTTGACATATTGGTTTGCTGTGCTCAGAGTCTGGCAGTGTGAGAAAATCAAACCAAGGAACTGGAACAGGAACTAGCAATAGCAAGTAAAAATCAAAGCCATGTTTTTGGATTTGTAGAATAATATCCAAGTGTCTTGTTGAAATTACAAGCAAGAAGGCAGATCTGAGAAGTGGAGAAAGATAATAATAGACAATTTGAATGGAAAATTGCTTCTTCAGAGTTCTATTGATTTTTGTATAAAGAATGCGTGGTTTTCATGTAAAACAATTCCTTTCCAATGGGCAATGGTGACCTAATCCCTAACAAAATGCTAAATTTTTGTCTTCTTGTGTGTATCTGTTAGTTAAAATGTTTCTGCAGGCAAAACTATGCCTTTGCTCTTGTTTGATCCAACTCAAAATCTTTGATGAGCTCTTTTAGAGCTGTACTGCACTGTAAAATAATTATTTCCACTGAAAATGCAAAAGAATTTATCTCCCTTGGCTCCTCAGCTATGTTAGTTTTGCAAGGTTGGTAGAAATTTTAATAAGTAGTAGTGCCTTTATTTTTGTAACCAAGTCAGCAGATCTTATCCTGACTGTCTACAGGGAGTAGATCTGATGAGTAAGAAGGTGCTTTTTTTATATAGTTACTTTTCAGAGGATCACAATTTGAAAATGGTTGTGACATAACTGGGTCACATCTGAAATTTTTCTATAAGCTGCATAAAATGAGAAGTTGAGGTAGCTGCTTTTGTCAGAAGGTATATTCTTCGAGCTGTAGTGAATCATACAGCTCAGAGATTTGCATATTGTACTGTTACTGAAAACTGCAAACCAGTCATAAATCTGTAACCAATTACTAGCCATCCAGTATCTTAAATTTTCTGCATTTAAATAATAACAATGTAAGAATTTTTATATATATATACACATATAAGTGCCACACACCGTATTTCTTTTATCATTGCCTTTGTTTTACATGTTTAACTGGGGGCTTGCTGTACTACAAAGAATATCATGTCCCAGGGTTTGGCTACTACGAGTTTTGGAGAGGAAATAGTTGGAGAAAACAATAAAACAAGTTTCAGGAATGATAAAACTGAATTACAGGTGCTTGTAGCTGCAGTATGTAATAAAACATTTTCAGATTTTGATACATAGTTTAACTTTTGGTTGGAAGCAGAAGTGTAATGATTTGGAGATTACACAGATTATTAGCTGGACTGGGAAACTGTAATAAAACATTATTAAGCTTTCAGGTTTTACTTAATATGAGAATTCTGATGCTGTTTTTATATTGCTGGGTACACTGGCTGAGTCTCTGTCAAATCTTCTCCTATCCCAAATAATGAAAAATCTTAATAATTCTGTGTGTAAGACAGATGAAGAAAAGAGCATCTGAAGTCTAGACATCTGCCTTAGTTTTAAGTATTTGAGGTTTTCTTGCAAATTTTCTGATTTATCTTAATAGTTACTAAATATAGTTTAGGAATTGGGCAGTTAATTATACAGGGTGTAGAAGGGTTAACCCGAAGGCCACTTATACTCTGCAAAACCTGATCCACTAACATTAAAAGAAATGTTAAATAACATACAGTATGTGCGTACCTCACACGTTGCCTCACTGGCACGCACACCAGGGACAGATACAGCATGCTGCGTATTTGTATGGCTCATTTACCTGAGTAACAATTTAGTTTCATTCAGGTCCTTCAAATATGAGGTGGCTGTCTAAAATGGTACTTGGATTGTTCTCTTTATGAACAATGATCAGATTAGCTTTCATTGTGTGGAAAACTTCCATTTATCTGTTTATTTCTCTTCCCTTGTGTTGTAGGTTCACAACCCTGAGTGACCAAGAAGACAGAAATATCCAGAGAGGTGTAAGCAAGCATTTTGAAGGGCAGAGACCAAGAATCTCTTAAAACAGACCGGTCCCTGCTGGAAAAAGTTTTTAATTTTTTTGGCAGCTGATCTGCTTTGAGAGATTTTTTATTATCTTGCTAATTTTTCCATCGTCCCTGCTGGACATTTCTGCCCCACTGGTTAAGTCAAATGCCAAATCAAACGTTTTATGGCTGTGATGTAACTGAGGAGTAATATTTCCAATTCTGAATGCAGGGTAGAAAAAATTATTTTTTGCTATTTTTTTCAGTGCAAATACTGACCATCTTACAAAACAAAACTTTGAACTCAAGTGTCAGTTAGTTGTGTAGAAAATTTGTTTTGTTTCCCTGGCTTTCATTTTTTTTTCTGAAAGTGTTTCCTTCTGAACTCCAGAGTTTAGAAAATTTGAAATCCAAACAGATATACTTACCGTAAGCAGTATTCAGTGGTGGTCTTTTCCATGTTGCTTTAGGCCCTTGAATGGGTTTTATACTTTTTTCATGTTGTATTATAATAAAAACAAAATAGGGTGGGTTTTTTTCCCTCAAGAAGTGCACATTTGTAGTGAAGCATCTTTCTAGATAGACATTTGCATGCACCCAGTGAGCTGGGGACAAAATGTCAGCTCAATTGAAATAAAATTTCAATTAATTAAAGTTAAATTCAAGGGTGAATTCCAAATTTGCGAAACAAACAGCTTCAATTCCTTTGTGGTTTGTGAGTACTTTATATTTTTCCAACTAACTAGCTTTTATACTGCTCAAAATAAACATTTATCATTAAATACTGCAAACTATCAAACTTTTTTTTCATAAACTTCAGTTAGGATGACTGGAATGGGTATAATTTAACTGGAGAGAGTAACCTGTTTCAGCAGCATGGGTTGTGTTGCTGATGTTTTCCCATTGCTGCAATGTGTGAAAGCTGGAAAGTTCAAATATGTCCCTTGAGGCAGATACTGTCGGGATAAATTAAGATAAAATAGCAGTTGAATATATTGGGCTATCCAAGGTGCAGTACAAATGATCTCTGGGAAGGAAGAAGAAATTATTTACATTTTAAACAAATTTTCTATGAAAAAATCAGTTTTAGTTTTACCTAATTTGTCTAATTAATTATTTTAAATAAATGACTTTGTGGCATAAAGGTATTTGTGTATTTCTGTAAACTCATGTTTTAAAGGCATTAATCAAAAATATGCAAAAGAGATGGTATTTTTTGCAGTGCCAAAAGAAATATTTCAAATGTGGATTCACTCTGCAAAATCCTCCGCTTATTATTGGAAAATATATGTTCTGATGAAGCCATGAAACTCTTTTTGATTATTTTCCTAAATCAGTGACTTGGACAAGAATTTCGTGCTCCACTAAGTCTGATTTTGTACACTGAATATTGGCTTAAAATGAAATTTAAAGAACAGCTTTGTCCCCATTCATTATGTTTCTTGGTTGTTGCTGTTCTTTGGAAAGTACCAGTAAGGGCTGCTTATTTTCAGAAGGAAGAGCATATTGCATCTTTCACAGTGAGAGTTTCTTCCCACGTATTTGCCATATTTGAGCTGAATAAATGTTAGCAAGGGGGAAAAAAAAATCACACCAAAAAACTCCAGTTCTTAAATGGCATGGGTAGGTTTAGAAACTTGCAGGACAAACTGAGATTGAAGGATTCTTCCTTCTCTTCTGCTTTGTGCAAAGGAGCTTCTGGCTACATCTGATGCTTGGAAAACTTCTCTTCCATCCAGGAGACCAGGTGTCTCTCCAACATGCACCGTGCTAGGCTTGCAGCGTCAGTGACAATCATGCTGTGTTGTCTTGAGCCCTGTTTGAAGCTTAGGCACTCTATAATCTTCAGACTTTCTTGGTGCTCCCATACCTGATATAATGCCCTGTTGTTATGCAGGTATTCTGTAGTCAACATTTGCAAACAAAAAGCAAGGAAGAAATAGATGTTAGGGAGAAATTCTATACTGTGAGGGTAGTAAGGCACTAAAACAGGTTTCCCAGAGGTGAGGTGGATGCCCCATCCTTGAAAGTGTTCAAGGCTGGGTTGGATGGGGTGCTAAGAAACCTGGTCTAGTGGAAGATGTCCCTATCCACAGCAGTGGGATTGGAAGCAGGTGGTCTTTAAAGTCCCTTCCAAACTGAACCATTGTCTGATTCTATGATTTTTATGTAAGCAGGTTGGAACAGGTCATCCCAAGAGATTCTTAAGAAATCTGTGTATACCAAGGTGTCGATTTTGAATGAAAATCTGAGAAATTCCAGAGAATCGGGAGTATGATCTGCTACTGCTGTAGCAGATGAGACATGAGATTTGGGAAATGTAACATAAGGCAGCTCTTTAGGCACAGAGCCTCGAGAAAGTAACAGGTCAACTGATAATGGACTTTGACAGAGATTTAAATCATGTTAACCAACACGATTTCATAAAAATTAGGTCTTGTCAAATGAGATTGTTATTGTTCTGAAGGACTACAAGGCTGGTTGATACAGGTGACAGCTGCACTGGCACACTTTTAGAAAGCATTTGACTTAGTGACACCAATTAAAAAATTATTGCTCTTCAACAATGGTAAATTCAGAATGGGTTAAGTACTAACATACAAATTGTATTTGCTTGAACAGTTAGAAAAATAAATTATGATCTAGTGAGGTTATGTGGAAATAGTTCTTAGCTTAGTATTTTACTTAAAACCTGAAAGAAAAGTCATTATTTGAATTAGTGAGAAAAGTCATGGAGCAGTAAGTGATGGAAATAGTTCACTTAGACAAAGTTATTTGGATCAAGTTGTCAGCTGGTACAAATGAACAATAACCAAGTTATTTCAGCATATGTCAGTTCAGGTGTGTTAGAACGAGTGGTCAGTGCTCAAGAGGACTTTATTGGAAAGGAAAGCTCCCTGGAGATGCATCATTACCTGCGTGGGTCCTGCCTGTGAATGTCCTTTGTGTGGATCAGAGCAGCACTAGGGAAATGTATAAAAGTTTGAAAGAATTTTGATTTTTCAAGTAAATAAGCTTAACCTGATCTTTATACAGTGCAAAGTAGTTGCTCTCTTTGAAGCTGTGGATTATGTGTCAAAGTGTGAAGCTGTTGTGTGAACACAGTCTGATGTCTGTTGGGGGAATCAATCTGTCACCCAGAGTTGAGAAACACTCTGAGATAAGTAGCAAGAAGGATAGACTAAAAATATTTCCTTCAACCTGTATTTTGCCTCTGAGTCCTCACTCGCGCCATCCTTTTGTGCTGGCAACAAGTGTTTATAGAGTCTCTTGATGAACCACATGGATGTATCACTCTGGATTAGTTTTAACCCAGATCGTCTCTCTGGCCCTTTACAATGCACAACCACACAAATCACAGAATAATTTGTGTTGGAAGGGACCTCAAAAAACATCAAGATCCAACTCCCCATCTACTAGACCAAGTTGTTCAAAGTCATGTCCAACCCAGCCTTGAACACTTCCAAGGATGGGGTATCCACAACTTCTCTGGGCAACCTTTTCCAGTGCCTCACAGTCAAGAATTTCTTCCTAATGTCTAATCTAAACCTACTCTCTGTTTAAAGCCCATTGTTTTGTCGCTACATGTACTTCTCAAAATTCCCTCTTCAGCTCTTTCCTAGGCTCCCTGTAGGAGCTGGTAGGCTTTTATAGGTCTCCCTGGAGCCTTCTCTTTCACAGGCTGAACAACCCCAGCTCTCTCAACCTGTCTGCACAGGAGAGGGGCTCCAGTCCTCTGGTCATGCTTGTGTCTGTCCTCTGTGCCAACACAAGATGATCACAAGGAGTGGGCCTGTGCAGAAATTGGAAGCTGAGAGACTGATGGTGCCTGTCTTGTTTTAACATTGATGCTATTTTATCCTTTCAGTTTTTAAAAATGTCATCTAGTGAGTTATTAGTCCTTATTTAAGTAAAAAATTTAGTAGAATACAACTAAATTGGTTCTAATGCTGTTGTCAGGTTCCAGTGCTTTACAGTGCTCTAACTGAAGTCAAGCCAAGTAGCATAGTTTCCTGACTCTTAGCTAGGGAGTGGAAGTGGAACCTAGGAGAAGGATCCTGGTGACAACTGTTAGCTATCCATACCCCACGTTCCTGTATTAGATATTCCCTGGCTACCCAGCATTATCTTCAATAATAGTCCTACTTAGCTTCCTTCAGTATTGAATGCAGTTCTGGAGGTAAGCTTGATGTAATTTATCAACAAGTTTAAACTTTTATTGTAGTGGAAGATTTATTTTAAGTATATAAAAATTAAACTGGAGTGAAAACATGCCTGATACAGAGTAAGTTAGGGTTCACAAAGATTTAGTCAGTGATATATACAATGCTTTAAAGTTATATTCTGCATTCCCTAAAAGAAAGGTAAACATACAGAGAAATCTGTACAGTCCAAAGTTGTGTTTCCAGTTCTTGCGGAACGTCAACATAAGGACTTAATCAATAGCATTTCAGGATGTTCAAGGACTTATGGATAAGCTTAATAACAATTATATTAGTTTAAATTGCTTCACTTGCTCCAATTCAGTACTACTAAATTGCTTCACTTGCTCCAATTCAGTACTACTAAATACTGCATATTTTTTTGGACTAGGTTATTTGAATCTTCTATAATTTGCTTATTCTTAGCTTAAACACACACATTTTCATGTAGGTTCATTTATATTTTACTCTTGTTATCTGATCTCCCCATCTTCCCAGAGTAAAAAGTACTTTACTTTTTTTTTTTTTTTTTTTTTTAGTTTACTTTACTAAAAAGTAAAGGTTATTTGTATGTGACAAAATTCAAGCTCAAACTTTAGAAAAGATTTTTACAAAAACAAATGGAATCTTAACCACTATAAATCCACTTCCAACACTTTTACATCAGAATCTAGATTTAGAAGTTGCACAGTGAATTAATTGGAATGCATTAGGACTCCAATAGGAAGAGTTTGGCCTGTTCACAAGATAGATCAAAAGAACAACTGTGGGTGTCTCTTACACAGAGGGTCTTGGCAAGTTAATTTCTTACATTTTTTCCCAATCTTAGCCTTCAGAATTTGACTGTTTTCTTCTGGTTTTCAGTTGTGTGTATGCGTCGCTTTTATTTCCTCATTTTTGGGAGGAATTTAATTGCTTTTGTCTGGGTTTTGTTTTAGTTTTAATTTTTGCCTGTAAATTTCATAATTTCACATTTATCTTTTTAACAACTCACTTGACAATGTCAGCCATTGGCCTAAATGTACTTAAGGCATACTTTTACTGAGGGGTATGTGAGGAGAGAGATATGCCTAAAAAATTGTGGGGTGCAGACCCAGAAGTTCATTGAGCAAACGTATTTTTTTTACCAACACCAAAGTCTGTCACAAACATTTGATACGTGGATGATCATGCAAAGTTTTTCTTCTATATCTTTTTGCATTTTCACCTCTTTTACAATTCTTTTTCCCTTGACTTTAACAAAGCATTCTATTTTCAGATTAATTCTATTATAGCAATTATTTTAAATGTAATTTGAAATAAAAGAAAGCCTTTTACTTTATTTCTTCTGATTTTTATAAAAATTTTAAAAGGAGATGTTTTGTTTAGTTTTTTGAGGTAGTAGTAGGTCACCAAGGAAGCAATGTAACATTACTTTGAATTTTTTATCCTTAAGCAGAAGATGTATTTTCAGTTAGGCGAAGTATAAATTACTTTCTCAGTTATTCAGGTTAAATGCAATCCATATAGCACAAAAATCTTACCCTGCTCATTGTTTAGCCATCCATGGAATCTGTGAAGTAGAAAGTGCATGTGGCTCACATTTCTAATGTAAGCAAATAAAACTTAGGATTATTTTCTTTTACGTATTAAAGAGTATCAAAAAGAATTAAACAAAACTTTTCCCAGTCCGTTTAAAGTTTCCTGGGCTTGGGTCGTCATTAGATTCCTACTGGAGATGAATTTGGCTTCTGTATTTTTGCTATCCTACAGATATTTTCCCACTCAAGCCAGTTTGTTTTTTTACTTTTTATTCCAAATACTTGCTTCTAAGCCTTTTCCTAGCCTTCTCCTTATTGCCAGCATGTGTTTTTCTTCCTTTCTTGTTACCTTTCCATTTCTTTGAGTAGAGCTCTTTAAACATTTACTGTTTCACAAAGTTTCCAATCTTCCATTACTAGTACGCTCTTCAAGGAACTCCTCGTCTAGAAGGGTCTAACTAGGACATTGCTGCTTCATCAAAAGATTTAAATTTTTTTTGTAATTACGTGTCAATTTAAATTGTAAAGCTCTTGTAGAAATCCTTGTGTTTGGTGGTTATTTCCTTAAATACATTTGAATGAGAAAGGCAAAGGCTGTGAGTGTCAGCAAGATATGCCTTCAGACTGTTTAGGTTTGATTGCATTACATTATAGAATGCTTCATTACTAGTTTAACCTCTCAGAGGTTTTCAGCTGCTGTTTTATTTAGCTATACCGACTACACTGCCTACAGCAACTCCAGGCAATGATTCCCCCAGTGGCATGCATGAGCTGCCCTGCTCTACTGCAAAAATACATTATGGCTGAATTTGCCCTCAGAGTTTGGAAAGATCTAAAGTCTTTGGAGACTAAAAATGTGGTTTTTTCTTTGTTTTAGCTGGCAGTATGAGCCTCCGGCATTTTAAAGTGCAAGTCATTAGCGTCCACAAGGGTGATGTTAATATGTCTGTGTTTCAATCTCTGGACATTTTCCAGTTGCTTCTGCCACAACAATCTCTGCCATCTCAGTGCTTTTTAAGCCCCTTGTGAATTCAAGTAAGCTTTGCAATGCCAGTAAGAATCACTGTAGACTTCGGCTGAAACCAGTTGCTACCTGATTTATTCTTTTTGCAGTAGTTGGCAGTGAAGTTGAAAGTCTTTCAGAGCTGTTTAACTTGGGGGGAATGAAGAGAAAGAGGGATGCTAATGTTTAGAAACATTAAACACAATCAAAAGAAAAGCTAGAGGAATCTTGACATCCTCTTTTAAAAAAATTATTTATGTTTTTTAAATTGAGGAGCTATGATTTAGAATAATAATAATAATACTCAGTTGCACATATAAAATCCCAGCAACAGTGATAACAATGGCATCCAGAAATAAAGGCAAACTAAAGGATCAATTGAAGTAGTCAAGAGCATAGCCTGAGGGACCAGATGACAGTCCTCATGGATGAGAAGGGTGGAATCTGTCAACAAAGGTAATGCCTTGCGGGAAATGCAATAAGGCAACACAAATCAAGGGCTGACCCTTTCACCCAGTGTGTAAGTGCTGCGTGTGGATGTACAGCGTGTTTGGTCAATTGCTGCTCGCTTTCACTGGGAGGAATGTCAGAAATATTCCTCCTTCCCTATTAGACTGCTTTACTGTATTCCCTCCAGTTCCCGGCTCAGGCATAATCCCAGCTCCCACAACTAAGAGGAATGTAATCTAATCAGAGGGATAGGGCAGAGGAAGAAAAGAGGTTTGAATGTGAAGACAACCGAGCAAAGCTGAAAACATAAATGTTTTGGCAAGCCTTGACATTTTTAGGCATTTCATTTGGTCTTGGGGAAAATGAGGTAGTGTGGTGCCAAGCCAATACTGCCTGGGGTCAGATCTCAAGGTTTCACAGCTCACATGGCCTGTCCCCACCATGTAAACATAAAAAAAGACTGGGGACAAAGAGACGCAGTTTCTCTCTTAGTTTTCTTCTGATTCATTATTCATTTCTCCCTTGTTTAAATTAAGAACTCTGCCGGGGATTATTCTCTCATCTGCAAGCAGACGGGGTCTCTCTGGCATGGGTGGGCTCCTGCCCGTTCCTGCCACTTGCACAGAACACAGCTCTGTTAGAAAAGAGTGGGAAGAGACATCTGTGCACGTGTGCCCACCCACACGTGTTTGCTGTCTTGTACCCAGCCGGGTGAGGGCTTAGTGTGAGAGCTTGAACAGAAGGGATAATCCTGGATCACATTATAATTGCTGCTTCCCAGCAGATTTGGTGTGTTATAGAACAGAATTTCTAGCTCATGAAATATATGAAGAGTCCCAGAAGAGTTGTGGTTTGGACAAAGCTGATCCAGGTCTTCAGAGATACAGGGAGTGAGATGATGGTGTATCAGTAAAAAAATACCTCTTCAGTTCATCAATTTATTTATACATTAATTGTCACAGTTATTGATAAATATAAGGCCATTCAGATTTTTCTAAACTCAAATTTCTTGAAAATGTCACAATTCCTTATTCTGGTCCTGATTAACACATTTTCCTTTGATTAATAACTTTTATTCGCAATAGTGGGAGTGCGTATATTCATTCTGGCCATTTCTTTGGGCTCATGTATTGTAGTAGCAATAAGCTCTGGTCCAGATAAGACCTTACAGAAACTCATGTGTTACTCTGAATGTTGGTAATATTTTACGTTGTATGTTGGTCTGACCTACTTACACATTGGCCTATAAGGAACTAAAAACTACAATATAAATTTCAAATTTGATCAAGTTGTAGCTATTCTGTGCAGAAGTGGAAGTGCTAAGGATGGATGGTGCAAGCATTAAAAAGCAGAACTTAGGTGTTGGCTAATTCACAGTAATTTCAATGTAAACATCTGAGGAGAGGGATGGACTCTTTATGGAAAGAGGTTGAGCTGTCATATGGGAATTGAAGCAGTAAATTAATGGTCATGGGAATGAAAATTCAGAGTTTTGTGACTAAAGTTGAAAAGTTAATGGATGGCAGTGCTAAGCACAGATTTAGTTTGACTTCCAGTCCTGTGTACCAGAGCACATCTTACCTGGTTTTATTTGGTTTGGATGTGATGGGAATGAGCAAGTTATGCTCATGCTCTGGAAACTATGTTGAAATGCTCCTTTAAAAGTGTGAATTTGACAGGATTCACAGACAAGTACCAGAATTAAAAAGAGTAAGCAGTGTCTTCTATTTCTCCTTACCTGAAAGTAGCACATCAGAAGCAAACACACACTTAGGAAGCTTTGTACCTGTTTTACTGACAAGAAGAGGCAAGGATGACTGGGGGCCTGTGTTCATGAAATACATGTCTGTATGACATAGATGCTCAGTGCATCTTAGCAGAAGCTGAGTGGTCTGATGTATTTTCAATCTAATTTAGTACTGGTTATTTGCCAAAAAACCCCTCAAAAGTGATGATTAATGGACAAGTTTTATCTATATTGTTCAAAAAATAGTATTCCATTTTTTACAAATTCAACATATATTGTTTGAGAATAATTGTCTGAGAATAATTGGTATTCCTTTTATATAAATTCAACATAAATTGTCTGAGAATAATAGCTACAACAGGTTCTGTTTTGCATATCTATCATTCTTCCAGTTGGATGATCTAAAAGCATCTAACAAACAATAATAAATTTAGCTTTACAACACCCTGCTGGTGTGAATGAGTATTATGAACATTTCTTAAAATAGGAAAACTGAGGCATAGAGATATTAAAGCAAATTCCTCAAGGGTAGCCACTGACATTACTTTGAGGTGCTTCCATTCTCTCTCAGTGAAAGAAAATGACACTACATTGTCAAACAATACATTATCAAATTGGTGAAAGTGTGAGGAAAAAGTTTTGTGATGCTGTCATTACTTCTGCACTATTTGTCCCTGGAAAATGTGTGGTAGTCTAGAAGGATGTTCATGACTGTAAAGAAGATCAGATTTTCTGGAAAGAAAGGACTGTTGTGAACATCATCAGATCTTTTGCATAATGTAGTGCATTAAATACTGTGACCCTTACAACTTGTAATAATGTACAGTTGTATGTGAACATGACTTTTAGATGACTTTCTAAAATAAATTATTAACATTTTATGTTTTGATAATAAATCCATCCCAGATTTTTCTAGACATGCATTTAAAAATATTTATCTTAAATGGGCAGAGAAATATTTCAAAATGTCAATATCCTTATACCTCAAATGTAGTATTACAAACAGAAAGGTGTAGAAAAATTCTCTCCTTTGCTGCAGATACTCAGTTTTGCTCGTGCAATAGGTAAAGTCATAAAAAGCCGAGGAAGAGACACTGCATGAGTTGTCAAAAGATCTGGCAGTCTTGATGAATAATAAGCAATTAGCACCACACATGGGAGTCCATTATGTCAGTAGCCTATAGTTGCGTCCAATATTTGATCTACACTCTGCTCCACAAATACAAGCTAATCAAAACTGCTGGGTCTTTACAATAACGTAAAGTTCTTTTGGCTTTAAACAGGATTGGTATATTTATAACTTAATGTTACTAACTGTCTTGATTTTTTTGGTTTCTGCTTCAATCAGCTATGGAAGAAAGTCTTGATGGAGTTTATTGACAGTACCACAAAGCTGCTGCAATTCTATGTACCAAAAGATCTGACATGAAGGTGTTAGAATGGATATAAAAAGTAGTCAGGACTGAAGGCAGCTCTTAGTGAAAGTATCTGTGGCATAGTTACATACCAGTGGAAAATTTACACCTTGTTTGTAAAAGGAACCCTGCCTTATGTCCTTGCTTTAGAAAAATTCAAGTTTCATCACTTAGTGTTTATAGACTTGCATCTTTAGAATTCTGCTTGTACTCCATGGGACACCCTCCTTTGCAAAAAATAACAAAGGAAAATTACATGTATAAGTTATTTATGAACTACTTCAAACTTGAGAAACTGTTCTTTACAAACATATCATTCTTGTGCATCGTGTGCTTATTTCATCATCTAGTAATAAGTGTTTTTTCATAGTTTGTAATTTGATTATATGGTTAATCCTTATTTTTCTATGTAAGTTAAATAAATTACTCAGCAGTAGAGTGATCACTTATCAAACTCCAAAATGGGACCCTAGCTAGTATCAAATGCAACTTAGGTACTTCCAAATATAATTATCTTGGAAATCCTGACACAGGAAACAGAGTGAACTTGCTGTTCATTTCACAGGACTTACTGCAGTTTTAAGTCAGAATGCTTGACCTGAAATTGAGCATTTACTTTTGAGTTGAGCATTAGCACTGATATACTGTGTCGCAAGGAATTAACAGAATGAAGTAAGTAAATGAGCTAAAGAAAATATAAAGCAGAGGTCCGTGTACAACCAGTTCTGATTTATTTGAATCTTATCTCTATCAGTGTTCCTAACTGGAGCTCTGTGTCAATGTGATTAGTTGCTCTGTCAGCTTTTTAGGGTAGGAAATCTTGCTAGCTTAAATATTAGCTCTCTAAGGACTATTTTATTGTTTTCTTATTGAGACCATGCTGTAATGCTATTGGGGCTTGCAGAAACAGTGACCCATGAAACAGTGATATCAGTTCTAGTGAATCCTGCTTCAGAACTTCAAGATGTGGAATAACAGCTGATACATATTTGCTTCACAGAGACACCACCTCAGTTCCTGAAAAATCGGAATGTCTTTTTTCACCCTTATTCCTCTGATTGGAAAGTATCAAAATTTTCTTATTTTTTCCTACTTAACCAGCAAATTCCTTGTGGGTTTTTTTCTCTCATCTTCCTAAATAAACTATTGGAGGTGAGTATCCTCCATTCTGGCTGGACAGGACTCATTTCCCCCTGGGTTGTTGATCTAAGAAGAGGAAGGCATTAAAGTAAAAGCTGAGCGGCAGAGTTTGAGCCCTGTAGTAAGGTCTAATCATACTACCTGGTGATTCTATTGAAATCATTAAGGTCCTGTGAAAACCAGACATTTTTGTGTACCAGAGATGTAGAATTACATGATTTAAATCTTGAATATGAGTTTGTTGCTTACAGTGTCGGTATCACCTGCCCTGGAAGTATGCTTGGGTCTTTACTTAATCTCTGAAGAACAAGGTGACTGAGGATCCCCCTTTCATTTTTTTTTTTAATTTAATGCCATTAACATCACTGGTTGTGAAGTTCTACAGGCCTTTGAAAATTCTCCCCATGGCCCACTAATACAAGGTTACTCATGTATTTACTTGTATAGCACTTTGGGCTGAGGACACTTCTCAGACACTGGCCTAAATTATACATTTGAGCATACCAGTGATAAAAACAGAGTTAGAGAGCTCTATGCAGCCCAAGATAACATAAGCAGAGGACCTTCTAGGTCTTCACACCAAACATGACCACATGAACCGCATCACATAACTCTTCCTGACCTTGTCAAAAATCGTTGTCTGAGGAGCAACATTTTTGCTTTCACTGATCAGATGAGAAGCTGCTTTCCAGAAGCTCCACGGGAGCTTCCTGCAGCATCTCCTTGGCCCTCATATAGACAGTCTGTCTGTTCTTATTTCTTATATTTTTTAAAAGAAAATTTTATCTGTAATCAGCCACGCTTCACTGTCTTCTCATCGCATCAGAGAGCATCTTCTTGCAGAACCATTCTGGTTTGAGGAATTCTTTCCTGAACTAAGTGACGTAAAAGCTTCGTAGTAACATGTCACCTAAAGGGTCTTTCCAGCTGTGTTGTACATTGACATTTGTAGATCTTCAACAGAAAAGTCTCATCTGGTACCAGTTTGGTATCATTTTCCTTTCTCACGCTGTCAGCAGATTGCCGTCTGCAAGTCTTTCTGTCATCACTCATTACGCTAGAATCTTGCTCCTTATCCAGCTGATGGATTCCAACCTTGCAACATAGATTTTGTTATTAGTCTCCAAATGCACCATCTTGTGTCATATGATAAACCATTTCTTCATAGGCTTATTATTCCAGTCATCAGGTCTTTCTCTGAGAAACGCTGCCTCTCTGTGTACTGCTCTACCTCTTAGCTGAGCAGTGTCAGCTCATCCCATCAGCACGCTGGCATTTCTCTGTAAAGGTCACAGAGCTTTTGAAAAAGTTTGTTTTTAAAATTATCCTGGAATATACCCGCTAATAAATCTCTCAAACTTGAAATGCTTATTTTCAACATTATTTGCTGTTATATCCTCTTGGATCAGTTCACTACATACCAGATTTTCCTTTATTAATTTCATCTTCAATTTTCACAGGTAGCAATTTGTCAGATTTTTCACTAGAAATCTGGCAGACATTTTACTCATTTCTTATAACTAGGAACCTTTATTTACTTGAAGAAAAGAACAAGCTTAGACAAACATGAATTACTACTGAAAAAATTCCTTTTTTTCTGCTATTTTCCATTCTATTTATTAAGGAATTTCCATTAGTTTCCAGTCTTTCTTGCTGATTCACTCGAAGTTATTCTTCGTATGCTAGCATATTATTTATGTCTGATTAACAGGTTTTATCTCTTTCTGAGCCTGTACAATTTTCTTCCTCACTTTAAGGACTGTTGGTCTTCAGTTCCCATTTAGAAAAGATGTTCAAGGACTTCAGTATGGGAAGGTTGAATTGAGTGACTATATAATCCCAAAGTGAGAAACAGCTGAACGATGGATTTTCTTGCCTTGGTTGTCAATTGGAAATTTTTAGGTCAGGAAGAACAGAAGTTTAGCCAATAGAACCTAATACAAATTTTGTACTTATTGCCTTTCCCTATTTTTATGCCTTTTACATAAGTTCTAATGAAGGATTCACAAGGAAACCCAACTGGCAGTCACTTCCCTATACATTTTATCACATATCCCAATAGAGTGACATTTTTAGCATGCTTTTCCAAGTTGTTACATTAACAAATTTGCACTGATTTCTTTATCCTGTCATCTAAAGACCACCTTGTAGTAAGACAGTGAACTTTTACAGCATTCCATAGTTGATGCACTGTCTAATGTCACAAATGTCTGCTCAAATTACTTCACTAAGACTTGAGAAGAGTCTACATTGTGCCTTCCATTTGAGCTTGATTTGACAGAATCAGTCCCTGCGCTAGCTCATGGCACTTATCAGTTAGTCAGCCTTCCTCAGGGAAGAGAATTTAGAGTGCACCATATTCAGTTTTCAGATCAAGCCCTGTCCCCTTAGGAAGCTCTGTACTGCATTATTAAACAAGGTGCCATCAGCCGTAGCACCATGCTTAAACATTCAGTCAAATAAAAGACGACATCATTAGGTTAACTCTTTTTTCACCAGCTTCATTTATCGTTCAGTCATCTAAAATAAAACACCAAGACAAAGGAAAATTTGCTACATCTTTCTTTTCATTTCTCCTGAAGATTTGTAAATGTGGGCAGGAAAACCTCTCTGATGGTACAAAATTATGATTAAACCTAGTGCTATATGAGGTGAGGTTTTGTAAATTAGAATTTTTTTAGTTATTTAAGAGCAATGTATTGTTTATTTTGCCAGTTTTATGTGTGGTTCTCATAGAGACTACTCTTTGTGTGTTTTGATTTAGCTGTCATAGCTCTGCACAACCAAATTCTGGTGATTGCTGTGACTTAATTATGTCAAAGACAGAAAAGTTACATCAAGCTAATATACCCAAATGAGGGAAGAAATTGATCAAAAATATAAAAGTCCCTTTATAAAATATACTACCTGATATACTATCAACACTGTACACTGTAAAATAAGTTGCAAATAGATTGGGATCAAATTATGCATATATCATCAAGAATTATGGATCCTCAAAAGTATTTTATCTAATTTCAATCAAACCGAAAGTCACGTCGAAGGGAGGTGTGCTCCCCCTTGAAAGCGAGTAGACCTAGGATACGTATTTTAAGATTTGCATTTTAAATCTCCTTGGATCTTCTCCTTATATTCAAAGTGAGGTTTTACATCTTTATTTGTCTTGTCAGACCAGAAATTGTCAAGATTCTCTGAGAAAAGGAAAGATACCCTTTTTAAAGCTGCATGTTGATATAAATATGAAAATGGATTAAACTCTGCTTCCAATTTTCAAACATATGTACTTCAATGAATATTAAATGGTAGACCCATATCATCATCATGACTTATTTACTTTGTAGAGTTTTTATCAAAAAAGGACTGGAGTTTGCTGTGGAGCGTGAAACTCCACTGTAATTGAGTTTAGAGTGGTAAAACCACTAAAGAGGCCATGGCCCCAGAGAGTTCCCTGAAACCCACCTGTCAGCTGGTGTTACATCACTGATCCAACAAGCCGTGCCTTCCTCTTCCCGCTAAAGATTTCTGTGGAGAAAAAAAGAAAAAAACCCAAACCAAAACACTCGAAGTTGCTCCTAGAAAAAAAACCTCTGCAACAGCTGCACAGTGTCAGCAGAAATAATGATCTGAAACTCAGCCTCCAAGGGATGCTAGTCTGGGTCCTAATTCTGTAAGGTGTCATTTCTTTCATTGCAATGTCATTAAGCATGAAAGTAATGGAGATGACATGAAGTATTCTTTCACCAAAGTATAACAGGAGGGAGAAAGGGTACTTCAGGGTATTGACAGGAAAAGGTGTCTTGTTTTGCTAGAAGGATTCTCTTAAAGGATCCATGCATAAAAATGGTCATTTAATTCTCACTATTTCGTTATGAAAATTACACATTTTATCATTGTAGCTTTTGAAATATACGTTCATGTGAAAATTGAAGTTGTAAGCAGGTTTAGTTCTATAGTTTCTTTGGGTTAAAAGCTGGTTTTCACAGGTAGATTGAATAACTGCCAATACCAGACTACCTTATACTCACTGATGAAAGAAGTCCTCAGGTCAAGTGTTCTACTTGTAGAACTCCATTTACTTCAGTGGAGTTTCACCTATGCAGGATCTGGTTATAAACCAGTAGTGACCAGTGATATTTAACAAATGGTTCACTTGCCTGTTTTCTGTCCAGCAGACACTTGGAGCTGAAGCAGCTCCCCACCACCACTATAATTTAAGCACCTGCGCTAGCCTTTTAGGCAGATGATGAGACAAACTACATGGGAAATAGCTCCTCTGTGAAACTCAAGGTGATTCCTGCACCAAAATGTCAAGGCAAGCTGGCAGGGCTGTGTGAGCAGTTTTCTAAAATGGTGCATTTATTCTATTTTTGGCATGAAAAGAGGCTTTCGTCTTCAGGCTGTCGAGTAGGTCGTGTGACAAAAACGAACACCTAGCTTCAAAGACAGCTAAATGCCCCAACCTTTTTTAAGATCTTGCCTCCGCTGAAATCAGCGCCATTCTGACGTTGGATCAAAGTCTGTAAAAGCAAAGAGTCCAAATGTTTTCTTTTGAGAAGATGTAGCTGATCATATTGAATCCCTTTTTCAAGAAAGAGAAAGAAGCTGCTCTGTTAGACTTGGATTTGTTTCAAAGATCGTGGCTGACAGATGCATTGTTCTGAAAACTACTCCTGCCAGTTTTTTTATCTATTACACCTCCATTAATATTCAGTGCAAATGAGTCCTGAGTTTGGTCTTTGAATTACTACTGTGATCATTGGTGCTGAAATTGAGAAAGGAAATGATATTTCTCCTATATCTTTGCTGCACATCAAAGTCTGAAACAATGCTTCCTACAGGAGATGTGCTGCTCTCAAGAGTTGTCCTGCTGTAACATGCTTCAAAAATTGTTGCTGGGAGGAACGTTGCAAATTGCTGTACATTACCTACTTGACCTTGGCACACAGACTCCCCACAAGTAGTAACTCCAAACTGGATCACTGCTGGGAAGAGGATACATGGGAACTTCCAGCCTATTCAGTGAGTGATTTGGGCTTCCAGCCTACTCCTGAAGATGAATTAGGGCTGTTGCTAGTGTGCACGCTCTCCTAGCTGGATAGAGGCATGTTTTCTTTAAATCCAAAAAGATCGCTACAAACTCGGTGTCTCCCAGTGTTTCTGCTTGCTTTCAGCTTCAGAGTCTTGAATGATTATTTATGACCAACATTGAACTGAAGAAAACATCTAATGGCTTTCACTGAAGAAATCTGCTAATTGCCCATCTTTACAATATTCTATGATTTTTTGCAATCAAGGAAACCTTTAGGCACATAATGAAATCAAAAACTGCTGAGAAGAAAAACATTTTGACGTAAAGAAGCGAACTTTCTTTCTTCAAAGGATGCAGTTCAAGCTTTTAAAAATGTCATTCTGTGTGTACTATAAATAATTATCATTTCAGTATTGATTCAGTCTGTAGTACTACTGTTTTGGGCATGGTTTCATTTGTTCTTAAGCCAGTCAAGCTGTGGGCTGCTGCTAAAAGGGGTGATTTTCCTTGAAGGATCAGGCTGCTACTTCTGCCTCAGTATGTGCTGCAGGATATAATTTTTGGTGGCTACCTGACAGAAAACTTTTTCCAACCCCAGTTAGTTTTCAGTTGGATCGACTCACTGACCTGGCAAAATCTGATGCTACAGGATCACTGAACCTGACATGAGGAAAGCGATGGGAGCACAGCACCACAGGAGAGCGAGTGACTTTTTTGGCATCAGTTTAAGTTACGCAAGATAAAGGTGTCTGATAAAGCCACTTGGCAGTTAATAGCAGTTAATAGCAGTGCTGGTTTATTACACTAAACAAACAGGGGAAATGTGACTCAATATCTCTGAATTACCCTCCTTTTTGTCCCCTTACTCTGCCCACCACTGCAGTGCCTGCATTCACATCAGGCTTAATTCCAGCAGTATATCAAGAAGATGAGAGATGCTTAAAATGAGTGTTTGCATAGACTTTCACAGGCAGTCTTTTCTTCATTTCTCTGACTGAAATACAGCTTCTTGCCTCCAATCCTGCTCACCCCCAATGTTTTCTAGCATTTCTGTTTGACAGGCCCAAAATGGAACAACTGAAGAAACGATGACACCTTATCCCAAAGAATTTAAACTTTGGTATTTATGGGAATGCACCGCATTTCAGGTGTTCACACTTGTCTTTATTGTGCCATGAGAGGTTTTAGCAATTGTTTAGGAGAACTCTATGGTAATGTACGTTAGAAGTCTGTCCTCCTCGGTGGTAGCAGAGTATTTGTGCTAAGAGAACTGCTGGAATGACAGTGGTGCTGTGGCTTTGATTGTTGCTGTCTGTCTTGCTGCTCATACCTCATAACTGAATATGGAGTAGCTGACAAAAGCCAAAAGAACAAAAAATGGCAGCCTGCATATCTTCAACTTTCTTTACCCCTTTTTCTATCGTATGAGGGTGGTAATTGGGTCATACTGTCCTCCTTACTGGAGTTTCAGGAAAAGTATGTTGTTACAATCTGTTCCACATCACACTGGGCTATCAGTTCCCACAGTTTCCTGAAATAAGTGATCACTGAAATGGCCACAGTATATTCAAGATATTTTATTGTAATTTGTGCAGCTCTGTTTCAGCAGAAGACTCATTACTTTTTGGATGTGCTCATCAGATATTGATCAGCAGCTTTCAAATAAAAGGCGTTCACAAATTATTCACACCTACTCCCCAAATGTCACAGGGGTAGAAAGTTGTTATTATTATTATTGTTGAACCTTACATTTAATATCAGTAGCCTGTCCAGTAAGTGATGAAAGATACATTATGGATATCGAGAACCTTGAGATGAACAAACGCTTTCCCTTTGACAAACACTATCCAACGCTAGATGGCACGCTTGGCCTCAGGATCACAGCCACTTGTGCCTGTCCTGTCGTCGCCCTAACGCTTTCCCACTTAAATCTCCTTTTCCACAGTTTCTAGTAAGAAATGTCGGTGAAGTTACAGGGCACAGCTGGGCAACAGCTGGAATTTTGATTCCTCTGTCGTGTGTTCTTCCCCAAGCTGTTTCTTTCTGCAGATTTTGAAAGAAAAATTTTTAAATCCCTGAATATGGAAAAAAAAATAGGAGAAACTGGAGTGCAAATAGTAGAGTTTTTTAGTAATTCCTAAGAAAAAAGGAGAAGGGGGATGCAAAACTATTTTCACCATTTTTCTCCTCCTCTATTCCATCTCCATCATCTATTATTCTTATGCTGGCAGATTAAAAGTGGTTGCATAACCTAAAAATAAATTGCTTCATGTCAATTTGATCCAAGTCAAAATTTTACTTTATTTTATTACAATTCTTGATTTGATCACTGAACCAAAAATTCACATTTTCAGTGTCCCTAAAGCAAAGTGATATACTTAGCCTCTGCCTGTGTCAGGAGCTGCCTCTGCCTGTGTGGGACATAATGGGATTGGGATTAAAGAGCAAAGTGGATGGATCTAAGGATCCAATGTTCACACAAAATGAGACTCAGGGAAGTTACTTTGACTAGCTCTAATCTGGTCTTGTGGGCTGGATGCCCATACATCAGGTGAGGCCTTGGAGCTCAATCTCTGGTGTAATTGCATTGGTCTTGGTGATGGCCAAAGCCCAGCTAGAGCTTATTTTGACTACTACTAGGAAAGATGATAAAAAACGTTTCTGTAAATACATTGTCAACAAGAGAAGGGCTAAGGAGAATCTCCATCCTTTATTGGATGTGGGGTGAAACATTGCCACAAAGGACTAGGAAAAGATTGAGGTACTTACTGCCTTCTTTGCCTTAGTCTTTAATAGTAAGACCAGTTGTTCTCCATGCACCCAGCCCCCTGAGCTGGAAAACAGTGATGGGGAAAAGAAAGAAGCCCCCATATTCCAAGGCAAAATGGTCAGGGACCTGCTGTACTGCTTAGACACACACAAATCTGTGCAGCAAGATGGGATCCACCCAAGGGTACTGAGGGAGGTGGTGGAAGTGCTCACTAAGCTACTCTCCATCATTTCCCAGCAGTCACAGCTAACCAAGGAGGTCACAGTTGACTGGAATTTAGCCAGTGTGACACCTACGAGCAGGGTCAGAAGGTGGAGCCAGGGAACTACAGGTTTATCAGTCTGACCTCAGTGCTGGAGATGGTCATGGATCAGATCATCCTGAGTGCCATCACATGGCATGTGCAGGACAACCAGGGGATCAGACTCAGCCAACATGGATTTATGAAAGGCAGGTCCTGCCTGACTAACGTGATCTCCTTCTATGGCAAGGTGACCTGCTTAGTGGATGAGGAAAAAGCTGTGGATGTTGTCTGTCTATACATCAGTAAAGCCTTGGACACCATTCCTCACAGCATTCTCCTGGAGAAACTGACTGCTCATGGCTTGGACAAGTGCACTCTTTGCTGAGTGAAAAACTGGCTGGATGGCCGGACCCAGAGAGCGGTGGTGAATGGAATTACATCCAGTTGGCAGCTGATCACAAGTGGGGTTCCCCAAGGCTCAGAATAGGGGTAGGTCCTGTTTAATATTTTCATCAATAACCTGGGTGAGGTAATCAAGTGCCCCCTCAGTCAGTTTGGAGACAATACCAAGTTGGGTGGGAGTGTTGATCAGCTGGAGGGCCCTGGACAGGCTGGATAAATGGGCTGAGGACAATGGTAAGAGGTCCAACAAGGCTCAGCGCTGGGTCCTGCCCTTGTGTCACAATCCCATGCAACACTACAGCCTGGGGGCAGTGTTTGGAAAGCTGCTTGATGGAAAAGGACCTGGGGGTGCTGGTTGACAGCCAGCTGAACATGAGCCAGTGTGTCCAGGTGGCCAAGAAGGCCAACGGCATCTTGGCTTGGATCAGCAACAGTGTGGTCCAGCAGGACCAGGGAAGTGATTGATCATCTGTCTGTACTCAGCATTGGTGAGGCCACACCTCAAGCGTTCAGTTTTGTGCCTCTTACTACAAGAAAGACATTGAGGTGCTAGAGAGTGTTCAGAAAAGGGCAACAGAGCAGATGGAGGGTCTGGGATACATGTCTTACGAGGAGCAGCTGAGGGAGCTGGGGGTATTTAGTCTGGAGAAAAGGAGGCTCACGGGAGACCGTATTGCTCTCTTCAACTACCTGAAAAGAGGGTGTAGCCAGGTGGGGGGATGAGAGGAAATAGTCTCAAGTTGTGACAAGAGAGGTTTAGATTGGGTATTAGGAAAAATTTCTTCATGGAAAGGGTTGTCAAGCACTGGAACAGACTGCCCTGGGAAGCAGGGCATCCCTGGACGTATTTAAAATATGTGTAGATGTGGTGCTTAGGGACATGGTTTAGTGATGGACTTAGCAGTGCTGGGTTAGTGGCTGGACTTGATGATCTTCAAGGTCTTTTCCACCCCAAACAATTCTATGATTCTGTGATCTATTGAGACAGAGCTTTTCATGATATTACAAAATCTCCTTCGAAATCTGTTTATGTTATACCCAAAAAACATACTGCCTTTTCCATCCTTCTATATAAGGATGTATAGTTCTTAGAAGTTCTTAAGAATGAAAAGACTGCTTTTGATGCCATCAGCACAGTGTGCAGACATCTGAGTTTCTCTGTACTTCTCTCTATTACTGAGCTGTGGAAAAAGGCATTTAACTTAGCTACTGGGAATAGAAACTTTCCTGAAGTCCTTGTCTCACTGAAGTATTTTTAGCTGTTCTTTACCTCAGTTTTATGTGAAAATGCATACATCTCTATGGTATTGCTGCCTCATCCTTTTCCACTGTAGGTGGTCTGGACATACAATCCTGATGCTGCATTGCTGATATCCAAGTACAGACCTCTGCTGTTCTGTTATGGACCTTCTCTACTCAACTGGGATTTTTATCAGAGTATGATCTCCCCAGTGAGAGCCTGGGTTCAAATGCCTCTTTTTGCTGAAGGGCTGGAAACAGGACACAAAGCACAGCTTTCTGTCAGAAGATGGGAGTCCTGACCTGGCAAGTGCAGGCATTGAACAGAGTGCAGAGATATTTTTTGCACTCTGGTAACTCTTGGTACCAAAGTTTGCTCTAAATGTTTAAAAATAATTAGGCATCAATTACATCTAAATTTCTGCCTTTCCACCACTGTAATTTAAATAATTTTAGCTGCATTGTTAATGGTTTACATCAACCAAAGTGAGAGGGAAATCAAAGCATAGAAATCTTAGGAAGTGAAAAAGAACCTTATTTAACTGTCCACATGAGTAACAAATGCATTGATTTTAGTAGTTCAGCGCCCTAATTTTTAGAAGTGCTGAAATATCTCCCAGCTGGATAAAAAAACTCAGGAAAGCCAGCCCTGTCTAGCTGACACAATGCCAGAAACCTAATAAAGGGAATGCGGCACTGGAAAGTACAAAAGTCAACACGTCAACATAAATCAACTTTGTCAGAATGAAACAGATGTGTCCATTTGTTGGTAGATCAGATTAATGTAAATCAAGGCAGTATAAAGGTTACACATTATAGGGATTTGTGACTGGTAAACTTTCATACTGGGATCAGAGATAGTAATCATCTGGCAGTGGGAATAAAAAGTCAAAGTGAAGCTTAAATGCTGAATCAAAAATCAGTCCTGTTAATGTCTAACACTCTGGGGTCAAAAATTCATAAGAGTCCAGCTGTGAAAATAAGATGGGAGCTGTATTAGTTTTCTCCATTCTGTATCTCACATTTAAGTGTTGTCAGTTGATGAGGGTTTGTCCCTTGGGAATTGTCGTGGGGTACTTTAGTCCATGTAAAGTGAAAATTTTGCATCACATAGAGGATCTTGTGAAATTCTGTAAAGCATGAGGACAACATGCTGAGATTCATAATGGCAAGGAAGGAACAGTAGGAACAGTAATCTGCCACATGCCCTTATCTAAAAGTGGTTCTTGACAAAGAAGGCAGCATGTTTGTAGTGCAGAAGCCAACAGAATCTGTGACACATTTTAACAGTCAGTGGTTATTAATGGATAAAAACTGCTAACTTTAGATGGATGTTGACATAGAGAACTGTTTAAAATAAATAGAAATCCCAACGGACCTGTTCTTTTCACGCCTTTCAGTACTATTTCTGTTTGTGGCGTTGTGTGAAGTTTCATTACTGGGTCGAAAGTTTGATGTAAGCAAGCAATAAGCTCTCTAGCAGGATTTATGTACTGGGAAAATGTGAGATATGAAAACAAATCACAGGCAGCTTCTTTAAGGCACATGGTGCATAGTATCAATGCAAAAGCTTTTTGTACTTTGTCCATTTTCCCCCTTTGTTTTCAAATGATAGGTTCACAATTCATTGTTTGTAACTCCATAAATTTATACATTTATGTAACGTTTTAATATCATGGTTGTACTGTTTACTCAAGACAAAGAATCTAAATCAAACAAAGAATGAACTTTAAAAGAAATTAATGCAGTCCTGCTTCTTTCCTAAAAATTATTTGCAATCCATGGCAAATTGTTTAACCCCTGTGATCGAAATTCAGACCTACCTAAGAAGCACTTTGCTCTGTATTTGGCTCCACTCTCTTACCTTTAGTCAGCGGTGTGTTCCAAAGAGCAAGATGCTAATAAGCACATGAACACATCCCATCTACCTGTGAGGGACGTATTATGTCTTTACACAGAATTGTTTATTTAAGGTGTGCAAAGAATTTTCCGATGTGTATTTGTCTAGTATTTTTAGCCTCATTTTATAGATGGGGCACTGAGTGACATAAAAACTTTGGGCAGATGATGCCACTATCTAACTTTTCTTGTGACGGTCTAAATGTAAGCAAAGGAAGGTTGTGAAGATGTTGGCTGAGGCTCATGTGCCCGAGCCTATGTTTCCCCAGCTTTATGACTACCTATTTGTGAGTAGTTGAAGCTCTGAAACATGGAAGTCGTGGTCTGAAATGGTGATTTGTTCAATTTGACAACAGTGACAACTGTGGCAAAATCATGATACTATTACCCAAATATCCCAATTCTCATTTTACCATCCTGGTTATAAAGTCATGTTGCCTCCCGCCCTATAACTATAGTGAAAACAACATTTCAACTATAGAAATAAACTTCTTATGTATCTATTTATCCTCTGAAAATACAAGCTGAGAATAATGTCTATAACTAGTGTAAGGTCATGGTATCAGAAGCACAGGTTCTATGATTCTTATTTAAATATATTTAAATATATTTTATTCTATATTCCCATGACTCCCACGTAGAACATAGTAATACCTTTTGTGAATAAAGTTGGTATATGTTTTCCAAATTATCAACAATGGCTTTAAGTTTTAAATAAAGGCCAACTGACTTGTCCACTACATTATGGGCAACACACTGAGTTGCATAAGTTTCCTCAGCAAGTCAGAAGGGGCTTGACTTATTGTTCCTGACTTATGGTTCTCATTTGGGGGAAAAAAATTAAAATCTTACATGATAGTAAGACAAACTTATTAGTGATGATGAGGTGGAAAGGTCATAATCAGGATCACAAAATGCAGGGATTAATATACAGGATGGCACAGAAAGACAATGAGTGACACAAAGATGACATCACTTTATATGTTCTTACCTTGTGGTGACTTTACCGACCATAGATTGTGTTGGGACGGTGCCCCAACCTAATAAAACATGAAGCTGGTCAAACAACTACTAACAATAAGAAGATCTATAATTAAACTAATAGCTAAAGTAATTTACTTCCATTCAGAAGGGTCTCAATTTAATTTAACAATTACTTATGTGGAAATTATTTTATTTGCCACATAAATCTACCCAAAGTAGAAATGGACAAAAAGCTTTTAGCTGTTCAGAGTAACAGAACACAGAGTAACAGAAGTTAATGGCATAAAATGAGAAGTAAAATATGCTACTGTAATAAGGGTGTGAATAGTAAATACAGTGAAATGCCAATGTCCTGTGGGGGAGGCAGTCATCAATAATTGGAACCTGATCCTATGGCATTATGAGTTGTGGTAGACCTAGAGAAGAAGGAAGTCTGAGCTAGGAGCTCTCAGTGACCATTATCAATGAAGGGAAAAGTACAGTTTTGGCAGAAAGATCTGCAGACAGGCAGTGAAGGCAACCATATACTTATATGGTAGCTGAAAAATGAAAGATCCCACTGAAATAATTGTTGTTGTTTTAGAGTGCACTCAAGCTGAGTTTCACTCCAGACATGAAGTCTGTCAACATTGAAAATCATTCACTGGTGTTGGTTCAGTAATGTTGGGTACTGACTAAGACTGAAAAATACAGCATGGGTGGAAAAGTACTCCTTCCTGCAAACATTTGAGTTTTCTTGGAAGTTTCCTGTCTGAATACTGACCTGGCCTGACCCTATTTCGTTTGTGAGATCTGATGAGATCAGAGCCTGAGGTTATGGCACTAAACTAAGAAAAGTGATAACAAAACAAAAATGGCATGATTGACAGGGTAGTAGGCTGAACACAATAAACCTAAGGAGAACTATGTGTATGTATTCCACTCCTTAATATCCTCTTTGTAGATAAGAAAAATAAGCCTCAGCCTGGAGCTAAAATAGTAATGGGATGAGGGCTGCCTGCCTTACTTGATGGCCATAAACAATAAGTATATTATACAAAGATGGATTACTGAAATGGAAAGTGGGTACTCATGAGATGCTACCTTGAGGCAGGACTGAAGCAGGAGCTATCCTGGCCCCCTGTGCTGTCTACAGTTATCTCCTTTTGGTGGCCCCACGTTTCTCAGTAAGCTGTGATATGACCCTGTGTAGTCCAGCTTTAGTGCTTTTCACTGTCAGGTTCATTGAGGCTATAGAAGACTATTTTGCTTGGAGAAAAAACCCAGATATGTGAACTAGTCACTGAAAGCATTTACAGATAAAAGAAGAAGTCAGCAGAAAGCTGTCTAAAGAGGTTTCTTTTGTAGTGCACTGAGGAAAAGAAGCTCCTTATCACAATAGAAAAAATGGCAATAGAAGAGTTACGTAAGAAAGCTCAGGTTTCTTTTTGTGCCCATGTTTTTCACTAATCTTGAAAATTATTGAGACACATGCTATTAAGGTTGTGATGTAATGATATTGAACTCGTTTAACAGAACTCTAATGATGGATTTTTCCCTCTGCAATGAGTACTGGAAGTAACTTCAGAAATTAGGCCAAGTTCTGATGTTACTTTGTAGTGTAATAAATAGAAACTCGATTAATATCAAAGGAATTGTTTTAGATTGTTACCTATATCTGGTCAATTCTCAGAGCCTCTCTCAGAAAACTAGCATGTTTTCTAAATATCTTTAATTTCTACAGACTATTTTATATGCAAGCTGAAGGCTCATATAGATCTTCTTTTTATTTGGAACAAGCTAGACAGATCACACGTCCCCGAGGCTTCCTTCTCTGGTATTCCAGTTCAAGATAGAAATGCAAATACATTTAATGAGAAATTACTCAGAAGGCTTTCTATTTTAGAGACTCAGAACATGTTTGTGATTTCTGGATGTGAACTAGAGCTGGTGGGAATTTCTCTGCTGAAATAATGAATGGAGAATTGCATTTCTGAAGAAGCAAAAAATTCCACAGAAGAGAGAATTCATAGTTTTAGAATTATGAATAAATAAAAGTTACAGATTTAATGGATTTTAGACTAGTTCTGGTGAGAATCTCATAGATCTTCCGGACCTGTTAAATCGAATACAAAGGCCACAAATGTTTGGGTTATAATTTTTAGTGCTACCTGGAATTTATCTCTTTACTAAAAAATCTAAAGTTATTGGGTTTTGTGCTTTCAGAGGACATGAATTAGCTTGGAGAGCAAGAGATCATTTTCGTGGTGACTTTTCCAAGAATAGTTTTATTTTCTTGTGAGGCATACTTGTGAGTGTTACTGTTTTACATTCTGTATAACGCTCAAATGCAATAAAATATATAAAATTTTTTTAGTACTGTTATTTCAGTTACTGCAAAGTCCAGTCTTCAGTCAAATTTGTAGGCATAGTTTTGCAAGTACTGAGAAGTTGCTTGCTCCTTGAGAATAAAATCACTATGGCAGGGACACCTAAAATCTAGAATACAAATTATTTTATGAAGGTGAAGTGGTCCAACTTCAAGTCTTTGTTGCTAAACTCATGCATATGCTTTTTAGGCATCTGAGGTTACTTCTTGGGAAAGACAATACTGGACAAACCCATGGTTAGAGCTTTTGTAATGTTAGCCATCCCTACTGCCTGGAATTAATTACACACATTCGGTGAAAGGCCATTTGAGTGGTAAGTCACTTAGTCATATTCTCGTTTTCACACACCATTCAGATTCCTACTGTCCTTCTGCTCATTCTTTTCTCTTTTCTCACAGCAGTACTCACAGCATGTCCCCACCATTGTTCTGCATAGTTTAAGATGGCATTTAGATAGAAAGATTGGTGTAAACATGCAGAGGAAGTTGCCAGTGAAATGTCTAGGCTTCTCCAACGCAAACACAGCAGCAGCTTCCTAATGTCCCTGAAGAAAATGGAGAAATTAGCGGCATTTTACTAATGAGGCAAACTAATTGTTGCAGAAGGTTGAAGCCCAGTTCTGCCAGTCACTGGGCATTCTTATTATATCAGTGCAGGTTGAGGGAACAGAGCATACTCAGCAGCTGAATCTCTTAAATTTGACCAAAGAAACTCTGCTTCCTGCTGTGTAGAATGCTTGGGGTTGAAAATTAACCTGAAGATTAGAACTGAGCCAAAACAGCACCAGACTTCAACTCTAAAGCTACACCAAATTTATCTTTCTAACAATTTCCATGTATGAACGTGGTGAAACAAAGTTTGCCAAATTGTGATATGTCTTGATTTGCTTTTTACCAAGAGCAGCGTCATAGGAAAGCTCAAATCTAAACTGATCTTCATCCACTACTTCAAATTCCACGGTTTTCTCTTTCTCTTGGGGCTCTTACTGCCATACAGCATCACAACTGGCTTCTCATACTGATGTTTATGTCACTCAGATGCTCAGCACTGGGGTTATTTGATTTTGTTTAAAATGATTGGCTGAACTGCATGACAGCACTTAAACATAGCTACCCATAGCCACGGTTCCAACAGCTTTGAGGTCTTTTTGTGATGGCAAAGCCGTATGCTGAGAGGTGGGAGAAACACCTGTAGCTGACAGTGCAGACCTCATTAGAGGTATTTAGCCAGAGTCTAAAACTGCAAAGTGTATTCCTCAGTACTTGTGAAGAGCATCAGCATGGCTCAATGCAGCTCTGAGACAAGTGAGAGCTGCTAAAATGGCAGTATGATAGCACAGAGCTTTTCTCTGACTTAAGAGCCCATGTTTCTTCTAGAATCAGTGTTTGGCCATGTAAGCTACCTGCCACAGTTTAAAAAACACCAGTACAGGCACAAAAATACAAGATGGTAAGATGCAGAAAGACAGAGGGCAAGGCAGGAGCATGGAAGTATCATCTCAGAACACCTTGGGCTAATTAATATGAAACAGCTCTCAGGCCAACACCTGCTTTTTGGAGTGGAAAACCTCATTGACAGCTTCACTCTGCAGGCATTATAATCCTGTAGGTCTGCTCATGCTTTCACCATTAGTATTTCAGCTGAATTAAGGCTGGACAATATGTCACAAAGTCTGGGAGCAGAGGCATTGTGAGAATCTCCAAACCACCTCAGAGAAATGTTATCTTCAGAAACTCTATCTCTGCAAGAGCTAAAAGTGCTGAGATTTCACAGGGTGCATGTCAGCGATCTATACAGATAAGGTGAAAGGACCCTCTGGTTTGTGTTCTTGTACAACACAGAAGAGAATTTCCCCAGTTATCCTGGGTTTATTGCATACATCAAACGGTCAATGCATAGAATGAGAGGGAGACTTATACATTATCTACTTCCTATGTGATGCCCAGCAAAGGCCAGATTTTCCCAGAAAGTGGGACTCTGTGTTTGCTGTCTTTTACAAGCGTATTCAAAAGGTCTGAAAAATCACTTGCATCCAATGAACCTACCTTTTACAAATGTATTCCAGTCTTGGAAAGGTTTTTACATCTGCTGTGTGGACTGGAGGGTGCACATCATAATTTCTTCACTGCTTCTGTGTCAGGCAGCATTCCCTACCATTCCTTTTTTACAGTAAATAACTCTGTGCATAAATAAGACCCTAAAAATCATTTCCCTTTGATAAATATTTTAGTGAATATTCCTGCTTGCACAGGGCTCTCTTCGGTTCCCCTGAAGCCAGATCTGGCCCACATACAGTGAAAATGAGGCTGTCTGCTCAACATGCAAAACTCCTTATGTTCTAGCTAACAGTAAGCATCAAGTAAAAGGAAAAGGACTTTTTCTTCCTTTGTCTTCCAGCAATGTTATCTTAGACAGCCACCAGCACATGATCATTTACATAAGGAGGGAACCGCAGAGCTGCTGCCAACTGCCCATAGTGCCTGCCAAAACCAGATGTTAGATGTTACTGTTAGAATAACGTCTTCTTCAGCTTGACATGTGAGTGCTGCAATCTTTATTTAAAAGGAAGAGGAAAAAATATGGTTGAATTAATGAAATGGAGCACACAACGTACGGTCTGAAAAAATTATTATCTGAGGGAAAGTGCTGGTTGTCCAATTGCCTAAGACTGCTAAACTCAGCTGGGTGGATTTGTCACAGAGAACTGTTTTGGTCCAGCACACAGATGGATTTGGTGACCTAACAGATCCGTTGTATTTTTATATTTTTATTCCCACGCCTTCACATCAATTTTTAAATAGCTTCCAAGAGGCAGTAAGTAAAACACTGTAAAACTCAGTATAACTGCATAGCTCTATATTGACTAACATGGTTCTAAATCCAGCGTTCTTTTTTCCCCAAAAATCCTCATTTTAAGTAGCAGGTAGCATTACCACAAAAACTGTGATTTACACATGGATTTTGCTGTAATTTTGCATGAATTCTGGGGTCTCTATAGAAACACAATTGAGAGAAAGCCTTTGTATTCTATCTGTGAGGCATTTTATTCATATATGTTGTGGGACAAGAAAGAACATGTCTGCAAAGATGCGAAATATTATAATTTATTATTTTGTTTTCCTGTTTTCCTATAAACGGGGAACTAAACTGCTTGGTCTATAGAGCTGAAAAACTGACGTATATTGCAGTCAGCCTTATACAGTCAGCCTCTATCAGGTCTTATACTCATGATGGTTCTGTGGGGTCAATAAAACCAATAAATCCTTGATTTTACACTTGTATGTTGAGATTGAGCTTTCATGTGGCCTCACTCAGAAAATTGCTCCAACCCTTCCTTTGGTTAATAGCCACACTGTCTCTTCCTGCTAGCTGGAGGAACTTAACATCCCTGAGACCTCTCCCCCTTGTCCAAATGTCGTTGGAAGGGATTAAAAAAGTAGTAAGAAATACAGATATGTTCCGTCAGAACAGGCTAAAATGGGTTTGGATCCTCTGCTTTTATGGGCTGGCTTCATTGCAGGTCCTGTAGTTAAAGGAATCTGCACCTGCAAGGTGTCTGTCCCCAGATGAGTGGGAGACAAGGCAAAGTATATTTCTCGCCCACTACAAGAGTAGTCAATACAAACTTCCTCACAGAGTATGTTCCTGAAGTTTTTAGGACTCCACTTCAAGCTGTTGTGTGGAAAAAGCAGCTGCCTAATTGCACAGCTGCCTGCTCTGTCAGGGTGTGCAAAGTGCTGCCATCTGCTTCTGAAGATAGATGGGACAAGAAAGCATGTGAGTGCTTTTTGTCCTCCCTGCCCTCCTCTTTGGCTGAGAAATGAGGTTGTCAGGGTGTTCTGTGGGTGTTAGACTCTGGTGGACAGGTCTGGAGGAGGTGAGCTCTGTGGCTGGGCCATGGCTGGCAGTAGGGGAAGCCCTTGTCCCCTTCTCCTCACACTGGCCACGTCTGTGGCAAACTCTGGTGCTCATTTGCTCCTGTAGTGGGCTGTTTTAACTGATTATTATGGATTTTAGGTGGGTTTTGAAGCTTTCTATGGGTTTAGTGAATGGAGTCCTGAGTCAGCTCAGTAAAGAGCTTCCTCCAAAGAAGAGGAAGAGGGAACAGGATGGCACGCTTTGGTGGCACTGCTGTAATATATAGGGTTGGCTCAGCCATCTTGCTTAAAAACACCAGAACACTGTGTTGAGATGTTATCATCACAGGAGGGTTACACAGACATTACACTTTGTGATATGCTTTCAAAACTGCAGTAATCTTGGCTTTTGGTCCTTCTGGTTCTTTCAGCATTGTCAATCCCTTTCCTCTTTCAAATTACAGACTGTTTCTCCTGCCATTTGCAAAGGGACTGGGGGAGGACACAATAGGGAAAAGTGTGTTGTTGCAGCTTTCTGTGTTCGGCAGTTAAGCCCTTTTTCTTTGCATCCTCCTATCCAAAGAAGTATTTACATGAAATGTCAGTCACCCTGGGGAATTATATGAGAATTAATTATCTGTGGAGAATGATTTGGTCCTATTAATTATGGGTCTCACGGAAGAAAAAGAATGGGCTTAATGTGTCATATGGTTTTTTCAGCCAGTGAACTAGGAACTCATTGGCATCAAATATCAATAATGGTTTTGTTGAATACAGATTGATGACCTCTGACAGAAATTATAGGAGAAACTTGTATCATTTTGTCTTATTATAGCTTACTAAGACCTTAGTCAAGATCGGGGTCTTATTTTCTTAGGCTGTCATGCAAGGGGTTAAAGCTGATGTTTATCAGATTATTGTTTGCAACCAGTCATGAATGAATAAGGCTTTAATGTACGTAGAGTCAGAAATAACTGATGTTAAAATGCAATCACAAATCAAATACAGTATTTCATGGAGACAGTTAAAACATTATGTCTAATTAAGTCTTCATTTAAACATGTGTGTAATTTTGTTGTTCAGAATTATGTACAGCCTTATAGACTGTTCCCTGCAGTGAACCACGGTGCCTGTTTGTATCTTGCTATTTGGTAAAAGAAATCTTGAATTTTATGTGTTGCAAATATTGTCAGATATAAACAAAATTCTAGGAAGTTTCTGAGTTATTAAAAAATCTTTATATTTCAGTAAGAAAAACTGAGTGTTTATCATACTGTACTTTTAAAATACACTCTCAGTATTTTCTTGTTCATGAGTTTTTTCCCTTCCTTCTCCCATTGTTCAGCACATTTTCTGAATGGCTGCAAAGCACCATACTGGCACAGTAAATTTGCTGGAATAGGATCCTCTCTGGGGGAAATAGCTTCTTTACTGCAAGAGAAAGTCATACTTAATCACGAACAAAATAACTATCACCACCAAATATATGAATTTCTGATTGTAGCATAGATATATGAGTAAGATGAAATGATAATCTGTTGTGGGTTGGGTTTTTCTGGGGGGGTTGGAAAGTCCTGCTAGTTAAAATAAAAACTGAAAGAAGGCTGGGATTTGTTCTTCTCATGGTCCATGCTTCACGTTCTACAGGAAACCTGTAGAAGAGTTCAGACCTTCACATTCAGTAGGACAGATCCATCAAGGAAAGTTTTTCCTACGTTTATTCACTACTGCAGAACAATTTTCCCAGGAATACAGTGGAAGCTCAATTTTTGTTCAGCTATTTTACTGATGCAATAACACACCGACTATGCTTGAAACAGTAAACCTGTGAACAGAATTTTCTTTTGGGAAACTGTGCTCTGGTAGGAGCAACTAACATTGTGAAGCAGATGGTTCTCAGTTTTCAGGCAGTGATGTTGGATGGTAGGTCAGGGAAATACATTGGCATGTTCATCCTTCACCCCATTCCTTTGAGGGAGAACATTAAAATTAAAAATAAATGGTAAGAGCAGCATCGAGGGAACTCCCTGCAACTGGGACTTTGTGTTCTATACTTTGGAAAAATTATTTTACTTACTAACTTGGGTGGTGAGGTTAAGAAATACGGTTAAATGAAACTGCCAAGTTGCAAATCAGTTATTTGGAAACAGAAGGAAAATTCTCAAGGAAACTAAGATGATACAAATACTTTGTAGATATCAGTGCTGTAGCAGTCTGTTTGGATAGCATATAATGGGAAGTGTGGTGAGGAATACCCGTAGAAACTCTGAAGGAAAGAAAAGCTCCTTCTTTCTTCTGTGTATTTTTCTTAAAAGTGTTTCTGTTGCATTCAGTGCAATCTCCACAGTCCAAGCTTTTTTTTTTTTTTGGTGGTAATTTCTATGGAAAGCATAAGTAAAAAATGTAAATTTTTACATATTTTCAACACAGCCTTCCCTTAAGTTTCCTCCTTTCATGTGTATGTGAGTATGTATATACTTAAACGTTCTTCACCTGGGCAGGATTAGGTAGAGTTTTTAATTATAGTGAGGACAAGGTGAAAAAGTAACATTACATCATAATTTGGGTAATTGTTTATCTGCATCCTGTATTGATGGAAATTGTTTTTAATTCCACAGGGAAAAAAAAAAAGAGTCAAGCATTACTTCAAACCGAGCAAAAATGTTATTATCTATTTATTTCATAATGATTGGATACATCTATGTGATCATCACATACCAAGGTATTTTTCACTGTCGTTTTCACAGTGAGTAAGGAAAATTAGATTTATTAATAAATTCAGAAAACCAGGAAAAATATTTCTCAATGAATAATTTATCTACTTCTAATAAGCACTAGCATTGTTATTTCTTTCATGAAATTTCAGTTTCACACTGTTACAGTAATATTGATTTGAAAATTTAACCTCAGACACTAGAATGACTAACAATAAGGTATAAAAGACAATGAAGCCAGAAGACAGGCCCTCACCTTCATAATTGGCTGTAGTTCAGAGGCTACCAATCTGATTTTATTCTTAAGCATCTGACTCAGGGTGAAGAGCACAAAGGATGTAAGACATGAGAAAGAAGTTTAAAAAAAAAAAGGAAGGAATGTACTGATACCTTGGGCCTACAAAGTCAATATGTAGTTCCCATTTAACCAAAAATACGTATTTTCTGCATATCTTTCAAGGAAATTGCACTTCAAAAGGATACATGCAAAAGTATTCTTCTTCACCACTTTTTCAGGAATTGAATCAAGGAGATTTATGAAAAATTGTTTTCTCTGTCTTTGTTATTTTTCAGCTGATTAACAGTTTGCTTGCAGAATCACAGAATCATTTCAATTGGAAAAGACCTCTAAGATCATTGAGTCCAACCTTTGACCAATCACCACCATGTCAACTAGACCATAGCACTAAGTGCCGTGTCCAGTCATTTCTTGAACACCTTCAGGGATGGTGACTCCACCACTGCCCGCCTTGGGCAGTTAATTACAATGCTTAATGACCCTTTCCATGAAGAAATTCCTCCTGATGTCCAACCTTAACTTCCTCTGGCACAACTTAAGACTATGTCCTCTTGTCCTTCACTGATTGCCTGGCAGAAGAGGGTGACTCCCACAACCTCCTTTCAGGAGAGAGTGACAAGGTCACCCCTGAGCCTGTTTTTCTCCAGGCTAAACAACTCTAGCTTCTTCAGCCACTCCTCACAGGACTTGTGCTCCAGACCCTTCTCTGGTATTGCTCCAGCACCTCCATGTCTTTCTTGCAGTGGGGAGGCCCAAAACTGAACACAGGATTTGAGGTGTGGCCTCACCAGTGCCAGGTACAGAGGGACAATCACTGCCCTGGTCCTGCTGGCCACCTATTAAATGTCAGTATTTTACATACTTAACATGAGAATGTGGGTAAAACATCATTGCATTTGGTATCATACAGGGACTGAGTACTCTGCCAACTCTGAAGAGTTACAAGATACCAAAGAGTCAAGGCATGGTGTCTTATCAGTACAATATGACGACATTTACCAAAATTTTTATTCTTTATTGAAAGAGCCTCTTTTGTGAAATGAATATCACACTAGTATACCAGGAAATCAGATTGCTCTGAAGTCATCTACACTTACATTCAAGGGGATGTTCACTTCTCCTTTTAATTTTTCCTTGAAGGGAAGCTGTCTTCTTTCCCTCTGCCTTCCTGCTTCTTCCAATGACAGGCTTGGACTTGTCAGAGCTTCCTAAAGTTATCGAATACCTGCAATACTCAGCAATACATGAATGTGCTTGGATCCTGTGAATAGGTGACTTGAACTTCTGTGTTTAGTTCCACACGGAAGTCCCAGAGGAATTGTGTGTGGCTGTAAGATCACACACTGCATACATTCACACTGGAGTGATGGTGATATTTACAGAAGCAACAAAGTTCACAGCTGTCCGTCCTTTCATAGATAATCAATAAATCATACGTCAGCTCTGGTGATTGTGCATGTCAAGTAAAAAGTCATCAGCATCTAAGCTATTAAAGATGATGCACTATTTTTGTGGTGGAAATCTGCTCTCGCTAAAAGAAGGAAACAGGGCAGGGGGGTGGGGAGAGAAATTCCATCATTTGCTACCATTTCTGACTCTGGTCAGGAAATGCAAAAATGTTTATGGATAAGAACAGAGCCCTCACAAGTAAAGGAAAAAGAAAAATCTGCATGATCTCTAAACTGCCCTACTTGTCACCATCTGACAGATCTGAAAAATGAAAACCACTTTTGACATTTACTGATTTTATGCTACCAGATGGTGCATGGCACTTCCAGACCAATGTGATGGGGAAGATAGGAATGGATGGAAAACAAAGCAGATCGTAATTGTAAGCATCCTCTTTTATAATTCTGACCATTTGCCACTTCATAAATTAATCAATCTGATTTCCGATGTATGGTTATAATTCTACTGAAAATCAGACTAGAATAAACAGATCCTGATCTGCATCCCAGATGCAAATAAAGATTTAAAAAAATAGACAGAATTCTGTGAGGCTCTGGCATCAACCCTTTGCTTCTGCTAGTTCCCTTCTGACACAAAGGTATTTACAGTCTAAATTAGTGTTAATGTTTTGCAGGGTTTTATTCATATTACTAAGTGGCTTTGCAATAAAAAGCTAAAAGTGGAAAACATTACAATTCTATTTCCCAGACTATAATTTTCTGCAGCAATAGAAATGCATTAGTCCTGGCTTTGACTTCTCTTCTGCTCATAAGGGCATGTTTTAATGCATTTCTGAATCTACTGTACCTCATCCTTCTGGGGTGGTGCATTGACTTATTTCCAACTAATAAAACACAGGCAAATGCTGATAATCTGAGATCTGAAATGATACATAACATCGAGGAGCTTCCCTCAAGATGGCACTACTGAACTGCTTCACATACCTCTGAACCCTTATGTAATCTTGTTTATACAGCATCGGGGTCATTTTAAAGCTAAGATCACACGATGCTAATTTGGCCAATGATTTTCTTATTCATTTTGGCAAAATGCCTTCTTTATGTCTAAGCACAGACATTTAAAGGCAATATTTTTTGCGTGCTTTGTCAATAGACTTGTAGTCAGGGAATACTTGTTTAGAAATAGCCAGAATTATACTTTTTGATCTGCCTTAGAAACCATGGGCCACTCTGAAATCTGCTACACAGGTTTGTGTACGTGAAATTTACAGGCCTCTTTTCCTGTTGGTGGAGGCTCTGGATCTTTGCCTTAACATGTGAATTGAGAAGGTTGGTACAAAGTAAGGGCAAGAATGGGAAGGATTTATTTTTCCAGAAGTTGCAAAGAGAGGGAGTCCCTGCACACAGCTGTCCATCTCCACTCTTAAGGAGGAAAACTTGCCTTTCCATCACCCTACTAGAGTCTCTTGGAAGCATAGAAGTCAGAGGTCATACAGCATCTAGAGGTGAAAGACCTGGACCAATGTCATTACTTCTCCTCTGATGGTAAACTTTGCAAGAAAAACACTCCAAACCTTCACCATGCTGTCCTGACCTTTGCATATGCACACAGACTTCCAGACTGAAAGCTTCTTTGCAAAGAAATTCTGGACTACAATCAGCAGAGGCAGTTAATAGAAAACAGATGCCTTTCTTGGTCTTTCTTCTTCTGGCTTTGCACAGTTGTCCTCAAAATCCTTCTCTCTGAGAGGGCAGCTTTTCTTGATAATGTTGTAAAAAAATATTTTTCTGTAGGGGGTTCTCCAGAGAATTTCTTCATAGTTTGGGAGAAGACATCAAGGAACACTTCACTGATATGTATCAATGAACCATAGAAAGAAACTGAGAATATCAATGAACTGTAGGAAGAAACTGAGATGATATCATTTGCATTAGCAATCACTTTATAAACCACAGGAAAGAATCTGGTTATACTTCATTCAAGTGTTGTAGGAGATTAAATGAAATTATCCTCATTGCAGGACCAATGAACCTTGCTATGCTATGCCAAAACTGTGCTCTGCCTTGAGTAACTGATTCATCATAGCAAAACCTCATCTATGTAGCTATGAATAACGTGAAACAACCTGAGTAACACAGAACTAGGAAAAAGGTTCTACACTGTGAAAGATGGGTAGCATTATAAGCACATACTCAGTTCAAAATATCTTGTGTTTTGTAACTCTTAAATGTCTCCTCCATGTAGATGAAATCCAGATTTTTATGCCTAAAAAGATGATTAGGTTTCTTTTTTTTCTTTTTTTTTAAGCTGTAGCAATCTGCAAGAAATGTACAGATTTGTGTGTGCCCTCCCTGTTACATGGCACTGACCTGGCTTAGTCCGTGCTTAGCACAAAATTTATTCTATGCACGTGAGACTGGGATCAGACCCTGTGGGACCAAAACCTGGTCTGCTTGATTTGATAAAGTATATCACCTCTCCCTCAAAAATGTTGCCTTCCCATAGGTGCAATTGCAGACATCTCAAATTGCTGTGAAAGGAGCTTCATATCTGCATGTGGTATTGCAAAAAGAGATGGCCAAAACTCTTCACTGCTCAGGGGCCAATTTCGCCTGGCATACCCTGAGCTGAAAAGGCCAATTTAAATAAATGTTCCTTAGACAACCCTGGATATTTCTGCAAATGATGTCATGCTGAAAGATAATGATTTAGCATGAGCTGTGACAGAACAGTTGAGGGAAGTAATACAAGACAGCATGTGGGACCTCTGCCTTGAACAATGATCCCTGAGGGAATCCATGAGAAGGGATTGCCACCCAGGTTGCTGGTGGGTTAAGTTCTGTACTCACTGAGAATCACTGAGCATTACTACAAATCCCCAAATTAATACAGTGGGTTTCACTCTCCACGTAATAGAAAATGGTATTTTCAGAATCTGATGAAGTTATTTGTGAACAAGTAGGTATTATCCATTGTATGTTTAACAGAAAGTTTGATTGATTGGTACAAATAACCAGTTTTTGGAAGATGGAGGAAGAAGTGTATATTGAACTTCATTTGCTTTATAACGAAAGCCCAGACTCCAGTCACAATGTTAAAAATACACATTATAATTGCTGGGGTTTTCTGTAAAGGAAATTGCCTGAGTAAATCCTTTTGTCTTCCTTCTTCTGTGAAAAATGTCCATTGCTTACTGGGCCTTAATCCCAAAAGCCCATATACATGTGCTGCACTTCACAACGTGGACCTTGTGACTGATTTATGTAAGACAATTTAGTGGAAATGTTTTCAGAATTAAGATCCTATGTCTACTATGGATGAGCTGCAGGACATACTTTGCTGATTGGCTGTTCAGTGGTAGAATTATTATTGATTAGTTATGTTACTGGTGTGCTCACAGTGTCCTAAATGCTGTTCTTAGAAGGCACAGCCCCTCCTACAAAGTGTAATGGCTGGAAAAAGTATGAAACATGGGATGAAGGGGAAGGAAGGAAGGCAGATAAAATGTGAAATTAAAGCTAGACACACTTCCAGACTTCCAATACCTGCTGTTCCTTTTGCTCTGACAAACAGGGAAACAATTGCAGAATGTTTCCAACTGTATGAAAGAATAACAGTTTCTAGGTATGCAATAAGAAACTCAGAACCTCATCCTAAAAAATTACTTTCTGAAGGCATCATTAGTATCTTAGAATGACAAAATTTTCACTCCCACTGATCTATACCTATTATACTTGTCTCCATTTCTTTCAGGTTTTCTACTCTTTCTCTTCCCACTACTCAGATTTCATTGCATGGCTATGATTTAGTAGCTTACTGAATGGTTCCTCTACTATCTGTACATTTGGTAAATATTACTAAAAATTATTCCCAGGTTTAAGGATAACAAAAAAATAAAAAAGCAGAGGGAAAAAAAAGTAAAAAAGCAGAGAAAAAAAATAAGGTCTAAGTAAATCTTTGCATCTCAGCCGACTCAGCCTCTAAAAATGATGCACACTTCATATATTGAACAGTTCCTTTTGCTTAGAATATAATAGATGCCAGTGAAAGGTGCAAGAAAGTGAACTTCTAACTGCTAAATCTGTAATATCCAGTCGTGTATGGAATGCCTCGACTTTCATACTCTGCAGCAGTGCAACGTGAAGTAACATGGTAGGAATTTCTGGTGAATGAAAGGACTTGCAAGAATGGATGTGGGCAACTAGTAGATGTATGATATGTCAGTTTGATTCCGATGAGAAAGCAATATTCTCATGTCCAAGCAGAAGTAAGAAAGGCACTACTAAGCTAGGCTTTCTCAGAGAAGCAGCTCCACTACTAGATGGAATCTAATCAATGCAAGCCTGCTTACAGGGAGGTTGGCATCAAAACACAACAGCTGAAGTGTAGCAGATGGCTAGATCTGAAGGAGATGTAAACAGAGGCTGAATAACTAAGCATTGCATTCTGCAGATGTCAAAGTTTCCAGGCTGTAAAAAAGTTTAGTCTAAGTGCTCTCCTGAAAGCTCTTTTTGGTTTTGGCTACCTAAGCCCTGAACTCTACCCACGTTTTCTCCATGTGGTATCTTAGAGGCATCTGAATTCTCTGGTTTTCCAGCATGTGGTTGATGAGAAGTTGTCCCTGGAAGGCTATAAAATGCAGAGGATTATTATTTCCCTGCTTCTTCTATGTGGTTCCAGCCAGTTCTGGGTGCTCTAGAGAGTTCATTCTCAGTAGCAAAGAAATATTGTAAAGGTGAGGAGAACACTGACATCGATATGGTTAAAGGGTAGAGAAGTGCAAGGATGGAGTGCTTAATTCCAATTTCCTGCAGACTGGGGAAGTAACAAAATATCCTTTTCCTTCCCCTCACATTCCAAACTTGTTCTATAGGGCTTGTGTATGAGGAAGGAGGGTTATGCCTACAGAATGGCAGAAAACCAAAAAGCAAGGCTGTATGTAGCAATTGTCCATGAGGCAAGTAGATTTCTAGTAGTCCTCCAAAGAAATACACAGACTTGAAAGCTGTATGAGTCAGTCCTGATCTGTTCCTTGCATTTTCTGCTGCCTACTTCTTTTGTCATCTTCTCCCACTTGTGACTTGCACTTCTTTTCATATCACACTTCTGCTGAGAACAGGCTGCTACTTTGCAGATTATAAGGACCATTCATCTCTTTCAATCTTCCCTTAAAACACTCTGCCATTGAAAAGAAAAATTGTGAGATCTCTTCACCAACAATAACTGGCCTGTGCCTCATATTCTGCAAGTGAGATAGTGAGTTGTTCATTCTCAATGTGCTCTCCAAATGGTGTACTTGATGCTGTATACACAGCAGTATCTTCCAAAGTCAGGTAATTCAAACTGCTGGGGCAGGTGTTTTGACTAATCTTCAAGAAAAGGACAGCAAATGGCAGCACAGAGGGGAATAATAGCTCATAGGCTGAGCCACTACCTGGAAACTGATACTAAGAAAAATCTTGTTTCCTGGCTTATGAGTAGTGGAGAATGAAGTTCAATAGAAAAAGTACTGTGAGAAAATTTACTCAAATTCAAGAATATCTCTAGTCTCTTGCTCTCATCTTTAGTTAATTGTCATTGTTCTTGAAGGGTGAGTACATAATAAAGGATTTTTTGTCTCATTTCCACCTTGCTTTGTGGGAATTCAAACTTTATGCCCTCTTAACTTTGGGCTGCTGCCAGCAATGCAGCTTAATTAGTGTAATATCCTGTGTCCAAACATCAGCGATGCAATTCTATGCCTTCTACTGCTGACTTTGTGGAAGGTCACCAAACAACATTGTACAGTTGTCCCTCCAGTTCCTGCTCAGCAGGAATCCTTCTCACCTCTGAAACAAGGATTTTTAGGTCATTCTTTGGACTCTTTTGGCTGTTTCCGTGGCATAAAGATGAAGGGTGTTAAAATCAGAATTGGATGCTCCCTGACACTCACTGAATAAAGGCTAATTTCAATAGTGGCTTCAGCTGGTACAGATAATCTCAAACTATGCTATAAGGATATTTATGGCACTGAAAGAGATGGACTTTAGAGGAAGAACAAAAAATGACTGCTTCAGCAAGCATTCAGCTTGCAGTATTACCTAAGAGTGGGGTTTTTTTGCTTTGTCGACAAAACTAGAGGTAATCAACTTCAGTCTGAGACAGAGTGTCATGGTAGAAAGTAACCATGAATGACATTGGCCAGTGTGATGAGTTTGCTGGCGAAATTACTGTTAAAGCTGACAATTCAGTTCTGGCATGTGGAAAACATTTTGCTGTAGTCTGGGCCACAGGCCACATGGGGAAATGAAAGTCTGCATCTCTCTGAAAGTGTAATTGCGTGGTCTATACATAGATTATGGGTTCATGTCAGCTTTGGCATTAAATTCAGATGCACAGGTAAGCATTCCCAGGACTTCCTTTCAGATAAATATTTTTAAATGCTAAAGTGTTCAGAAGCAAAATTCAGATCCAAACTGAAATTAACACTTTTCAGTAAAATATGTCTTCAAAATTAGGTGCAAGTTCAAATTCACCTATAGCTAAATGCCTTCTCTTCCTGAAAGGCGGAAGACAGTGAATTATGTAGTTAAAAAATTAATAGAGTTAAACAGAGACAGCCAATGACTGTGGTTGTCTTTGAAGTTCTGTCTGTTTTCACACAAGTTGCCTGAATGCTCTGGTCACTGTCAAACAGTGCTTTATCCTGATTAACCCATTTCACCTCCCTTTCCCCAGACATACCATGTCACTGAGACCTTGTCAGTACCCAGAAAGCCCAGTGCTGCACTGATGGACATCAGCAGATTTGAGAGATCAGTTTCTTGAACAACTCTGGGCTTAGTTTTGTCCTTTTGGACTCAGCAATTCCTGGCTTCTCTAGCCGCATCTTCCACTGGATGCCTTTCATTGCAAACTTTCTGTGTGTTCTGGCTATGAATGAACACTTCAGTCTTCTGGTGCAAATTCAGTCCTTCTTAACTCCAAGGCACTCACTTAGGAGTGCTGCTCTGAGGAGGGCTGCACGCTCTCAGCTGAGGCCTGACACAGGGGAGATGCTGTGCATGGGAGCTATCAATGGGAACCCTGTTTCTGTAGGAGTTTGTCAAAATTCCCCTTCCTTCTGCTGCTATGGGATGAGTTCAGCATCAGTCAATTGCTATGCTTTTCCTTAGGGATCTCATGCAGTATTTCAGACAGTGCTTCCTGTAGATATATATTTATGTACATATTGAGATATATATTTATATACATAGTTATAAATTTATCTACATACACATCTGTATGTATATGTAGAATTATATGTTCCAGCTTGATCAGATTCTTTTGGAGTAGATGCTGCTAACATACTGTTTTCTAAGCTTCAAATGTGGCTATTTGCCATATGCAAGGAAAATGTCATGACTTTGTTTAATAAAACAAGGAAGAATTTCCAAGCTGGTCCAAAATAATCTAGGATCTGACCCTGGCCAATATCAGATGCTTCAGAGAAAAATTTAAAGGATGTTACAGTATGTATTTCTGGAACAAACTCATTAATTATATAGAATAAACTAAACTTAGCTGCCACAGTTACTGAGTGAATATTAACCATCCATTGTAAGAAGACAAAACATGAGTGGAGTCAGCTGTTACCACACCAAGTGATGTATGGAGTGTGAGGAGGTCAACACAGTCTCCAGCTCACTCCAAACTTTCTGCTTCTCACACAAACATATCCTTTGCCTCAGTACGGCAGCAGGGACTGCACATCCCTGTCACTAATTAAACTGTTGGGTTGTTTGTCTCAGCTGTTTACAACTGAAGCGTTCATATATATTCTCATAAATCTTGTTCGACTGGTTGCTTACCCAATTCTTCTCTGTGGCGTTTCTCAAACACACCAGTTAAAGCCTTTGCTTTCAGTTTCTGAAGCTCTGCAGCAGGGGAGTTTCTATACACTGACAATCAGATACCAATATGTACAGTGTATAATGAACTCTAAAACATCCATGAGCTTAGCCTCTGACAGCTTTCCTCGAATATCCTTTAAAGAAAAATTACTGGTGTGGGGTTCAGCTCAGAAAATGGGATTTCCTTCCCAGAGGGTCAGAAATACCTTGGAGTCATATCCTTTCCCTGGTGTTTCATGTGAGTCTTTGGGACTTTCTGTGAGCCTACAGTTTCCCAACAGTGAGTGGGTTATCCCAATCAAGCTTCAGTCTCTCCTTGTCAGGTGTGTCACTGGACCTGACTGCCACCTAAAAGTGAATTGACACATTTCTGCCAGGGATCCACTTATCATTGCTGACCTGGCCACAGTTATAGCTCATCATAACACAGCCATACCATCAACTACTCAGGAAGGCAGCTCAAACGCCGAGTGAGGGGTCACTGAAAAGGGTGGTGAGACCTGACTGCAAACCTGCTTTGCTGGGCTCTTCCCACACCTCCTGCACCTTCAGGGAGGGAAGGATAGAGAGAAGATAACACGCATGGGTGCCTTTGACTTCCCTCTGGTCTGAAGTCACTTTCCTGATGAGTAGCTCCAGACACGTGCCCTGAAGAGACAATACCTCCACGGCCATTGTGTTTGGGGTTATATAATGCTGAGTTGCACAGTTTTTGCTGTGTGTGTTTCTGCTGGGGGCTGCCAGAACCAGTGGCTCTGCGTGTTGCTGCTGCATCCAGGCACTCAAACATCCACGTTGCTGAACACAACCATTCTAGAAAAGCATTATTTAGAATTAATATTTTTGAATGAGTAACTATGAATATTAATTTAATTTTGCTGAAGAAATTTGAAAAGCCAAATTAAAAGTGTTTGCCTGATTTAAAAAACAAAATCCCACAAAACCTGAAAAGCATCTTTGTGAGGTCTATTTAAATGTTTGGAGGCAATTCTGAGACAAGCATCTAAATATAGTCGAGTGATTCAAGAGTTACATTAGCCTACATGATACCAGCACTAACTTGTCTGGCAGACAGCCAAAGCTGCAGGGCCAGATTGAGAGCTGCTGGAAAGAAGACTTACTTGTCTTAAGGAAAGCAATGCCAGTTGCTTTTATTCTTTTACATGTATATTATATGAATAAAATATGTAGAGAAAGAACATAGGATATAACTAACACCAAATAGTCTTGATTTCTGACTCACTTACATTCAAGTATTTTAAGTGCTCTGCAAAAACCAATGTGTTTAGTTAAAAACTTCACATAATGCAAGTAGGATGCTTGTACAAATAAGTACTCTAGAGCACAGCAAAATTTCTCAATACTGGAGCACCTCTCCTATGCAGACAGGCTGAGAGAGCTGGGGTTATTCAGCCTGGAGTAGAGAAGGCTCCAGGGAGACCTTGTAGCACCTCCCAGTACCTAAAGGGGGCTACAAGAGATGTGGAGAGGGGCTTTTTATACGGGCAGGTAGTGATAGGACAAGAGGGAATGGCTGTAAACTGACAGAGGCGAGGTTTAGATTTGATATTTGGAAGAAATTCTTTACTGTGAGGATGGTGAGGCACTGGAACACCCTGCATAGGGAAGCTGAGGATGCCCCATTCCTAGAAGTGTTTAAGGTTGGATGGGTCTTTGAGCAGCCTGGTCTAATAGGTGTCCCTGCCCACAGCAGGGGGATTGGAAAAAGGTGATCTTTAAGGTCCCTTCCAACCCAAACCATTCTAGGCTTCTGTGATGCTATGAAAAAGTGAATGTATGTTTTATGAAATAGTGGAAGGGAATTCTGAGATCTTCAGTTTATTAGAAGCAAAGATCTCTCCAGAAATGTTTACTCACAATAGAAACTTCTTAAGTGACAATTCATTTATGCCTTCCTTCTGACCTATTCTTCCTCCCTATAAGTTACTATCCCTTATGGAATTGTGGATGGCTGAAATAGATCTTTCTGATCAACAAAACATTCCTGACAACTGCAAGGCTTTTTGAAATATTTCCCCATTTCACCTCAGCTATAATCAGATTTTTCAGCCTTTCTGAGACACTGGGAGTTTCAGCTCAAATGTTAGGTCTAGTCTTGATTAACTAAATCCTGTCAGCAGCAAAATATTTTCCCTTATCTCAGCCCTACTCTTTTTGGTAAGGCACATCACTGGGGAATGTCTCCGGCAGTCCTACTTCTGGCACTTCTGTAAAAGTGTTGGCAGTGCTGGGAAGACCTGGGCGTGAGGTAGAGCAGGCTCCCAGGCTCTGAGGTGACTCGAGTGCAGGGTAGGCTTTGTGGCAGGCCACTGTGCCCACTGTTACACCCAGCCAGTTATCTGTGAGACAAGCCCTTAACATTTCTAATCCTGGGACACTTTATCCAAACTCTAGGTACCTTGCCTTACTACGTTCTTAATTCCTGTCCCAGCTTTGGACACTTTCACATACCAGAGACTACTCTGTTTTGTAATTGCTTTCATAAAAGTGCAGATGAAAATCAGTTAGAGCTGCACTACTGGCAGCAAATGAATTTCACTTAGAAGCTATTACAGCTACCAACCCCAAATTATCCTCATCCCAGCTGGAGCGGTGCCTCAGTCAGCAATTCACCTTTTAAAATGTTCTTTGTGTGAATAAGAAAAAAAAAGAACCTAATTGTCCTTTGTTGTAATTTTTATTGATGCATTTCCAGTGGATCTTTTTGCTTAACATTACAACAGAGTAACTCAGCAGCTTTGTGTGAATCAAAGTAACCATTTGGATTAACATCACTGCCATGGAAAATGGAGGCAAATCCTCAGGATAGAGATTCAGCCCTTGGCTCATGCAGAACCTGACACAGGCACCAAGAAAAGATGGTGTCTTTCCTAAATTTTAGACAGGTTTTCAGCTTGAACTAGGTCAGTTATGGCCACATCTCTGATGTGGGATTCTGGATGCTGTGGTCCAGAAAAGCACTGACAAGTGCTGTGAGACACCCTGAGCATGTGAACAGCAGTCCCAGAAGCACTTCAAACTCCTCACCCTGACAGAATGTTTTCTTCATTGCTGCACAGTCCGTGTTCTGAGCTGGTCGTGAAGGCTTTTGGTACAGGGAAAGCAGTTTGGGTCTGAGCAATTTGGGTCTGAGCAATGCCATCCCCAGCCATCAGCAGCACAGAAGGCAATTCCATTCCTCTCTCTTCCCCATGGGTACAGTGGGACATGGATCTCAGTTCCCTATGGTGCTCACTGGTGCTGGCTGTAGAAATGCAGAGGGGCTTCAATCTCCAGTGAGTGCTCAGGATGTTCAGCACTTTAGGAGCTGTTAGAAACTTGAAGGTTTGGCTGCTAATACAGGACTTTTCAGTCACATGTCCTTCTTTTGCTTGTAGAGGTGAGAATCGTTTAAACAGCAAGAAGTGCAAGAGGGAGGAGGCTGAGACGCAGGGACACCAACATCAGACTGAAAGGCTCCAGAGGTGCTTGGAGGTTGCAGGGTCTGTGTCACACTGAGACAGGGAGTAGGAACAGGAAACAAGAAGTCACATTTTGTTGGTTACATGACTTCAGTGCAAAATACCTCATCCACAGAACAGGACAGTTTTTTGAAGGTAGATGAAAATAGGGGCAAAAAGGCCCGCTTAGGTTGCACTTAACTAAGGAACCATCTAATAAGTTTGCTTTCTTTGGAAGGAACTGTGTATTCCTGCAAGATTTTCCACACTCAGGGTAAATGAAGCAGGTCATCAGTACCTCTGCTCTGTGCAGCAGTGACGGAAGAGGGACTTGCAATGTGGAAGTTCAGCTATCTTAAATGTCCAGGAAAAATCAGGGAGATTTAGCGTACGAGAGTCTGAACAAAGAGAGTTTGGGAGCAGATTTTAATTTCCCTGGAATGTGGTCATTTCAACATAATTTTACTTCTTGAATCTGTTATGTTCTGTTCAGCAGTTCCTTGTGTTTTTCAGTTTAGATCAGCTCTTACAATGAGGTTATTCTCAAAATGATGGTGTTATGTGACCCATGGCTACTAATTTCCATATCTAATAATTCAGTTTGCAACTAAATAAATAGGATTTCTTTCTGCATAGTCTTATCTTATAAATTTAATTACAATCAGTCTTCTTGGCCTGTCTGATCTTTGGAACCCTTTGAGCTGTGACAGTTAAAATGTATCAACTTCTGCCACACAAGAGAGCCATGTAGCTAACATCTAATTTATCTGCTTTTAACTCTTCAGCCCAACTGCCTGCTTACAGTTTTGAGAGGAGACATTCTTTTGGAACAATCCCAGCCATCCTTGTAACATACTAGCAACCCATTCTAACCACTCCACTACTGTACTCCTATGTTTTCCTGTTATCTCTTAACGTGTTATCACTTAATGTGGCATTTTAAAACCATAACCTTCTTATATAGCAACATATTCTTTGTGAAATATTATTTTGCAAAATGTCCCATCGTTGGCAAGAGCTTGAAACTGAGATGCTTGTTTAGGATCTTAGCCTGAGGTATTGGCATTTGTCTTAATATACAAAACTTTTGACGCTCTGTTTTACAGCCATTATCTGCATTTTTCTGTCACCTGTGACAGAACTGCATGTTACCCTGCCTAAATATTGGTATCAGGAGAAAGACTTTAGGAAGTGCATCTTCTTCGGTGCACTGACTCAGTTTGTCACTCATGACTAACCCTACGCAGACTTGAGGGTTACTGCTTACCCTTCTGATCAACTCAAACATTTGCCTACATCCAGGTGAGATGAATCGAGACCTAAGATATTATTCAGTTATGAATATTATCCAAAATCAGCCCAGATTTCAAACTCAAGACCTTTTCAACTCTTGTCCTGACAGTGACAACAGAGATTCTGTCAAATGATTCTTCAGCTGTGCCTGTGCATGGGTGGTTTTGGTCTTTGGTGAGACTCCACTGAGTCTACTGGCTAAATAAGGTTTCAGAAGTGTAACTCTATCTATCTATCCATCTATCTATCTGATATGTATATATATATATATTAGTTAAACGCAGTATAAGTAACAGATACATAATAGTTATCCTCTTGGTGATACATGAGACGAAGCAGAACCCAATTAATTTCTCTTCTGTTCTTGGCAGTTTTGCAGAGGTGCTTAAAAAGTAACAAGTGGTAACTTCTGTAATGAAGTTGCATGTTTGTGATACAGAAGACACAAATGAATAGGTCTGTTCCCAGAAGTGGTTGCAGTCTTACTAAACAGTTTCATGACCGGGTTGCCCTTTGTTAGTCCAGTAGAAAATATTTTTTTTCAACACACTCTTCCTCTTAGGGTTCTGAGGCCAGCTGAGTTACATTGTCCTTGCCATTATCTCAAAGAAGATGCACACGATTAAATGTCATGGAATGAAAATAAAATTTGTTGTGTTTCTTTCTGATGTGCTAACATTTGTGTGAAAGTCTCCTAGTTCAATGTTCAGTATAGTTCCACAATCTGTACATCTGTATTTGAAAGAATAACCAGAATTATGACATCCTGTTGTACCTGAAATAGACAGGACTAGGAAAGGGAGGTGCCATGAAATGACATTTGATAAAAATTATTCACTCTTCCACAATCCTGTTCCCTGCCGTGTCCTTCATGTCCATTATTGATCAGATCTTCACTCGATGCAGAAAGTCTCTCTTTGAGCCCATGCTTAACTGCAATAATAAAGTAGGTCATTGATTAACTGGAAGTATGACAGGCAGCTCCTCCAGTCAGGTCGTGACGTACTGTAAGTCTTGAGGGAGGAGAGCAAGCGATGAATCAGTAATGTGAAAAGAAATAAAGCCCACAGGTTTTAGTCTTTTGGGAGGACTTCTCTCGGCAGCATAGTTAGTAGCATTACCCTTAGCAAGTTGACGGCTATGCAAATTCACTAGAGAGGCTTTTCAGGTTTCCAAAAAAAGAAAAAGAAGAAACAAACATCTAAGATGAAATTCTCTTACCCAACTGCAGTACCTAGGAATTTTTTTACTTTGCAGGCAACTAACTCATATGGGCTACTCCTACTCATTGTTCTCTACATTTAGATATAATATATATAATTAAGCGCTGTATAATTAAGCAGTTTCACATGCATTGGTTTCCACTGCACTGTCTTCTGGCAGCAATTCTTTTAGAGTCCTTGTCCCCAGCTCTGCTCCGTGGCTGCCCACCCTCTCCTGGCTTCCAAGCTCTCAGTGAGAGATCCTTTGCATTGGCACACTCAGGGGAAACCTCAGGGTTGCTCAACTCCAGCAGCACAGTGCAGGACAGTCCTGCAAGCAGTTCTGCCACCCTGTGCACCTCATTGTGCCAATCTGACCATTGCCACAAGCCCCACAGATATCCTCTTACTGTTTCCTGTGCCCTTGTACTTTCCAAGCAAAAATTGCAGCACATGCTGGTCTTTCATTAGCTGGCTTGCACCGTAAGTAACATCTAAGGAAGGATGCTCTTTGGTGCCCTGTCAGACTCTCACTGGGAGAAGAACAGAGATGTGCCTTTGACTGAGCCAGAGCCTTAACCTGACCATGCTGAGTAGCCAGTATTTCCTCTTCCCCTGCCCCTACTGGATTTATTTTTGCTCCAAAATTGCTCACCATGTTCCATGACTGGCAATGCTAGATGTCAAATCTGCTCATCAGTCAGTTCAGAAAGCAGAACAATGTTGCCTCAGCACTATGTACTGTGTCACCCAGCAGCTTTTACACACACATTTGATGTGATTTCTTTCCAAAGCATGGAAAATCCGCAATTTCTACTGCTGCCTCCTCACTGCCTCCCACTTTCCTACCCAATAAAAACTAGCTCAGCCACTTGCAAACACTTATTTCAGATAGTAGCACTGCCCACAGTCAGTCTATATATTGCGTGCAGAAAGAGAAAATGAAACAACTGGCATTTATTTGGCTATTTTTGACTTGAAGATCTGTGGGCCTCATCATCTCCCACACACTTCTGTCTCCTGTCCGAATCTCTGGTGCCCTGACAACTCCAGCCCTCCACACTCTCTGCCTGTAGCTGCAGTAGCCTGAGCTAAGCGGTGGCTGCTTCCATAGGTTTAAGGGGGAAAATTATACATACAGATGAACTCAAGTAGCATTGACTGGTTTTAATTCAAATCTATGATATTTATTTTTATCACAATTACATAAATATGTAATATATGAATAGAAATAAATATTACATAAATATGCATAAAGTCAACAAATTATTTAGAGAGCTATAAGATAGTCAGATTCTCAATATGTTTCTTCAAAAAACCTAAAGTAGCATTAAGAATCGCCAGACTATGTGGGTCACTGTCAATGAACAAACATAATTTGATTCTGTCATATTTCAGTTTTATTTTTAGATGTTTTATTTTATTTTTGATCAACAAAGCAGGAAAATTAAAGAATGCTGAAAAATAATTCAAAGTATTTCTGTGTTTGTTAAAAGTCATTATATGTAACAAATTAATTAATGAAAGACTTCAGTCCAATCATTTTCTCTGGGGCTTACTTGCTTCTTTCCTTTCTTTCCTTCTTCTATTCATCCTCTCTTTCTTTCTTCTTTATTTGAAATATCAACATTTGTTCCTTATCTTGACATCTAATTTATCAAATGTAGCAGTAGGTCTGCATGGCACAGCTCAGTGTTTGATGCTATCAGCAAATCTTAGCTAAAGATTGCCTAAATGCTACAGCCATGAAAAAGATGCCCTAAACTATATTAAATGAAGCAGCATATACTGGAAAATGACCAAGATTACTCAGCAGTTTCATCTTAGGAAATCTGCCTATTGCTAGAATAGGAAAAGCCTTTACTAGTCCCTTTCCAGCAAGAACACAGAATACAAGGATACACGACAACCACGTATTTCCTTAGCTGAATTAATCCACTGTCTACTTAGAGAGAGAGTAACATTAAAAGTGCATTCAGGAGTTACTTAATCAGAAAAACACCACACAGGCTATAAAGACTTCTTAAATTTTAAGAAAAAGCATCCCAACCCCTTGGAGTAGGCTCTCTTGAACACTTCCACTGTCATCCTGCTAGTCAGTCATGGCAGCTGGAATTTCCCTGTTCAGAGTTCTGTGTGTGGTCTCGAGGGGACTGAGGTACTGAGATGCTTTTTTAGGTCAGATACATTCAGTGGCTGTGGAGCTGAAGTGAGGAGCAGCCGTTACCCCAAGATATACCAAAAACCTGGACATGAAGTCATCCCACCCTTCTGGGCAGCCTAAATGGGAGTGAGCAGAGACTGACAGAGCACTTGGGAGTTTCCACTGTCCAGGCAGGCAAGATGCTCAGCTGGGACAGTGGCTCTTCCATGTGGCCCAGGGATTTGCTCTCAAATGCACCAGAAAGTGTTTAAGGGCAGAAAGGAGATAAATAAACCTGTGGTTTTTCCGTCTTACAGGCCTACTCACTGGATTACTCACTCACAAGGTCTCTATCTCTGGAGGTATGACTGGAATTTTTTAGGTGTGAGTCTGTGAACTCCAGTTTTGATGTTTCTCCTGGAAGAGCTTGTGGTGAAAGAAAAGGAGATTCCGTGTACCTCCTCTAGGTTCTGGTGGCCTGTGCTGGCAGAGAGGTCCTTTTCCAAAGGTAACTCAAGAATTATTGTTTGTTATGTCATTTGCTGCACTCAAGTATTAAATAGTCTTTGAAAAATCCTTTGTTCTGAACCTGTTGTGTGGTTACTAAAGTGGATTTCTCCTACTCGTAGCAAGCGTGGAAATAAACTCCCCCAAAATTACAGAAAATGTTAATTTCAATAGCTGATAGACAGTATAAGGAAATGAGGATTTTGACTCGTTTTTGATAATGTAATCTAGTGTTAATCAACCCACTTTAACTGTAAGGAAAACTGAAGAAAGAGCAATCTATCAGAAGACTGAGTGTTGCTTCCAGCAACATTTGATAATGAGTTTACCAAAATAGACACTACTTTACATTTTTGTGTAAAATACAGTTTAAAATACACGAAGTATATTGAATATTGACTCTCTGTGGAAAGACTACATGCTGAGAATATATTCTAAAAAGATACGTAGATGCATGTGCAGAAGGGTATATTGCATATACATATATATGCACTATAAGTATATATATATATCTGTACTATAATGAGTTTTATGGGAGAAAATGTTTTCCACTCTCTCCTGTTTATAGTCAAAAAGCAGCAATGTCCTGCAAGATTTGATTTTGAGTAAAATGTGTGTAGTAAAGCTATTACTGAATAGTATTATTGAGTGAGCATGCTTGAAGAAAAATATTTCTGATTTTCTTTGTGTGCTTTTTTTGCGACATGCTAGACATTATTAACAGATGTGTTACTAACTGACCTCATTTACAGCCTGTGTTAAGTGCTGAAATCTTTGGGCTGTGTGTGGGGATTTGGCAACCCTGCCTGCCCAGTGAGTAAACAGCACTGATGTTTGGTAAATGTGACTTTGACTTTGTCCTTGTGGTTGTACTTAAAGCCTGGAAGGCCAAGTCCAGCATTATGGTGTCTTTGACACTCAAAAAACACTCTGTCCTCAGAGCTTCTTGCAAAACCTTCAAGGGGCCTGCGTTCTTCTGCAAGATGTGCCTGAATGTTACCTGTTCTAGTGACACTAATCTTCACTCCTCCATTCAGCAGGGTCCGAGCCAGTAGAAAAGTTCCAGCTATGGCTAAAGCCTTATAAAAACAAGCAGAGTCAGCAGCACTGCCAAGGGTACCCTCCTTTATGCAGTGTACAGGAGTTAATATGTAATTCACAGAATTAAAAAAACCCCAAGTTTTTAACTAGGCCTACTGCGACATAGCAATAGTAAATGAAGAGCAGCACTAATCACCTGAAATACTAAGTATATGATGCAGAGATGACTATAGATGACTCCCTGGAAAGGAGTTAGTTAGTGAACCAAAACATAACAGGAAAAAATCCAGGAAACATCCTTCACTTAAGAATAATGAAAGAACAAATTCAGCATGCATTTACCATGCTGTTGGGAGAGTGGGAAACAAGAGTCTGCAGCCTAAACTAAGAGGTTAAGCCATTTCTATTTACACAGATTTTAACATATCTGATAGAACCAGGGCCTCTGGTTTGTAACTAGATTAGCTGATGTGGATCTGGCTGTGTCTGTGTGGCATCACTGCAATAAGTGGGATCCAAGTGGATGACTAATCGTGGCAGTGGATTGGATTTCCAGACTGGGCTATGAGGTGGTCAGGCAGCCAAATAGCTGTGTATAGATATGCCCATGAGCAATCCTAGTCCATTCGCTACATCTTAAGTGCAGACGTATGACTGGTGAAACCTCCCTAAACTTTAGCAAAATTAAAGAAAATCTGTATATTAAAGCCCCAAAAATTATTATGAGAAGGAGTGAAATGTGCTTTTCCTGAATTGCTGCACAAGTTGGGGTATTTTGGGTAATTATATATCCGATACGAAATGACAGACTGGAAGAAAATGAAATCTGTTTCAGAGGAAAATGAAATACAGAGTATACAATTTAACTTTTCCCTGGAAATTAAGAAAAGTAGAAGAGAAGAAAACAGCAATAGTTTCAGCATTACAAATTCTCATCTAGTTTGCATTCAGTAAGACACCACAATTAAAAACTCCTTCAGAACAAAATTGAAACGATTTTCTTTATTACACAGATGGTGATGTCAGCTACATAACTTCATTTGTCATCGCATCTTATTATCCACTCGAAATTCTGAGTGATGGAAACAATTAAAATTGGAAGAGCAAGAAAATACTCCTCATGTTTCAATCAAGTAATGAGAAATCCACCTGATAAGCAGATGTTGCTCAGTTGTTTGTCAGTGTAACACAACTACCTAAATGATTTTATTTACAACCTGAGGCTTTCCTCCCAGCTTATCCTATTTGTGTTAGCTTTGCTTAATGGAAATAGCAAAATAGAGGGATTTTTTTTCTAACCCCACATGTTGAGCTGAGAACTCCTGCAATATTTTAGGAAAGTCGAGGCTGTCATTGTTGTCATCTAGACAAAAAGCAGGAGGATGGCATTATTTTGTTACTGTGACATGTTTCTAAATGTACCTTGTGGATTCATATAACCATAGGATGGTATGTCTGCTGATGACTCATGCTGACTCACCCACTGAGCCAGAATTTACTGAGCCTTCTTCTGTGCCCACACACAGTGATATGATTTCCAGTCTGAGTGAATTCTTTAAAATTTAATTTAGTAGGCTTTAACTACAGAGACAGATACGCTTCTTCAATAGTTGCCTTAATTTGTTTTTATATCTTATTAAATGTGTGCTCAGATTATGTTTTGCAGAATCCTTTGAAATCAATTTTGAAAATAATGTGTATAAGTGCAACTGTGCTTTCCAAAGATGAAGGTCTGTCTGAAAGCACTGGAGGTAGAAGCACTGATAATCTACTGATGCCACAGACCTAAAGGCCTAATACATAATCACTGCCTCTGTGCTATGGCTTTAGCAGCAGTGCTTGTGGGCCTCAACTACGGTAAGTCCCTAGGTTTAGGCAATGAATAATTAATAAAAAAAAGACAAATTGACCTGATTCTGGTTTTGTTTTTGAGACTGAAAACTATATATTGCCCCACTGCAGTCAACAGAACTAAATGGTATAAAACTAGGTGTAAAAGCAATTCTTTAAATGCTATCACAGATGTCTTCAGAGTGATTTTACTTTTTCTGAAACAAATAGAAATTATATGGAAAATTTTAATGGGAACATGGTCAGTCCAATTATTTGTCTCTCTCCAAGTTCTGGTCAAAATCTGCTATGGTGTAGCAGCCTGAAAAATAATTCCTGTTGTTACCGTATAAGCTGTAGTGACTGAGGAGAAAACTACCCTAGTGAGATTCTCTCTTGGAACCAAATAAAAGCTTCTCTTCAATCTTGTACTCTTTGATGAAGACTCATATGTTTTGTTAAATCAGGATTTATGATAGTCTCATCCTGACTCCAGGATTCTTTACCTACCACACAGGCTAAGGGAGAGAAAAAATATTTTGCTTGGACTACTTCTGCATGATTTGCTTTTTAAACTCTTCTGACAAATGACTAATGAATGTTCAAGCAACAGAAAATGAGATGTATGTATATTCTCCCCCCCCCCCAAATCAAATGCTTCAGTAAGTTGATCAAGGTCTCTAGACTTTTCTCCACCTTTCCAGTATTCTGAAAGAACAGCTGATGCCCCCAAGCCACATACCCTTCCCTCTTTCTGGAGGATTTTATGTCACTTCTCAAAAGTATGTCAGCTTTGACAGTGTTTTGGGGCTGTGTGTTTTATTTCTCTTGCTCCTGTAGTCAGTCAGGCATGATTCCTAATCTGCAAGAATTCGTCCATGATTCTGTCTTTTCATCTCTGGGATTTACTAAATTGCCCTGTCCTCTAAATCTGAAACTGCTGGATGAGTGGACACTTCATCCCCAGTGGTTTCTGCTTTGCTGACTTCCTCGTACTTTGAGTATACAGTCCTTTGTTTTGCTTTTGGAGAACAAAACCTCCAGACTTTAAGTCTTTAGTCACACCTTCCTGCCCACATCATTGTTCACACAGGGCTTTCTTGTAATTCTGTCACTAGAATTCAGAAGTTGTTGGGTTTGTCCTTTGAATAAATGTATTTGAAGATAGAATCTAACTTCTTCTTTTTGTTACTTCAACCCTCAGTGATCATTAAGATTCTGTATGTAATGGAGCACGATACAAGGAGAACTACACAGCTGTATGACAAGGTTTGAATAGAAGTTGAAATATGTGTTTCTTCCCGAGCCCCCACACGTTCTGCTCATTAACATTCCTTCTCTTGCTGTTGCACTGCCACTCACAGACTCATTTGGTCTGAGACCATCCACGATTTCTATCAAACAAGCACAAAGGACTCTGCTCTGCTGAACTCCTGTGAGAGGGATGCTCTGTAGCAGAGCTGCCCACTTTTACATGCTACAGCTTTCTCTAAAGAAAGGAGAGGCCCATATACCACACTCCATCCTTTGCTGCAAGACACGGCAGTTTCCTGAATGTGCCATAATTACTGAATATATCCAACAGGTTGCTTGCAGCAAGTTTTTCACGCTGAAGAGATGAGTGCCCAAGAAATATAGCAGATAAAAGTAGATTACTATCTCCAAGTAATTCAGACAGCTCACTGCTGGTCTCCTGCTTTCCAAGTAATGCTACAGACCTGTGAGGAGAAAGGAGTGATTACTGGATTAATTGTTCTGACAGTAGCTCATTTCTAAAAGCCCTCTTTCCCAAGGGGCTCTGGTCATTCCTGTATTTTATTGCTGAGAGGGAAAGGGCCTCTAGAAAGAATGGTGTAAGAAATAGGCTATTGCTAGTACCAGAGCAAGTCATCTTGCCTACAGCCTATTCCAGAGAGCCACAGACTAAATAAATAAACCTAGAGGTCATAGCCACTGGATGCCCCAGCTCTATTTGGCATCTCTCCAAATACTGTGTCTTCCTTTCTTTTACTCCTGATTTGCAAAAAGTATAATGACAATGTGAAAGTGATGTGCGGGTAATTGAAAAAAAACAATATTTTTTTCAAGGAGTGAAAATTCCCAAGCCCTGTCTAGCAATGCAAATAAGCAGTTTATGGTGTTTAAGCTGATACTGGCCTATCTTAGGTAAACATACATGATTGCAAAGCCTGTATCCAAAGGTCCCTCTCTAGCTGAATAAACTGGCACTGAGGTTTTCTGTACCTCTCTAGCTCATTCACTGCTAGCATCCAGTTTTAAGTACCATACTGTGATATGGCAGTGCCAGCAGTGTGTTTGGCAGTGTCCACTATGTACTTACCTCTGTGCTTACTATGCTCCAGCTGTGGAGGCTCTCTTAATTATTTTTATGTCGAACATTTTATGAAAAAGTTGACCTTATTACCATGTCAGATCTTTGTGCAGTAGTGCTCTCCAATTATTATGTTGTTATTCTTTCTTTTCCAGCTTTCAGAATTTTGCTGTTCTTACACCCTTTTGAAATGGACTGTAATATTTACATTTCTTGAATCTTTTTAGAGATGTAAGATACTCATTTGACTTCTCCTGGCAGTCGTACACTCTGCAGTTCCCTGTGGCACTCTCACTTGACTGTCTTGGAGTTACACCTGTTCTTCTGCCTCGCCCCTCCATCCCTGTGATTTGTTGCATCCACAGCAGAGCTAGAGCACTGTGTAACCTCCAAAAGATTTAATCTCAGTTGAGCACCTGCAATTGTGCAATCTCATGTATTCAATAAATGCCCCACTGGAAAGACTTCTCCCACAGTGTAGCACTGACTCTTGCTATTTGTTAAGAAATGCCTTGATTTTTCAAATTTCTCCCAGGTTAAGGGTATCCTAAAGGTCTGTGTGCCAAGTCATTTATCTGGATGCTTCTTTAGAAATAGCATTCCTTGTGCTTACCACTCTTACTGGAAATCACTGCTATAAAAAGGTAAAGCTAAATAAGGGGGAAAAATTATCCTAGTAAAGCAAAGGATTAAAACATGGAACCAAGCACACAAACAAAAAACATAGGAACAAGGAAATCCAATTTCAATGCATACATTGTTCTGGCAGTCACTCACAGCTTGCCTCCGGGAATCAAGGAGCCAGTACAATGACACTTTAGGATCTATTTCTCAGCTGGGTTTTTGCCTGCCTCCACCCAAAGCATGAGGGACTTCCCAACTGCAAGAGAGGCTAAGCCTCAAAACATTTCTTTGGACTGCCTCCCTTCCCTTGTTTCCTTCAATTTAGAGGCAATTCTAATATATGGTATGGTAGTTTTGGCCAATCAGAGCTGTTTAGGTGAATGCAAATTAAATCTGTTTTCTGTTGCCTCAAATGGAATAATCTCTGACATCCTTTGACAAACTGATTTCCAAACTTAGATTTACCTTCCCGCTTAGAAAGTCAGTTGAATTATAACGTGATTTGGATCTCCATTTCCCAGACAGTGTAACTTCTTTTATTAACTTTTTTTCATTCCTTTTTAAGATCTCATAAATTACATATAATAAAACTATCAACTGTGCATCAGACCCTAACCTCACAGCTTGTGAATAATGGCTTGCTTTATTCATAAGGTTCCGACATGAGATGCCACTAATAATGATGATCAGTTTAGGGTCTGGAGCATTTTCTCAAATAATTTCATTCCTCTTACTTCCCCACTTTATCATATCAGAAGCTTTGCAACTATCACAGTAACTTCCAACTCTAATTCCCTTAGCCATAGTTAATTATAGATATCCCAGCAGTTGCAGAGTTATTTATTCCAAAGCTTCTTGATCATGAGCAGGCTAATCAGAGGTCTTCTGGGGGCCCTTTCACTTTCAGAAATGCTGCTTTTAAAATGTCAAGTCCTATCATCAAGGCTTTGTTGGTTTTGTTTCATTTTTGTAGTGCAGGGTATGAAATTCATGAAACTGCTAATTTCTGCAAAGTGGAACATTCACATTTAAAATCCGATGTCCCCTTGTCACTAGCTTTTGATTATCTTTGAAATTAGAAAATATGGTCTAATAATTTGAAATACGTTTATTTAGTTGGGTGATAGGTAGCCTGTTAAAAAGGTGTGCTTCACACATTTTGCTGACTTAGTAGTTCCGTAGTTGGCAAAAAAGACATTCCCAATGTGCGTATTTTAACTGACAGTCCTTTGCTGGAGTGTGGAAACAGAGTTTGTAACATTCATTGTGCAGAGAGACAACAAGACTGTTCTTATTTTATATTTTCTCTCAGATAACTGTGACTACTGATTTATTTTTGTGTTTCAAAAGCACCATGAGATTTTGTTTTTCCTTTGAGGGGAATCAGTCCTCTCCTTCTTATCTGGCTTGTATTCCTACCAAAACTGGTGGCCCTCTGGCTTGAGCAGAGCTGATCCCAAAGGCTATGATGGTGATGCTGGTTTGTCTTTGCTGGAACAGGAGGGAGTCAGAGCACTCGGTACCTCAAAGGAAATGTACAGCACACTTCATGTTGACACTGTTATTACGGTTGGCATATTTTGATCATCCCATTTTCTCTTTGATACTGATGTACAGTAAAGTGTGAACATTATCTTTAAGCTGCAATCTGATCTTACTGAGCTTTAAGTGCAGCGAAGGGCAGTGGATTTTCTCTTCGGCAGCAACACGAACAGCAGGAGCTCTGGAAATTGTAGTGGCAACAGCAGCTTCTGTTGTGACAGTTCTTTCGTAGGTCACCATGGTGAGAATGCATCTGAGTGTTGGGTTTTTTTCCTGTCCAGACACTAATATAATTTCTACAATCCAGAATAGCTTATATAAATTATTAGCCTTGTCATGAATTACCTTCATGCAGGCATGCTAGCAAGAAATACACACATTTTCTTTTTTAGGAGGGATTTAATGACTAGACAAAGGATTTGACATACTTTTAAAATGTTAAAACAGTTGTTTTGTTGGTATATAGTTGGAAAAAAACCCCAAACACCATTAATTGAAAAAAAAAAGGTAATAAGCAACAACATGGAAGCTGGCCTACATTATTTTGCTTTTCTTTGTGAAGATTCCTTATACGCTTATATGTTTTAAAATTAAAAGTGTCAATTTTCGAACCGTGGATACTGCAAGACAACACAGGGGATGTACCTGGATTTTGCATGCAGAAGGCAAAGCTCTTTGCTCAGAGCTTAAAACTGAAATAGCTGTAATGTGACAGTGTCTGACATGGGCAGCTTTGATGGTCAGGGACAGCACCTATCAAACTACCCCACAAAAATGCAGAAAAGGAATAATTAACTCTTTTTTCCTTCATGAGGGGCTCCATTTGGAGTCAGTGTTATCCTTCCAGTCAATCATGTTCATTATCCTTACCTCCCAAGCTGGTGTGCAGCCTGTTGATCTTACTGGAAGGGTTGGCTGTTGGCGACTCTTTAACTGAGTCACCACCAAGTGTTTCCATTAGCAAGTTCACAACAGTCCCATCTGCAGCTCTGGCCTGCTGGGCCACTTCTGGGGTTGTGCACCACTGGCATGGATACCAACAGCACTGCTTAGACATTATGAGATCTAAGAGAAAAAGGCCCTTGCCTTGCCACGAGCTTAATTTTTGTAGTTTGATTGATTTCTTGCCACTGTTCCTTTCTACTTAAACTGGTATTCATCATTTGCATGCGTGTACAAATTCTCAACAGCCCCTGCTGCAGTTCAGCTCTCTTGGAAAAGGTTCAGTGACCTACTGGACACGCATGAAGTTTCTGTCAGAAGACTTTTTTCCCCCCTTAATCTGAAAAAAAAAAAAAAAAAGGCTTCTCAGGACCTGCTTTGTTCATTGTTAATGTTTCAAATGAGAATTAGGGCTCCCCTTCACACTGCACAGTTTGGTTGCTGGTGTTTTTCCCCTCAGAAGGATACTGAGTCACATCTATTCCAGTTTAACAGCTCCTCTGATCTTAACAAAATGCCCTCACCAGAAACATCCTTGAATAATACAGACCACTCACATAGATCAGATTGCTTCTGCCTGATGTGTTGCCCCATTCCAGGCAGCTTCACTTACCCATGAGAACAGTGTGTGCTACAAGCCCCCGCTCCCACCGGGGTCCTCAAGCTGTTACTCTTCCTCAGCAGTGGGGATAAAGAGAGATGACAGTGAATGGAAATGTGGGAAGGTATTTTTAAAGTGCCACTGATTTTATGTGGGAAGGTATTTTTAAAATGTCAGTGATTTTATGAAGCAACCTTTGCCACTCTCCCAGGTAATTACTTCTCATAGTTACGGCAAGGAAGGGTAAAATAGTGAATTAACAGTAATGATAATTCCAAATGAATTAGGAAAATATAACAAAGATTAAATAGGAAGCTGTTAACTTATCATTAGATTACTATTAGAGACTATCGTTACAAAAGAAGTATAAGTGGGCAGCAAAAAGTAGCAATGGAATTGCATTGACAGTAAGAGATCTCAGTTAATAGCTGCATATTTCAATGATAAACTCTTCAGGCTTATTTTTAGTTTTACTCTCATGCTTACTTTTAAATTTTCATTAGAATGGTCTCCACTGTAAAACATTGTGTCTATGCAGCATTTGAAAGATGTTTGAAAATTAAGAGGATATTGTTACCAGAAGTCATCTATTTTATGGACCTTAAAAGCAAGCTTTTTAGGCAAACTTGATTGACTTCTTCAATAACATAAGCTTAAAAGATGATAAGAACATAAATGTTTTACAGTTGACATGCATAAGCTTTTGGACTATCTTACAACATAATAAGCTCTCTTAAAATACTTCAGTCAGTGGTAGAAAAGACAATCTAAAGTCTGGATAGTCAGTGAAGAACAAGCCAAGGCAGTAATAAAGATGAAGACATGTTAGGGATGGTAGATGAGAGTAGTCTAAGCAAAAAGTGGTGTTCTAACATCAAAGCAAAATGTTTAGCAATATTTTAGACTGGAACAGGAGACATCTCAGCAAGAAGTTAACAAAACTAACACTTCTGATCTGTGTCCCATGCTACCTACAATACCACATTGAGCCCTGAGCTTCCCAGTGGCAGAGAGGAAAAGTGTGAACACATGCTCACAAGTTACTGGGTTACCCAGGCAAATTATTCCTTATCAGCAAGGATGCTATGGCAGCCTATCATAGCTTAAATGAACAAGTTTTCCTCCGGCAGCTGGGTGAGCTGGGAGCACACACACAGGCAGCTATTACAGCTTGTCTGTGGCGTAGTAACTTATTAAGCCATGCTAAGTCATGGCTTAATTACAAACTGGCTTGACAGCTTGTGGCTCTGTCCCTACCCAATTTAACAACATGAACAAAGCTGAAATGAAGGCAACAGATATAATCATGGCACATCAACCCCTTCAGTTTGTTACATCTCAAAGCCAGCTCATGGCTGCCTGTGTGCATCTCCAAATAACTACTTCCACACTGCCAATTAAGTGCCTGTGTGAAGGCACTTAACCTGTTGCCCAGCCATGCTTTAGACTGCATTTGTCATTCTAATGCTGAAGCTGAATGACATTTCATATCATGCTGTGATAAACTACAGTATTCTGTCCTTCTTTGTCATCTTTTTGAAGTGATGAGCTCCCAGCAGCTAGAGGAAATTTCTGATACTAAGGTCTTGCTTTTATACTCTTGAGGTTAACTGCATTTCTATTTTTCCATCAGTTTAAATGTATGTGGTTTCCTAGTTTTCCTTACTATTGGTACCCCTAAGCACTGGGTCATTTACAAATTTATTCTTCACCACTTTCTTGTATCAGTGTCATTAAGGAAAATATCTAATAGGTTTAAGCCCAGTATTTATCCTGGGCACTGGGGGAGTGTGGGGGGTTGTGAGAGTAGGAAGAAAAGAGAACAACCTTTACTCAGACACCTCATTTCTGATCTTTAGATTTTGCTTTATCCTCTGTGGATAATCCATCACCTCCATTAGTCTCTGGTACTGCTCTGTTAATTCCTGTCACCTCCTCCTTTATCTAGAAGTTGAATGATATTATCAAAGGAAGACCTTAGGTTAATCTGGTAAGGCCCACCTTTAGTAAACAAACATTACACTTTCTCATTTCCTGATAAACTTACTTTAAAAAGCTTACTACCAGACAAGTGATTTCAATTGACATGATTTTCTGACTTCTGGAATGGGCATTATCTGTTCTTGCTGCCCAGAAGCTGTAGACTTGTGTTTTACTTTCATCTTATATGTAATACTAGCAATTTCCTTTCCCTCCTAGCTATTAGCCATCCTGCCCTCTAACCCTGCATTTGAGATCACCATCTTTACTGAAAATTGAGGCAGAAATATGCATGTAGTTTTAGAATCAGATGTAGACTATTTCTAAACCCCACTTCTTCCTCAACGGAAAGCAACATCACTTCCTTCTTACAATATTATGTCACAGCTGGATAACGTCTTGCTGTTTTTTCAGATGCCATATGCCATAAATCAACCTGATTTTCCAGATAAATTCTCCCTTCATTCTCACATTTATTGATGTTTGAGATCCTTCCCAAACCAGACGTTTTTTCTGTTTCATGCTCTCTGCTTATAATTCTTACCACTTTCTTGATGCCACTTCTTTTCCACTAACGGCTTGAAGTCTCTACCTTGAAATCCTTTTGCCTTCTGTGAGATACAGGATCCCAGTCATTTGGTTTCAAGGTACCTAAGGTTTCTTCCACGTTCAAGTTTTCATTATACAAGATGATTTTGTTGCCAGGTCCCTTCGCTTATCACGGTTTCCCTTTCTGAAGTTGAGAATGTTCTATTTTCTTTCACCCCTATGTTTCACCACACAAGTTGTGATCACCTACTCCAGGGTTATTATTTACCATCAGGCCTTAGAAGGCATGTTCCTGAACCATCCTAAAGCATTATTTTTACAGGCTTGGTGACAGTTTGGAGGAGGATTTAATTTACTACTGCAGTCCAGGACATCTGGCCCCAACTAAGAGAAGAATGCATTTCCCAAATTATTAAACGAGAATTTGAAATCTCACTGACTATTTCTTTGAACCAAGCAGTACCACCTCTTCAACAATATGGAGTTTTCTAACTACCTCCAAACCTTCCACCTAGGGTCTGTAATGATCTCAGGGCCCTCTTCTCTCAGTAAAACCTGTGACCATCTTTTCAAAAATATATTGAAACTAAATTTTGAGTTGTTTTATTACTTACCTTTTATTTGCAGAACATCACTTCTTTAACATAGAATATTACTACACACTTTTATTTTTACTTCTGTGTTTGCTCAACCACAAATTCCCTCTAATCCACATGTCCTGGTTAGGAACTGAATTTCTTTTAGCACAAGGAGGGTGTCTTGAACTGTTTTCTAAAATTCTTCCTTTTTCCCAAAATGCTGGAAATAGTATATCCACTTTTCAGTTATTTCATTTCGACACAGTAACATTACTTTTTTGCTTTTGTATCTGTCCTTTTTTCTTTGCTACCTATCTTGCATTCTTCCTATTCCCCATTGCTGGATCAACATTTAATCTTCCTCTTGTTGAGCAAAACCAAGGCGAAACTGTACATGAGTCTTTCAAAATTTTCTCCGTTCATGTCTTAATGTGAAGATGACCTTATAATCTGTGGTGAATTTCCTTCCTTTCTTCACAGATGGTGTAATCTAGAAGGGGTACACGGGGAAGTGGTGAAGAGCTAACTACTGTTGTTTAGTGAATTAGTTTCCATGGGAAGTTACTCAGCTGAAAATGAAAGAGTTTGTTTGCTTTGCAGATAAAAAAGTAGCCATGTACCATGAATATTGTCAGTGTCTGAGAATGCCTTCTTGTGAAACCAGAGCAGTCACCATTTGTCAAACCAGTATGAAGGCCTATTAAAACACTAAATGTACGCTTGCTTCAGACAAACAACTGTTTAAAAACAGAGGTAAACCTGAGAAAGTTACATGAAAACACTGTCAGATCAAGTAGCTTCCCAAAGGTACTGATTTTTGGCAGGACCTGGTTTAAAGCTCATTAATTTGAACATTATACAAATTTAATTATTGAGATTTGTTGACAGCTACTGCTGAAAGGATGAATCTCCTCACCGTTAACAATAGAACATAAAAAATTGGGAATTTTAAAAACTCTGTATAAGAACTCACCTTCATTCCTCTTTAGTGCAGTATCAAAGCTGTTTGCAAATTACCTTATCCCATACTATTTCCCATTTATTACCATTTCTGTAGTTCATAGTTATTTTCATCACCACTAAGAATAAAATGGGCATTGCACGTATTAAAAAATGCCGACTCTTTCAGGCATGCACACGTCACCGTCGATCCGACACACATGTATTCCCACAAATATCCTGCCTAGGTAATCTTAAACAAAGCTTAACTGGGGCCAGCCATGAAATGGCACAAAATCCCTGGATTAGCCATTAACTCCACATTGCCACATACAAACCATTATTTCACCTACTTATTACTTCACCGCCCACCCCTGCTGCCTGTCACTGCTGCTTGCTTCTTGCCACACACACGTCTTGAGCAATGCCAGTGTTGAGTTTTAGCCCACAGAAACCAGCCAGATATGCACATTTTCTACTGATTAGGAATGTGCTGTTTACGCTGGGTTATGGACTCGTGTGCACAGTATAGGTTTTCAGTTAATCTCTAACATTTAAGCAGGTCATGTTTGAAAAGCAGTAGGAGGTATCACTTATTACTTTAGAGAAAATATAGGGTAATATTTATTATTTTGGGAAGTCCATTCTGTAAAGGTTGTACAGCTAGTGAGATGATATAGAAAGGAAGTATATTTTTTTCCTAAATTTGTTATAAAATGATATATGCAGTTAGAGCTAAAGGTGAAATGAAGAGGATCAGAACCCCTGTAAAACCGAGAAGCAAGGAGAAAGGCATGGTCAGAAGGCTTGAATGACAACTGAGAGACTAATTTGTGATTTCTTGCAGTATTTCTGTACATTTTTGTTTTAGTTGTCACTAGCGGAAGAATAGCTGCTACAGTAAATTAGATGGAAGAGTCAGTTGTAGCTGAATATACAATGTTCATACTGAGCAAAATTATCTAAAGCTACCTAGGGTATCTCTCTGGCAGGTGACCAAGAAGCAAAGTAGAGGGTGCAAACAGGGACCTGATGAAATTATAGCCCAGTTCCATACCTGCTGAAATCTGTGCAGGATATACCATTACTTTAAAGAGTGTCAAGCTCCCAAAAAATTCCTGGTGAGTCTCTTGAAATAAAAACAGTTTCAAAAATCCAATATCTAGGCTAAATAAATTTTGCATTCATCAACCCAAAGATACAGCAATTTTTAGCCAGATTTGTCATTGCTTTAATAATACATGAATTATATTTAAATGACTATGGGATATAAGCCTGAGGAAAGGAAAAGAAAAAAAAAAGAAGAAAAAAGATCCCTAGCTATAAAAAAGTATCTTGAGTCCCAGATCATGTGGACACTGCAAAGTTAACTAGGTTGATTGGCAGCTGGGTCTGGGCACTCAAATTAGCTTGTCTGTGAACAAGTTTTCTATGACAGAAGGGTAACCGCAGTCTCAGCATTCTGGCTCTTTCTGAACTGGCTCACGAGTGCCTGTGCTGAGGCAATCTAGGTTTCACTCTCATTCAGCTCTATCAGCTGGTAGGGAGCTGTGGGAAGCAGCACTGTCACAGAGGAGTGAACTATCCCACCTTCTCAGTGCGGAGTGGATGCATTTGAACCCACAGAATGCAAAGCTTCAGCTCTTAGAGCTGCAGCTTCATCAGTCACCCGAGCAAAAAAGTGCCCTCAGAGCTCTGTGCAAGGATTTTCTGATGTGAGTGGTGGTGCCGACGACCTTAAAAGCCGCACGGTATTTTCTGTACTGTGGGTGTAACTTCAGAGGCCCTGGAAAAGTAATCCCATCATGTGCCTATGTGGAAGACTGGGAGAGAACTTCAACTCCAGACAGAAAAGCTCCCGTCTTTTTCAGGGTCAGTTCCTTTTGAAAGCACTCCAGAAAATGAACAGATAAATAAATAAAAATGCTGTACAAACTGTATAGCCGTGGTCTCAAGTCCTGCATGTGACGGGAGTTCATTCATGCTGATAATATCCAGTGTGTGGGGAGGAAACACCTCAGTGTAAGGAAAGGGACAAGGGCATCAGCGGACCATGGTGTGGGAATTGGTATGCCATTTCTAGAGACAGCACATTAAAGTTTGGGTTCTCGGGAGTGTAAGGCAAGGTTATACCCTCCAACTTTCAAGGAAAGCCTATAGGGTATGACTGCAGCAGCTGAAGCGCCATACAGCGCTGTAGGGGCAGGAGCTGGTCCCCCGTCAGCGAGATGAACCGCAGCTGGCTGCAGCTAGACATTGAGTGAGAAAGGTGGGAATAGCACGGGATTACGTGGGATCAGACAGATTTTCATGTTCTTTCCTGAATAAACAGTTTTGGTTTGGGGCAAGAAAGAAGCTGAAGGGCAGGCGAGCCCACGCAGGGTGTTCATTACGGCCTCCCGCGGCGAGGCTGTCGCTGCAGCCGGAGCGGCCGGCGGCGGGAGCAGCTGCCCGTTCCTGCACTTCCCACCTGCCGTGACTCAGGGCTAACAGGAGATTTTGGAGTGACCTTATCACTCTCTACAAGCACCGAAAGGAGGCTGTGGGGCTCGGCCTCTTCTCCCAGGCAAGTAGTGACAGGACGAGAGGAAATAACCCTAAACTGTGCCGGGGGAAGTTTAGGCTGGGCATCAGGAAGAATTTCTTCACAGAAAGGGAGATTACACATTGGAATGGGCTGCCCGAGGATGTGGTGGAGTCACCGTCCCTGGAGGTGTTTAAGGAAAGCCTGGATGTGGCACGCAGTGCCACGGTCTAGTTACATGGTGGTGTTCGGTCACGGGTTGAACTCGATAAACTCAGGAGTCTTTTCCAACCCAATCGATTCTGTGAGTCAGTGATTCTACTCTTCAGGCGGCCCCAGTGTCAGCAGGGCTCGGTGGGGTACCAAGGGCGGCCCCGAGACGCCTCCCTCGGGCACCCGAGCGGGGCCACGGACCCTCCATCCCCTGAGCCAGCACAAGGCGCTCGAGTCCCGCGGGCAGACGGGAACGCAGAGGACCGAGACACCTCCAGCCTCGCTCTTTAGTACGGTAACACCAGCAACCCCGGCACACCAGACCGGCGACGGCGGCAATCCGAGCTCTCGCCTCCCTCTTCCTGCCTCCCGCCTCCCGGGGCGTGCGAGGCGCAGCGGCTCCCGCCGGGGGCGCGAGGCCCCGCCCCCCGCGGGCAGGACACCGGCCCCAGCGCGCTCTGATTGGCTGGCGGTGATGTAATCGCGTGCACATACGGGTACTCCCCACTGCCCCCCGTGGGGCACGGGGGAGGTCGCGCGCCTCTCGCCCGCCCCGCGACCAATCGCCGTGCGGAGCGGCTCGGCGCGCGGGCCGGGCCGCGCTCTGCTGCCCCGCCGGCCGCGCTTGATTGGCAAGAGCGGTGACCAATCAGGAGAAGGCACCGGCGGGGAGGTTCACGCCCCCTTGGCGAAGTGGCGGCCGGGGCGAGAGAGGCTGCGGGAGTGGCGGCGCTGGGAGCCAATGGCCTGCAGGCAAACCGCGCCGCCGGGAGGGAGGGGATGTGGCGGCGGGAGGGAGGCTGGGAGGGGCGAGGGCGCTCGCTGACAGCCGCTTCCGTCAGTCCTGCCCAAGTCTGCGAGGCCGGAAAAAAAAAAAGTGCGGAGAAAGACGGAGTCCGTGCGCTGTCGTCTTGATTGACGAGAGCCGCAGCCAATAGTTACCAAAGCAGGAGGGGGAGACCCAATCAGAGAAAAGCTTTTGGGCGGGGCCTGCGGGTGAGCGGCGAACAGATTGACCAATGACAGTGAGGAAGGGCAGGGCCGACGGGGCCGACGGCCAATGGTCGGCGGGAGGGGGCGGGC
>VZRV01008193.1:291636-348057 GCA_013398115.1 Falcunculus frontatus
GGCTGTGGGGGTGGTGGAAGGTGGCGAGCGGCGGGCACGGTCTCGGGGGGAGAAACTGCCGTGAGGCCTGGGTGCTTGTGACGAGCTGGGAATGGAGTCACAGGCAGATGGGCAGTGCCTGGGAGTCTTTAGGAGAAAGGAGTTGGAGGTAGTTCTTGCTCGTAGTTTGGAGCTTGCTGGCTCTGCGAACCCAATAGATATACTTTTACTGTAATTTACAATACTACCTCTTTCAGAAGGAGGGAGTCATTTTGATGAGTTGGAGACAGCTAGAAAAATCAGTACCTGTCTTGTTTTGTGTGCCGCGGAAGGTTGAGGGATATGTTTATACCGTGGGGATGCAGGTAGTGGGTGAATCCACATGTATTTGGGAGTAGTGGTATGGGAAGGCCTGTGAATTTAGGAGTGATAGGTAAACAGGCTTCTGTATGTTGTGAGAAGGAAGGTGGTAAGTTGGCAGGCCTCTAAAGGCTGTGGAGGAGGGAGGCTTTGGGTGGTGGGGAAGCCTGTGTACAAGTTACAGGCACAGTGGTAACAGGTTGCTACAAGGTTCTGAACTTGTTTTGTGTGGTGGCTAGTGTGGTTGGACTTAATGTGCGAGACCTTCGTGTGTAATATGAGCTGGTATGTGGACAGCAAGTCATGCGTGTTCCTACTGCTGTGCTTTGGTTTGTCTGCTGCTCACACTGGGAGCTGAGAGAGATGCCCGGCTGTCACCAGCTCAGTGAGCTCTCTGTCTGGGGTGTGGAGATGGGCTAGAGCAGCAAGCAACATGGTCGGTGTCATGGGAACTTGAGAGGAACTGTGAGTTGGTGTTTCACCTGTAATGAGATGGAAAGGCTGGGTATTTGTTGTTTGGTCCATGGAATACAAATGGGAAAACATATAGCAGATGCCACGTGTTGGGCTCATGATAGTGCTGTTTGGAGAAAAGTCTATGCATGTCCTGGGGAATTGTAGAACTGTAGTTTTGTATGTTTTTGACAGGTATTGGACCGTCTAAATTTCTGTCTACTAGGTCATCAAATGCTATCTTCTTGTAGGTGAATTTCAAGAATGACTGTGGACTCTAAGAAAGTGAGGGGGCTTGGGTGGATATTTGGGTATGGTTGAAAACGGGGGGAAGGATGAATTTGTATACAGGGTGAAGATTATGTTAGGCTATGTATACACGTGTGTATCAGGGGAATGGTATTTGTGCAAAAGGGAAACTGGAGTTTTCGTATTGCTGAGTTAGTTAGTCTGTGTATAGAGAGAGGAGGCAGGCGTTTTTGGCTGAGGCTATGAAAAGTTGAAATGGCGTGGGGGAGGGATGATGAACTGGCTCCAGGGTCCTGTACGGGTTGGAGGCTGTGGGGGTTCTTTGCTGCTCATAGTATGGTGAGAAGTATTTTATAGTTATGGCACCTAATGAAAAAGTGAATAAAGAAGAGGCAATTTATTACTGGATTAAAAGAGGTTACAGGACAGTCAAGGGGTTTCCAGTAAAGTGCTTTTTTTTGGTTTGTTTATTTTGTTCTGTTTGTTTCACTGGATAAATTGACCATTAAGAGTAAACTTTTGCTGCAACTAGCACTCATAATGGTGTTGACAGGTCAGCAGCTAACAAAAAGCACTTAATGTGGTGTAGACCAGCTCCCGTGTGTGTGTGGGCTCAGGGGCTCCAGTACATCTCTTATATGTATTTATTACGTGCATTTTCTATACCTGAACACTTAACTGAGTGTACGTATCCAGAGGATATGAAATCTTCTATACTGGATGTATATTTGGTGTTTGAGAGAGGGTTAGTGCATCAGCATTGGAGGGTCAGGGATTTGTGAAGAAATGATTCATTTAGAATAGAAACCTGCTTGGATCAGTTGGAAATGAGCAGTAATTACATGTGTGTATCCCATGTTGTGCAAGTTTGGGGTAATATATTCTATTTATTTGCATAGCCCCTCATCTGTTGTTCTTCACATATTTAGAGGAGGCTGTTACGTAGGGTAGTGATTTAATTAAGGCACACAACATCGGGATGAGAGAAATGTAATTAATGTAGTGTGGAGAGGGCTGCATAGAGGGTGCTGAGAACCCATTTTTCTTTTATAGTGGTAGCCATGAGGTAATCAGTCAGTCAGGTAGGGAACGAGAGAAAGAAATGAGTAGTCTTGTAGTTATCCTGGACAATCCAGTTCTCTTGTCTCTGTTGTGCATTGCTCTTTTAAACTTTTCTAGTGATAATCACTAATGTGTGTTTCTGGCTTAGTAAACTTGTCTCAAGAAATAAAAGCCTATCACAATTGAAATTAAAGCTTGTGAAATCTGTGTGTTGAACAATTGTTTCACGTGCTCACTGTCAAAAACTACTGCTCTCAGGAGTCCAGTGGAGAGTAGCGAGTATTTCTTACATGAATGTGTTGCCTCCATATTACGAAAGGGAAAGGCACTAAAATCTACTCTTAGTAGTGGGTGTAAAAAATCTGTGTATATGAAGTATTTGTATTACTCTTTGGAGCAGGGCTTATTTAGACTGCAGCAAGGGATGTGGATGTGCACAGAACAGTGTTCAGTGAGTGTTGAATGTCCTTAAATGGAGCAAACTGCAGCACACCTTGCTGAGTGCTGCCATAGTGTTCAGCGGGGCAGGGATGGGCTTGGCTTGTCAGTGTGGTTTCTGTTGTTTGGTTTGGTCTTGGTTTTTTTGGGTTTCTTTTCCAAAAACCACTAAAAATCAAAATGGATCATTTGGTAGTGCCTTGCATCATCAGTCCAGTAGGAATGCTTAAATGTGCCATATAGGTCTACTGCTGTAGCTTAGTAAGTGGGAAATGGCTGTTCTTTTCCAGTCAGCACTGGAAGATAACTAGCTAACCATTGGTTTTTACAAGCACAGTCTCTTCCAAGTGAATGGGAAAGCCTTGGTGAAAGAATCCAATCTCTAGACTCCATGTTTGGACCATGGAGAGTGGTTACTGTAACAGGCCATGCATATCTTTGTGTCCATAGTTGTTTTTTTTCTTTTCCTAGTATTGATTCTTTCTGCCCACTGCTCTAATCAAATATGCTCTATTTTGTTTGATTTTTGTTTTTTTAGTTCTCGTCACTTGTCCACTGACCTCTCTGAATTCAGTGCTGTACTTCACTCCCCTGTGAAAAAGAAGCATTCTTCAGATCTTGGGCCTTTTAGCAATTTAAGTGATTCAATCTGAATATTGGTCTTCTCAGTAAATTGGAGGAGAGCAGTGGTGATTTCTTTGGAAAACTATTGAAATCAAGATTTTTGCTGTCTTGGTTCCTTCCTTATATATTACTTTTTAAATTCTGTGCTTCAGTTTATGCTTGATGGTCTTCAAGATTCAGCTTACAGCTGTAGAGAGTGTGAATTGTGACTTCTTCCTTCTCACTATCTGTTAGCAGTGTGAATGCAACATAAATGTTTTATGCAACTTAGCAGAGTCTGGTTTAGCCCTGACCTACAGCATATCAGGTATACATAAAATGTTCAGGGAATTTAATGTCAAAATCTGGACTAGTAGTTGCAGCTTCTTAATTAAAAAAAAAAAAAAAGCCACCCTAATAGAATGACCTCTGACTAGAGAAGCCCAGAAAGGAGAAATTGACAGATGATCCCTGATGTAAGAACAAAGATGCAGAGTGTCCAAAAAGATTATCAGTATGGTTTTTACTTCACAAACAACTTTTCAAATTCCTTAGCAGTTTGGATGATGTCTTTCAGCCTTAGACAGATGTCTGGTATGGAAAACTTCATTCAAACTGCTTATAATTTGCTTAAACCTTGTACAGATTTATATTTGTATCATGTGATAAAGTCAAATAAAAATTCTGAAGAATTAATGAGTGTCACTCCAGAAGAAAACTAGTCTGAAAATCTTCATGAGATGATAAAGAAATTACTGAGCTGGGGTAGCTCATCTCTAGTTTCTTGAGATGAGCAGTTCAGCTCATCTCAGTTTCTTGAGACATTATTGGCATGTTGAAACATAAGGGTTGCCAATAAGTGTAGGTTAAATTAGTCTTCTGGCTCTTGGAAAACCCTGTATTGGGAGAGAAAGCACAAAGATACTTAAATGTAGAGAATGATGACAGACAGGAAGACTCCATATCTCACCAGACAGCAGCCTTTCTTAAAATTTTGAAGGCAATTACTCAGCCCAGGCATTTTTGTTCCGCCATGAAAAATGTTATCCACAACTCGTTTTTTCCCCTGTGCACTATTAGTTTCTCATTAACATTACTTCAGTGTGTCATTTTATGATGTCACTACATTACTATCTCCTGGTGTAGGTTCTCTTCATCTTTGATGGGAAGTAACTTTTTGCATTGAGTTTTCTTTGAAACAAATAGTACAACTAGGTGCTTAAGTCTGTTTTCACAGGAGTTAACATAAAACCGATCAGAAAAACATTGTTTAAGAATGTTTCAGACTTGGCTACTGGAGAGTTTAGGATGGCTCTTTAGCGAGTATGGTAATGACATGTCAATGACCACGAACTTCCAGTTAAATCACAAAGGAAAGTGTCATTCGTTCTTTGCTGTTTTCATGGGATTAGTGTGTTAACAGAAAATGTCATCTTCAATAATCCTATTTTTGTGTCTGCGCCCCAGTGTAGGAATGTGACCTTTACTGAATGAAGAGCAAACATGGCTCTGCATTGTTAGCATATGAATTAATTGTTTTTATTAAGGAGGTAATGAAGTAAGATGATAATGATTTGTTGAGCAGAGGAGGTAGCAGTTTATTGTAAGTTATTCATGCGGTACTGCTTTGGTCTGTTCTCACCAGCTTGTTGGTCCTGCTAAAGGCAGGTATATGTTTGAAACTCATGATCTTCTATTTAAAATTTTTTATAGAAAAAGAAAAATTGGTAACAGGAGAGAACATCTCAATGGTGGAACTATTTGTAAAGAACTGATGTTTTGATTCAAGTGAAACAATGAATATTATGTTGGTCAGCTTATTCAAAAGAAAAAAACCTCTATTCCGGGTGGCTTTGTTGGTTAAGCTGATGTGCAAGTTATAAAAAGCATTATTGAGCACATGCTGCTCTTCCTTTCCTATCACCACGTCGAGTGGAGCCATTGATTGAGTTGTGTTTTCAATGTTATTGGAAAAGTTTTATAAAACAATAGGTGTAGGTGATACATGAAATATGTAGATCTTGGGTGGGTTATTTTTTGTTTTATTCTGAAAACTTTTCTAGAAGTATCCTACTAGCATTTGAAACTCCTAACCTGTAAAGAGGTGGAAACAAAAGTGGGTGAGTGGTGATACACTGCTGCTATCATTACTCCAGAAAAAGGAACACTCTGTGCAGCCCTCCTTTCTAAGACTTTTGGAGATGCGTGTTGGCAGCTGAAGTCTGTGGTTGTACTTCCTGCTGCTCGAGGCTCTCATAAATGAATGGACAGTATCTGCCACATTGATGATATTTATGTTAGTAAGCAGTATGCTGCAATTGAAGAAGGTTGTAGAGCGAAGCTGTAAGTTAGGTAGACTCGGTGTCCCAGGTGTGTGTGCTTCATGGGGTTTATTTTAGACTAATTGTAGTCTGGTTCTGTGGACTGAGTATGTTCCAAGCTTTCCCAGAGTTTCAATGTAGGTTAATCTTGGAGATGTTCAGATCATGTGTTCAGAAACTTCTATGAGATGTGAACTAAAATACAGGAAGTGGGTGACAGATTTACTTCAAAAGCGTGCTCCTAATTCAAACCGAAGTGCCAATACAGCTGTACCCACTGCATCTCTAAAAGGCACGTTAGAGTACTGCAGAGGGTGCTGAGCTATGCTGGGGGAGTGGGTTCTACCCTCTGCTGCCTCCTAAGTGCTGCCAGGCCTGCAGAAATTGTCCTGCTGCTCTCTGACTAAGGATTGCTTGTTTATCTTGACTGGTAGCTGAATATCTGTTCCCAAATTACTGTCCCTAGTTTTGAAATTTTGTGTGAAAATGATGGTGTTAAACTACAATAAATTCTGGAAAGTAGTTCTTTCATGGTTTTACTTCAGTTAATCAAGAATGAAACTAACTGTGTGAGCAGCAAGTTATGAAGCCTGACTTCCTGTGGCTTTGTGTCTTGTGGTTGGATTTTTCTGGGTGTAGGGTATTGTGACTTCTGTAAGTATTCTCATGTGTTTGGGGCAGTATCTGTCCTGCTATCCTATATGGGATGATGGTTTTGGTAACACAACTGAGCTTCTGCTGCACTTGTCCTCAAGGGGCACTAGTTTGGATGTGTCTCTTCGATGTGACTGTTTATTTCCACAAAACCCATAGGACCTGATTATTTGTGAAATATTTACCCTTGTGTAAACTTTTGAGTTGTGTTTCAGTGGAACTGTGGCGACACAGACAACGCACACTATAGCTTGGCTTGCTGGGGTTTTATTTTATTTTCCACTAATGTTATTTCTTGTTTTACTGTTTTTGTGCATGTGTGTATATTCGTTTGTTTGTTTTTAAAAAAATAATAACTCTGTTCAAAGCTTTTTCCAGAAGAGTTAAAAGTATATCCCCCTCAACATTTCAGGCAACTTATCTAGAAAAAAGGAAATTGTGTTCCTCATGACAGCTTCTTAAGAGATGCTAAAAATCTCTTTTTTAAAGATAGATAAAATTCTTCAGAGTATTCAACATGCTTGTTAAATATCGACAGGTGTAAAGTTGCCTTCGTGTATTGCGGATGTATATATGGTGCCACACACAGTAGTTTTGGAGCATGATTCTAGGAGAGAAGTGAATGAGGGTTTTGACATCACATAAGTCTCTGGGGTACAGCTAGATTGGATTTAGAGGGTGTTGGATTAGCAGTTGAAGCGGGCGGGGACTTGCGTTTGTGATTGTCCTTGTGACCTTGAAAAACTGCTGAAACTGTAATGTGCTTTGAAACTTTTCAGATGAGAAGTACTGTACTGAAACTATGTGGTACTGCGGGCTGTTTTGAGAGTTCTGTCTTCAGTGTATAAAGCTAAAGAAATTGTTCCTTTTGCTTCTGTTGGAAGTGAGTCTATACTCTAAGCACTGCCTTCAGAGAGCTTCTGTAAAGGTATGAAAGGTGAATATAGCACAGATGTTACTCAGGGTTTTTTCTGTGTCCTTTCTTCTCCTGCTCTCTTTCCCTAGTATAATAATAAAATATGTCTGTACTATTTGTTCTAGTTTCCGGCAGGAAAATCTTATCCTGGTCAAAAGGTACTCTGCATACCAGCTTGTGCACAAGACCTCACTTTACATATGGTACTAGTTGCAGGCACTGGTTTCTGGTGTCTGACATTAAGCTTGGTTCTCTGTGGAACATTTGATAAAATTCTTCGTAGCTGGCTCTTCACTAAAAAGTGTTTTTTTGTGTGCATGTTCAAAGGAAACATAAAGTTCTTTTTTTATTTCAGCTGTTGTAAAACTTGAATCCAGACCTAGCAGAGGCAGTCCATTTACTCCCCCAGGTAGTGTTCAGTCCCTCATCTTGGAAAGTAAAGCAGCTCCATCTAGCTCAAGAGGGCCCCAGTGCACAGTACAGGCTGTTAAGGCTCACAGATGCCTCACTTCGGGTGTTGTCAGTAAGAGCTGAAGTGACACCTCTAAGGAGGTTATTAACAATGTCTAATTACAGGTGGGATTTACACTCAATGAGTGTTATTCAGTAATTGTGGGACTACTGCCTATACATGTATCAAATGGACTCCTCAGATGGGATGTTTATCCATTTACTAGCTTGTCATGTTTTCTGTGCCTTTATCACTTTTCCAGGAGACATATTACAGCAAGAGCTTTTTTTGTTTCACTTTTCCTTTTCTGTGAGATAATGTCTTTCCTGCTCTTTGCTGGTTGCTTACACTGGTGGATGAGTTTATTGGACTCATCCGAAGTCTAGGTTGTGTCTGATTATGTTACTCTGAGGAGTACTTATCTAAACAAGTAGAAGGTTGTGCGCAATACTTCAAATAATAGAAGTTTTATACATAAACAAGATGAAAACAATGTTGTGAAAACAATAGCTAGAGCTGGGAGGAAGAGGCGAGTGTGAAACCTGTTCTGTCAATCCTCCGTAAGTGCACTGCAATTCAAACTGCTGTTCAAAAGATAACCTCCAGTTCATAAGCATTCAGTCATTTAAAAAACTGCATTAAAAATAGGAATTGTTTACTTTGTGTGAGGTTTTCCAACTAGCCCTCTTTTAGATTCTGTGCATCTCTTGCAGCGTAAAGAAACTGGAAGCAGTTCAATGTATCTGTCTCTTACAAGTAATTTGTGGGATGAAGGAAAAGACAAGCATACCACTTTTGTGGATTATTACATTGGAAAGAGATGTTTCACAGTGTTTGCTAGAGTCAAATAGCTGTGCAGTCTCCTGTACAGGCAGGCCTTGAGAGCTCCTCTGTTTTTCCATAAGTGGTAGAAGTGATAGTTTAACATTTTCCTATGTTTTAAAATTGAAATAATAATTAGGCTTGTGTATGGGGGGGAAGAAAAGGATAGTTAGGAGTCTGCTATAGTGACAGTGGTGTTTTGTATCTTACTTTTATATCATAGTAAACAATAAATTTATTTTACTTTTGTTTGGCCTTTGGTTTGTCTTATGCTGAGCCATGTCTATACTGTTATGTCTTCTTACAGTATTTGAGTGTGAAAGTAATGGAGGTTAAGAGCTGTTGAAGATTGATATCTAGTTTGTAACATTAAATCCAATAGGATGAAATCTCGATTTCTTAACTAGAATGCACCAAACACTAGGCCATAGAAGAACTCTAAAATATTTGATGAACTCAATATAGTAGCTGTTGTTAACCAAAACAGCTTATTTTGTGGTTTTGACTATTGTTACAGTGTTATCTTAATTTAAAGAAAAAAAAGGAATGCTGTCAACTTAGCATATCTGACTTCTGGAGGGAAGGGGGTAAGGCTACAAGCAGTTGAAACAGTTTCTCATGATTTTTTAACATGAGGTGAAAATGGTGCTTTAGTTCTGGAGTTAGAGGGGAAGAAATAAAATTCTGGTGTAGTTCAGGATTCTTGAAATTAGCTTGTGTGCTGCTGTTGCCAGTGGCAGGAAACAGAATTTGACATGGTTAGAAAAATGTCACTCTGGAAGGTACTCTGCAATTGTACTTTATTAATTCATATTTGGAAAAAAATTCCTTGAAAAATACCATATATTCACAGATGTATTTAACAACCATACTATTTTCTGTCTGAAGTTTTCTGTATTTCTGAATCTGTACAGAGGGAATGTAAGGCTCAGTTACTGCTGGAGGTGATCTTTCTTCACTGTTTTGATTTGTTCACGCTTAGGAGATTCAGATGTCTTTTGTATAAACAAAAGCTTGGGGTAGCAATGCCATAGCTGAAGTAACTAATTTTTTGGAAAGTGGTCTTAAGGTTTGTCCGGACTTGAAACCTGATTATGTTGTCAAGTTGCACAAAGAATAGGACGCTAATGTGAGAAACTTGTTAATAGGTCTCTCCCCATTGTCCCTTCCTCCAAAGGTCTTGTTTGTTTATTGAGGCACTGATTAAAACAAGCTCTTGCATACAAAGCACATGTGACAGCTTAGATCTGTCATGAATTGTCAGATTTGTGCTTAAAGCCTTTCTAAAGTCAGGTAGTTGTCCTAGAACATTGTATTGGAAACTCCATTATCCTTTTCTGCTATTTCTCTTCTTTTTCGTAGTTGGCATCTTAAGCTACTGCTGGTACAATAAGAAGTGGTGAAGCAGGCCTACCTGTGAGCAAACTTTATTCTGCACAGTTCGTTTTGTTCCAGTGTCAGAAGTTGGTTTTTTCCAGTTAGTGTTTTTCCTCTCCTTTCCCTGAGTCAAAGTCTGATACTGTTACTGCAAGAGAGAAACTGGTATAAGTCAGGAGAGGACATGAAAAGTAGTGTTCTTAGTAAGGAGGAAAACTGCAGTGCTTTCTAAAGAACTTATTACATAAATTCACTGATAACTTCAGCTAATCCAGAGAATACTTGAGTAGGCAGAGCACAGTATTCATCAAAGAGTATTCCTCCTTGGTCTCATCATAGGGATCTGTTTTTTGTTCATTTGTCTGTTCATCATGTTGAAGATTTTTATCAGTACATACTCTGCACTGCCTTTTATTACAGAGTTCTGCTGCCTGCCACTACCTCTGCTTGCCTTTCAGGAGTATCCTGACTCTTCTTGATACCGGCATGAGTAAAACCCAGGAAGTAAAATTTGACCACTGACATTGCTGGATGAGGTAGGGAGGAGCTTCTTGCTGTTAGTCTTCATTCTCTGACATTATTTTTGTTTGTGTTTGGTTTATTTGGGCTCATTGTCTCCTGTTGAATCCACTCTTGAGAAGGACTGGGGGGAATGAGAGAAGATTTAATCTATAGTGCTTTTTCCTGAACTGTGCAAGTTTTTGGGTTTTTTCACCCTGAATTGTGTAAAAAGTCCTGCAGATAGTGGAAAACTTAGTGCATTATGGATTTAAGGTGCCATGGCATTGGTAGACTTGCATGACTGTTGCTAGCAAAGATTCTTGAAAAGTCCTTGGATGACTGAAAGGATGTAGTTTGACTGAACTGCCTTGTTCAGAGAAGGAAAGTTAGAGTGAGCTGATATGACCCAGATTAATTTTTACATTAAGAGGGAAAAAAGCAATAAAGCTTATTAGGTTCAACTGCCAAAGGATAGTGCCTTCAAAATTCTGTAGATGGGAGAGTTCATGTAGCTAGCATGTAATTCATTTGAAGCTTAGTTTCTTCTGTATTGGTTTCTAGTCATGAAATCTTATGCTGCCTTGGTGGGTGCTGGGCACTACATCCATCAGCTTCCTTGTCAGCCAGGCATTGCTGTTACTTTTTGCAGCTGTTTAAAAACGAAGGATATAGCATCTTCTTGGAAGCTGAGTCATTTACTGTACATAATATAGCTTTGGTTTTGTCTCTCATTATGAGGAGTTCATTCCCTCTACCCAAACAGATTTCCGCTGCATACTGCCTAGTTGGTGAGTATCTGGTATTCCTCTCTACTTGAAGGACCTTAGAATAGTTTGCTTTTTCACTGCTTTTCAGTGTTGATACTGTACAGAAAAGATTTTTTGCTAGGCCTCTGCATGCACTCCAGCATTTGCTGGAATCCACTCATAATCCTGACTTTCATTAGGGAAGAGGTTCTTGTATAATAACCTAAGTATGTTAGTGCTGTTGTATTTCTGCAGTTTTCTGCTTCTGACAATGTACAGGATCCTTCTTATCCTGAGACTTGGCTGTGTCTCATCTCGTGGTAAGAGTTGGGTAATGTGCATGTGTTGGGTACATATTGCTGAGATTAATTTTCTCTTAGTTTAGCTTCTTGAATCAGCTTGCTGCATGAGGATATGAGAGCAACTACTGATGCCAGAGTTAGTGTAGAAACTACCCATGACAGGAGGTGGGCTTACAGCAGTTACCAGTTCAGCTTAGCCTAACTTACTGTAAGACTGCATGCTGAGGTGTTTCAAATGAGGTTCTTGTGTAGTTATTAACGTTGCTTCTTGACCCCGATGGTTTGGATATGTGATGACCTATCTTGTGAATGGAAGTTCTATATTTACTTGGAATGTTACTGCTGATGAAGAGAAGACCATAGAGAAGTCACATAGCTGTGACAGTGTTCGCAGTGTCACCAGCCATGTTGCAGTTCTGAAGTAAAAGAGCATGCAATTAAATGTTGACATTAAAGCATCTATTATAACTAAATTAAGAAGGTCCATCCTCTCTTTTGGATTTTCCCCAAATGCATAGCCTGTTACAGATGTTTATATGACTCCCTTCATAGTAGTCATTCCGGTTTAATTAAATACCAGCACTTGCTGACAAGAACATCTGTAGGTTCATGAGAATACAACAGAAACCAAAACTTTGCATAGCAAAGGTCACGGTAAGGAGTTTGTCAGAAAGTTTCTGAGCAAGTCAAGCTGTTTTCTGTGCTTTTTGTCACATTCGCATATTTCCTTTGGGGGTAGGAGGACTGCCTCAGCTCATCCACTATGGTGTTGGTCACCGCTTAATGTGCCGTTAGAGTATCTTACCCACTCTGTGTTTCAAGCCTAAGTTTTGATGAACTGCAAAGGGGCTGAACTATTTTGGGTGAAACATGAGTAATGTCATCACTAGTAAAGAATAGAGTTTGCAGTTGTTTGTCAGGCACTGGCTGATTCTGTGTCCAGGAGTTTCCATATTCGTTCAGTTTTGGAGGTCTCTTGCAATATGGTTGGGGAGAAATTCAAGCTATCTGAAAAGATGGAAGTGATCTGAATTCTAGAAATTCTTTATAATGTCCATAATGAAACATGTTTGAGTTTTCTTGGTCATTTGCTGCTCTTTTCCACTTCTTTCTCTTCCCTTTCTCAGCCACCTATTTCTGTAATAAATTTTAGATACTGTAACAAAGACCAAGTTTTCCCTTTTATAACCTCTGCTATTCACTGTCTTGTAGCCAGATACCTTGAAAATTATCCAGAAACTCAATTGTTTGATGGCTGTGTTTCACATGTTGAGACCTGCTTTTTTTTATGCACAGAGTTCTTGTGTTCGGCATATTTGAATTCTGCAAATTGTTGAAGCATAGAAATGATTCCTGTTCACTGTTTCAGGCATCCTTGCTATGTTGTATAATAAAGAAAGCTTTCTGTTTCACTTAATAAAAACATTAAATAATGCTTTATTTGGGTACCACTATCAATAAATGGTTTATATAAATCTGTAGAAAAACAAGAAAAACATTTTTAAAAAAGGTGACTGTTTTCAGTCTACCTAGCCTTTACCAGGGGTCAGTCGTGCTTGACTGACTTGACTGCCTTCTGTCAGAGGACTAGGTCTTCAGCTGAGGATAGAGCGGTGTTTTTTTCTATTTTGACCCTAACAAGATGCTTTGGTGTCCCATAGCGTACTCTATCCACAGTCTCAATGGGAGGATGACTAGACAAATGAAAACTGGTTGAGGAGTCATTCTAAAGGATAGCTGGCCAATGGTTCATAACTCTGTCTGGACAGCAGTTACAGCCAGAGCTCCTCAGAGGTCTACTGTCTACTAAATAAAATAGCTTTAACATAATGACTTACTCTTGTTGACTGTCTTTGATGTTAAGCAGTAGTTGCTTGGAATCTGCCTATTGAGTAGGCTTGGAATAAGCAAGGTATGTTCATTGAATAAACATTTAATCTAAGAAAGGAAAAATACTCTTTTTCAGTGTCAAAGATGAAATTTTAGAACATTATAGTTACCAAAATGTCTTGTCTCATTTGCCTTTGGTATTTTGAACCTTGAGGTAAAACAAAGTGATTTGTAGACCATTTGAGGTTACTGGGGAGGGAGGAGTAAGCAATATGCTGGATAACAAAACTAAATCTCAGTTTTTCTGAGATTAGTTTCTTTTCACAAGCCTGGACAAAGAGGGAAGTGAACTGTCATCTTAGATGCTACATGTAGACAATCTGCAGAACAGGCAATGCTGTAGTCAGATTCTTGCTGCAGAAATAGTATTCTGCTCTATGAAGGCGTGGTGGGTTTAACTGTGGCGGCCCTTCTCATGGGTTTGGGGGAAATTCAGCCTTGTTTCCTTCTTGTAACCAAGACAGCTTAGGTGTGTTTCTGCTTGTGTATTTTAAGAAATGTATAGTGGCCAGTAACAGCCTTCCTTGTCACGGTTTCTGTGCTTTAAAATAAGTTTGAATCTTAGCTTTTAGTCTTTCTTTTTCCTTTGCATCCAGGATGTGGGTATATTATTGTAAACAGTTGCATTAGTATGCCATACTCCTCTATTATCTCTGCACTTAAACATGCATATGTACACATTTGTATGCAGGCTCTCTCTGTCATGTGGTTTATGTATTCCTGGTTTGGAAATGGATGTGCTTACATGACATCTGTAAAGGTGGTACATATTGAAAGTGGGAGTTTTTTGGCAGGTACTGGCCATTGAATGGTTGCTATCTTAGATCACTTCATACTTCCATCTTTAATAAGTGAAAAGCAGTCATTTGATGTTTGGCTGCATTGCCATAGACAAATAGGAACTTCTTGACTAGCTTGGCGTCTTCCAGTGGTTCATGGAGTTTGTTAGTTTCAGTTTAGCTTAAGTTGAGCTATATTATATGTTAAGCAGTTGAGTTAGAGATTTTATTGAATATTATGTTGAACTAGGAGAGAAGTTGGTCAATTCTTCCATCTTGCTACTTTCAGACTCACAGGCTCTTCTGCTTAATTCACCCCTAATATACAAGGAAGAGTCTCTAAAGTGAATCTTTATCAGAAAGACAAAGATCTGGAAGAAATTTTACTTTTGTACTGCGTTCAAGGTAAGACTTTCAAAATTGCCCATGATCAGATGACACAAAGCATGAATACTGAGACTTGGCAAAATGGTACTGTTTCTGAGTTCTTGGCTTGCATATTATACTATTCCTGCAGAATGTTATGACTCTTTATTAAGTATTAAATACTTTTGCATATTTCTGTTGAAATGCACTAATGATCAGAGGTATATAAGCTAGCTGTGGCTGTGTTCCTTAACTAAAATAGTCAAGTAGGTTGCTACTTGTAGCTAATGTTTACTGCCGAGCTGTCTTTTGGGTAGTATAGGTATTTCTAATTATAAAACTGATACACTAAGTTGCATGATATGGAATGTCTTACTAAATTGTCAGTGTCTTAGTAACTTTTTTGTTTACTTTGTGGTCTCATGCTGAGCTTATTTTAATTCTCTGTGAAGGCAGAGAGTGAACACACTCTTGAGTAATATTTTGATCACTTTCAAAATATCAGGAAAGAATTTGAGTTCAGAGGGCAGGTTGGCTGCATTTTGGAAGAAATGGTAGATGCATTTCTTTTATTAAAGCCATAGCTTCAAGCACCTGCACAGTTGTCACCTTTCTGCAGGTTAGAACATGATGAAGTGGTAGGAGCCATTAGCATCGTTCAGCAGTGATGCCATTGCCTTCAGCTTACATGCACAGTTTAACAAAATGTTAATAATGTTTGCTGTGTCATTCCCACACCACTCCCAGGGAAGAGTGGAGTGTGTGTGTGTGTGTGTATATATATACGTACATATGAAGAAAATGGTCTGAAAGGCTAAACAAATAATTGCACTTATCCCCATGGACCCTTGTCTTCCAAGACATCAGGTTTTGGTTTCCCTCTGAATTTGAGAAGCCATAAAAAGTGCTNTGTATATGTGTGTGTGTATATATAGATATATGTGTGTGTGTGTATATATATATGTATATATATGTATATATATGTATGTATGTATATATGTGTATATATATATGGGGCCATTAAGCTGATAAGAGGGCTGTAACACCTCTCCTATGTGGAAAAGCTGGAGTTGAGGTTGTTCAGACTGGGGAAGAGAAGGCTCCGGGGAGACCTTACATAAGCCTTTCAGTACCTAAAGGAGGCCTACAAGAAAACTGGAGAGGGGCTTTTGACAAGGGTGTGCTGTGATGGGACGAAGGGTAATGACTTTAAACTGCAAGAGGGTAGGTTTAGATTGGATATTAGGAAGAAATTCTTACTGTGAGGGTGGTGAGGCACTGGAGTCAGTTGCCCAGAGAAACTGTGTGTGTCCTATCCCTTGCAGTGTCCAAGGCCAGGTTAGATGGGGCTTTGAGCAACCTGGTCTAGTAAGAGGTGTCCCTGCCCATGGCAGATGGGTTGGAACTAGGTGATCTTTAGGGTCATTTCCAACCCAAGCCACTCTATGAAGAATGGAGAAGCATATAGCTATCCCTTTACAGAGATGGTGTTTGCATAGGAGAGAGAATACAAGGCCATGGTCTCCAGTCACAAGAGATGTTGGAGATACTCAGAAGGACGTGGGAGATGTTTTGGGGACTAATGTATAAGTAGCACTTAGTATAGGCAGCTGGTTGCCTAATGCTATCTCTTCAGTTTTGCGGGGGTGGAAACCCACTGAAATCGGCATTCATTGTGCTGCATTCAGCATCTGTTTGAAAGCTCAGATCAACAGTCCTCTATTCACGTACCTATTTCTGATTTTTTGTGACTGGGGGTCTGTTTTTTATGTAGTAGGTTTTACTGAATTATTTGTGTAATCCCCAAGCTAATTGTCTGCTTTTCTTTTAAACTGCTAAATTCATCTGATTCTTTCAGTTGTCATTCTGCAAATGCCTGAATACTTGAGAGTATTCCTTTGTGTGCCATGATTATTTTATGGATTCCTAGTTTGATCCAGATAGTTTGTTACACTAGTATAGAATATATGCAGGTTAAGCTTTATGGTAGTAAAGTGGTAAATGTGAGCTTTGGAATATAGAAATAATTCTAAAATGTCTTGACAAGTTGTCTCGTAAATGGGATGACAGAGTAGAGTGTTTGCCCCCTTGCTACAATTAATGTGGTTTTTTTAATGTGTCTTTGTGCTAAGATGTTCCCATTACTATTCCATCCAGCAAGGGCATGTCTTGCAGCCAGCAGCATACAGGAGCAGTAGTAACCTTTGGTGGAGCTGGACATGGTGTCTTAATCTGTCTTATTCAAATTTGCCTGCAGCTGATGTCTGAAATGATGAGTAGCATAAAATGAATGTTGAATTAACATGCTAACTTTCCTGGAATCTTTTTGACTGTCAAGTCTTTCATTACTACATTGACTGCCTGTAGTACCCTTAAGCACCTTCTCTAGTATTGATTTCTTGAAAATTGGCATGATCTTCTTGTATGTTAGTTTTAACATTCTTACTGACAAAATTGCCCTTTGAATTTTTGCAGGTATAGTTCAACATGTGTTGTGATACTTGTATAGTGGCAAAATTAAAACAGTTTTTACTCAATAGAGATGTCTGAAACTTCAGCATTGAAATATATATATTGCAAATTGAGAGTTTAAGCTATTGATTGAAAGTGAGTTCAAGTGACTTATTGTGGAACTGAAGTTGCAGTCTGAATTGGACAAAACTTTGAGTTTTTAAGCTTGCAAGTTGCCAAGTGGCTGCTTCTTGCCAAGTACTCCTCTGTTTAGATGACAAGTGAAGCAGTTCAGATAGCCTCAGTGCAGACACCTGAAAAAGATTCCATGTGTCCAGGCAACGATACTGGAGCCTGCAGCCAGAAAAAAAGGTAATGGAAATTTGCTTTGCTCTGCAGTTCCTAGAGATAGTAATTTTTTTAATTAGACTTCTTCTTAAAAAGTTTCTCTAGCTTGATGGAAAAGTAGAGCATCCTGTAAAAGAGCAGGGGGGAGAGTAGTGTGTTTTCTGAAATAGTATTGACAAGTCATCTGTGATCTGAAACATGACTTTCCATACCATACTATGGATTGAATATCATATGATTACAGGTGTATTGATTCTGTTACAGTATGGGAGTACATAATTATATATTGTGTACAATCAGCTGCTTCAGCATTTGTTCATAACTGCCTTAAAATACCTTGAGGTATGCCTTATTTGAAATGAATCAAATCAGGTTGATTTAGGAAGGTGATAAATCTGTGTTAGCAATAAGGAAATTACTTTTTGAACAAATGGACTCTGTTAAAAAAATGTAATTGCTTTTACATTTCTAAATGCTGATTCTCTTGATAGTAATACGGTGCTGTTACTGAAGTAACTTTGCTAGTAATTAGAAGAAGCATCTTAACATGGAAGAGACAAAGGGGAAAAACTGTAATTGAGATATATTAATAACTATGTATTTTAACAATTCCTATTTGTAGCTTTCAGTTCCTGTATTACTTAAATTACTTCTTTTGCAAGATTGTGTAGGCTGTGAGCTGACATAACAGATGCTTGGATTCTCTCCTTCCAAGCTGTGTGCTTTGCAGTAAACATTAAAATGCCTATAGCATTGTAACTCTTAATATTTGGCAGCTCATACTGCTGGTTTCGTTATTTTATCAGTTTGAATGTGCTGGTGATTTCATTGTGGTGTTGAATGACCTTTTTTGCATTTAATTTACCTCCTAATGTATATAAATTTAGCAAGTGGTATCATGGCTAAAAAAAGCCACAAATAGATCCAAGTGTCTAAGTAGTGTGGCGGAGAATTTATGCCTTCTGTAACTGTCCGCACATCAGCAGTGGCCAAGTTTTTTTTTAATCTGCTGTGATGTCTCAGTTTTAGTGCATTTATACCTGAAGACTTACTGTTAGAAGATGAGGAAGAACCTTACTCGAGAGAGGGGAAGTCCTTCCTCTGATCATTGGTATCATATATAAAGAAATAAAAAACGATTCTTATTATCCCTTTTAAATTTGATACAGCTTGATCTCTGTCATTGTCAAACATACCAACATTAGCAAATTCTTGCTGTATTTTTTGTACCTGGTGCTAACTGAAGTACTGTTATTTTGATTTTTTTTTTCTTATTTTTCACCCTACTTTGTGGAGTTTAAATTCCTTTTAAATTTTGGATATACTCATGGTCACACTTAGGGTTGTGTGTATTGTATTTGTAAGAGAGGGGAAAATGTGATTAGTTGGCATCCATGTATTTTAATGGCTTAATTCCCTTAATAGACAAAATGTGGTGCTGTTGTGCCTTTGAGAATCCTTTGTGGGATATCTGTTTTAAATACAGGATCTGTGCAAAAAGACATGTATAAACCAGGTTGAAGCTTTTTTATTTTTAGTGTCAGGGACAGCAGAAATTTAAGATGTGATATTGAGGATAAAAAATTCCTGATTGGCTTCAATGATAGTAGCAAGACTTGATGCAAAAGCTGATCTGTTCTTAAATGCATTGGTAGGCAGTAGGAGCTAGGGTGAGGTTCTCTACCCAGATAAATATTAATTTTTGAGGACTCTGGCTTAAAAATTACTGAATACTGTTCAGAGAGGAATTAGGCAAGGTAGCCGTCTGCAGATAATCTGTTCTTTCCTCTTGTGACCATTTCATACAAACACTCAGAAGGTTATTAATCTTTTGAAAACTGTCAGACTTCGACTGTAACCTACAGCTAAAGCGTCTTAAAATTTTGTAGCTCAGTCACCTTTGCTATCTCAGTAATGAAGTTATACAATTATGTCAAGTTTCTTACCCCTCTATTCTACAGTGCAATGAAATTTGTAACTATGGAGTTTCTTTATTATCTAAAAGCACGTACTTGCTACTGAATTAACTGATCTGAACCATGATGATTTCTCTGATTTTGCTGACAAATGCTTCTATAGGAGTTTTTTATGGTTTTATGCTTAAGCTGCCATCTCTGAAAGGCTTAACTAGAAAGGGCTAAGCCTTTTCTATTGGATAATCAACAAAGAAAATTTTTATTTTCAAGATTTGTTCTGAATTTGAATAATACTATAGTTTGCTAGCACCTTGCTCTCCTAGGGAAAGGAGTGACAGACTCTGGATGCTCTTTAATAGTGCTATAGTAGGTAGAGTGGATGAGACTGTGAAGTGATGTGTGATTTAGGGACATGCTGTTTTGGCCCAGAGAACTTCAGAAAAGATGTGCCTTGTAATATTATCAGGTGACAGGTGTGGTGGATTCTATCTCAGAACATCTGACCAGTGCTCAGGCTGGTTTTGTGCAGATGGACATTTACAAAATCTAAATAGTCTACCCATTGGGGTTGTATTTTTTTAAAACATCAGTTTGAAAGCCAGATGTTAACAAAGACAACAAATGGACAGATGTTTTCAAACCGACTCATTATCTATTGCTACCCAGGTATTCTAGCTAGTACTGTGATATTAAATTTGCCTCATGGGGAAACACTGTAAGAATGTGCTCAAATGATAGGCACTGCAGTAATAGTAAACATGATTTTAGGTTGCCCATGCATATCACTTCAGTGTGTCTGAGCTGGAATTTTGAATCCCCATTAGGAAGATGAATGATTGTAGACTCTGCCCTTTGCATCAAGGGAAAACACAAACCCATATGGAATACAAACACATCTTTCTCAATCTGTGACTGCTGGATTGCTGTGGAAGGCATAGTGTGTATCTAGAACTTTACTTGTTCTACAGTGGTTATGTAAGGTAAGATAAAAGCTAGTTGGAAACTTTTCTCTGGAAAGTCCTAGCAGCCCCAATAAACATGTTTGTTCAGAGTAAAAGTCCTCTGTTTACAGTGCTTTGTTGTTTCAGTTGAGGGTTAAGAAAACTAACATATAAATGGAATACATTTTAGCTCTTGAAGGTACGTACTTCTCCTTAGTTCAGCTAAAGATCAGACAACCAAAAACGAGAGACTTTTGTACTTGATGTTTTTGCTGAAGCATGTTAGATGGCTGCACTCTGCAGCCTTCTCTCTTCCTAAAGCTGCCCAGCATAACTGATGGATGAGTCCACATTTCTCTGCTTGAGTTGTGCTAAGCATAACTCTGATCTGTTACAGAAGAATGGAGGAGTAAGTGCTTGCCAGTGATCTCCCAGTAGGCAAATGCAGATTGTGTACGTGCATTCTGAATTCCAGTAAGGCCAGCTTTTGGTGTTCCTTCATCTTCTGCTTGTATAATTCAACAAAGTTTGATTTCCTCATCAGCCAGATGCGCAGTCTCTGCTCCAGGCATTCACTTGTACCAGCATAGCTCTCTGTATGTCTGCTCAGCCACAGAGCATGGAACGGGAACGGGCTGCTGAGAGCAAATATCGCTTAAGCTACCGTTGCTGCCAAGATATCCACACAGTCATAATGTGAATTTACTGTTTTAAAGCTAACCTGAAAGTGAGTCACAGAGAATTTAGGAATTACAGGAGTGCAAATATGTATTTAAGACGGGTCTGCAGGAAGAAAGTTTAGAATATCTTTTGTAAGATGTATCAAAAAGCAGCTTTCTGATGCTGCTGATTATTTGTGAGGTGATGTTTAAAAGTATGGACCTAATTAGAATGCTAAGCCCATGGTATTATCAAGCTTTCCAGGTGAGTGTGAAATATGGGTCTACTGGTGTACTCCTGTTGGAAATTCATCATTTAATAGTTTAAATTACTAACTGGCTATAGAAGTTTGAACTGCAAACTTCAACTTGCCGAACTAAACTTTGGAACCCCGAGTAGATGTATTTCAAGGCATTTAGCTTTTCAAGAAGTTCTGGGTTTTACTTCTAAAGCACAATGGAAGGATACTTTTGCAGATTTTTCAAAACCATAGTATTATATTAACTGCTTCAAAAAAGATAAAGCACCTAAATTGCTTCATAGAGTTTTTAGTTTTGAACTTTAGTTCTCCTTACTTTAACTGTTAAATATGAATGTTTTAGTGCAGCTTCCATGTTTGAAAATGGGGAAAAAAAAAATCACCAAAAAATTCCACACCCGCAAACCCACAAATCAAGATTTTGTTCTGTCTTTCACAATAGAATCACAAATTAAGACTTTGTTCAGTCTTGGTTCTGTATAGAACGAAGAACCGCTTAGCAAATGTAGAGAGAATTCGTTATCCTTTTATTGCAATGAATGAACAACTCTCTAGGGTGGAAGTTGTACATTGTATCAAGTAAGCAAGCAGAAAATAACTCTTGGTTTAGTTTTGGTTGTGTCATATAGGTACAATAATACATACAGTTACATGTAGGTACTGCATGAATGTGCAGCACTAGTGCATTCCCCTGGTATGTGCTCTCACCTTCCCCAAACAGTCAGGTAGCCCAATGAATGCCTGTTTCAAGAAAGGGATGTTATCTTAGGTTTCCTGCATGTTGGAAACATGCTCTTGGTAGGTTGCAGTTTACTAGCTAACCTTTGGCATACACTGCTTTTCTTTTCTTTCTCCCTTCTTCTGTCTTTTACTTCTGCAAAATCTTTTAGTGTGTGTGCGACTGTGTGTGACCCAGTTTACAGTTCTGGGGGACAATATTGGTGGTGGTGGTAGTATTGTGCTGTCATAGGGTGGATCAGGGCACATCAGGTTATAGCTCTTTCTGTTGATGTTCAGTCAGTGAGCTGATTTGTTTGTTTGCTTGTTTTAAAGCAGCAATGATTTGGTTATCCATGAAAGGTCAGAGTCCAGGTCTAGCTGGTTGTGAGGCAGAATAAACACATTGTTCTTCTGGTACTTCTCTGACCGGAGTCTGGAAACTTGCAAAGGACTAGATGTTGTAGTGGTTTTGTTTGTTTTGAACTTTAGGATTCAGTTTGAGGATCATTAGTGCTTTGCTACCAGCATTATTAAGTGTGTATTTAATCATCAGGAAAACCAGCATTTGATGCCTACAGTCTGTAAAATAACATGATAGGGTTCTTCAAATCTCTCTGGACTGCATCATTTCTTTTTAATGTGCTTTTTTTGGAATATTGAGTTTAGTTCTTTAGCAGTGAATTACTTATAATGGCTTTGTCTGTTTGGTCTTACCTTCTGAAGAAAATAGTGTAAACATGGTTAAATTCAAATGCTTTATTAGCCCAGGAATATTTAAGTTTTTCTCAATTAAAAAATATCCTGATGTATGGTGCTGGTGTCATAGTGGCAAAAAAGTTTACTGAACTAACTTAGTCCTACTAAAATATTACACATTTACATAGCACAAAGACTTAAGTAGCTCATATAAAATGCTTAATACATCTTGTAATTTTGTTAAGCCTTTAATAGGATGCATTCAGCTTTATTCTTGTGATGTAATTTATGATGAGGAATCTGGACAAGACATTTACATTTGTGTGTTGTGAGTGTTTCTGGCACTCAAATTATTAGGAGCTGGATATAATGGTTTGTTGTCACAAAGCTGTATCATGAATCTAAATATCTTTTCATACTGAGGGGAAAAAACCCATGCAGCTTATTTGGAGAGGTAAGAGTTGCTACTGTGCAGATTAAGTAGAAGCAGTGTCCCTTCTTTGTGCCATATTCAGTGGTGGAGGCTATATCTTAAGGTGCTTTTGTGTTTTGGGACACTGAATACTGTATTCCTCACTTCTGAGAAGTGAGATAGTGTACATAGAATTTGTAAAAATACAATCATATTCTGAGGTAAAATGCTCTTAGCCCAAAATATCTATTTTTGAATCTGCCCTACTGTAAGTAACCTTCTGACTCTACGTCCTCTGTAGAGTAGAATCTGGGAGGTCTCAAGGTTCTTGCCTTGAAAAGCCTAATACTCATCTTCAGGGCTGCTTTTGTGAGTTTGCTACCTTTAAAGGCCACTGGATCAATATCAGAAGCACTGAGGCTCCTGAGCACTTTGTAGTGCAAGCACCTTGTAACTCTCCTATCTGGGGGGGGGGTCGTCTTCTGAAGGTGGGAGACAGTGCATGGAGGGAGCTGTGTCCTGGCCGTGTTTTTTGTGTCTGTGCCCTAAACCCCCGTGAATTTTAGAAGAGGCAGTTAAGCTGTTTTACATAACTTTGTCAATCTGCCCTGGCTGTGTTTCATTGTATTCCCTGAAGTTCCTTGATGTGGAAATCACTTTTTTACTGAAATTTTTTTGCCTTTTGGGGAGGGCTTTTGCCTTGTAGTCCAATACAATGATTTAGGATACTTTTTCAGAGTTCATTAATGATTTAGTGGATGCTGCTTAAGGTATAGTTACACAATACTTGGAACAAATATGAATTGGCAGCAGCTCTCAGTTCTGCATTTGTGTCGTTGGCACTTGGCTGATCTGGCATTTCCTAAGCTGGTTTGGAGACCTCAAGTGACAGGAAATAATTGACTTTTTCTGGATTAGTTTGGTTCCTTGAACAATCCATCCTGTTGTGGTACATAAGAAGAGAGAATGCTGGGGAAAATACAGGGCTTGCAGCAGTGTAGAGCTACAGGCATAAAACTTACTGAATTCCTGCAATTCTTCAAAAGGTCCAAAGTAGTCCTTTTGAGCAATTTTGTGCTTGTGACACTTTTTAGTAGTCGAAAAGCACTGTTGAGTGTTTGGAAGAGGCAAGCTGTAATGAAATGTTGTCATAGCTCCATTCTTCCATCAGTGGGCTTGAAGTCAAGGTCTATAGTAGGTCTCCTTGTCACTCAGCTGATCAGAGTGCTTTTGTCCATTTAAAATCTTCGGTGTCACAATAAGGCTTGTATTTCCCTCCTGCCCCAGACAAAGCTGGCTGTTATCCAGAATTTTTCCTATGGTAGTTCCTTCTACCAGTATACTCTTATGACAACTTCTGTAAGATACAGTGGTTTATAAGATTGAATATGTAGACCCTGATCCATGAAGGATTTGGGGCATTTGTATGCTGTTCAAAACAATAGGTAGATGCTGTTGTTGATCCACATATCTGTATTGTTAGTTATTTGCTACTTTTACGTTTTCAGCTGAATTTCTGGTTAATTTTATAGAAACTATTTTTTAAAAAATGTAATGATTCCTATTTCAAAGGATCTGAAGTACTTTTGCAGTTGAAGCTTATTGCTTTTGTTTTAAACTCTTGTGCATTTTTACATCTAAGGAAGCAGAATAAAGAGCTCACAAAGTACACATGCTGCTCATGGTGGGTTTAAGTCTTGTCAAACACTCAAGGAGTGTACTCTGTCATCTGAGTAGGTGCATAAAATTAAGACAGCACAGTGATGCTAGCAGGCATGCAAAAGCTATTCCTTCTGTTACTGAATTTAGGGACTTGAATGGCAGGTAATAGGCTGATGACTTTTTAAGTGCTTGTCAGTGTTGGTGAGGGAAATAGAGAAAAATATTAATCTGATTCTTTGTCAGCATAAATCTTGAACATGGTGTTTAGAGAGTTTGCTGAAAGGTCTTTGCACATCCAGGCACAGCTTTAGTTCAAACACTTCTATTTAGGAAAAAGTTGTATTCATGAAAAAATTCATGTACAAATCTGTTGTACACCATCTGGAGTAGCTAACTGCTTCCTTTGTTTCTTTCTAGGAAATACCAAAATAAAACAGATGTTGTGTCCTGTATTGTTATCTCAAGGTTTTGCAAGTCATTCTGTTATGTGCTTCTTGGCAGCAGGAATGTAAACTAATTCTTTCAGCACTGAACTAGAACCTTGACAAGGTTAAAATTACAGGTAAGAACAAATTCTGCCACTTGGAAATTTGTGAGAATATGTAATTGCTTTTACTTTGACTGTATTTTTAATTTGTAATTGACCATGGATTTAACGGAAATTTCTGAATAGGTTGGATAAAATGATGTTTTTTCTTCTTTAAATGTATTTGAGTTTTGCTTACTGTTACTTTTTAATAGGGAGGAAATATAATTTCAAGTATAGCTTCTTTCTGTTACAATACAAAGCACTGCTAATAAATGGGGGGCAGGGAAATGCAATTTTTCACCACATAAAATGTCTGCTGACCCAGATTTTGGAGAAGTTATGTTCTCATACTGAAGACTGTACAGTGTCAGTAAAAGTCATGAAGTGTTTTGCCCACTGTTGTGTGTTGAGATCAATTTACTGTCTGCATGTGGCTTTTTTCCCTACAAGGTCTCTATTTCCTTAAATGCACTAACAGCAGCAGTACTACTTAAATTACCTCTTTTAATCAGTTACAGAAAATCTCTAAATTTCCTGTACAAGGTTCCCTGTAGCTTCAGCTTTTGAATCACCTTTTCAAGGATAAAGGTTGATGTCTTTTTTTTCCAGGTCAATGAAAATGTTTTGGCTGCTGGTTTTCTGTCGTTAACTTTATCTGATGACGATGGAGAACTCTTGTCACACTCTGTTACTTTCTTCCGAGCTCATGTATAGGGAACTAAGAGTCAATGTTCTTTGAATTGTTTTAAAAAAAAGGATAAATACAATGCTATAAGAACAAATGGAAAAAAAACCCCACATCACCACAAATACCTGTCATAGAGATTGCATATTTTGAGTTGTATGTTTCTGAAGGGTTTAGTACTGTTTTTAAACCGGGACTATGTTTTGAAGACTGTCTTTGAAATAGCTTTATTGCATGTGTCTATCTTCAGAATTATGATCAAGTTAAGGCTTTTCAGTCTTGATTTCACATTTTGGTGTCTTTGACAGGAAGAGTTGCTTGCCACATTTCAATAGTGGCAGGCAGGAGTCTGGACTGTTGGTCTGAAGCAGTCCAGTCTGTCTTACTCTGAAGTTAGTAATGCATAGGTTGTAAGTCAGTGACAGGTTTGTGCCAAAGAGGTGGTGTTGAATGTTCTGCTGCTAAAATGAAGGAAGGGTTCAAATGTGGTTTGTTCTGAGGTTTTTTTGTTCGTGTTATGTTGATTGAATGTTTGTACTTATTTTGCAGTGATGTAACATGTTGAAAAAAGGCACAATTCTTCTTACACTGTGCAAGTCACACTTAATTTGAGTGGACCTTTAGCACTCATCCAGCCCAACCCTTGTGTCTGGCTTCCTCAGATTTTTGTGTGAATCAAGAAATCACCCCTCAATTATGTAAATAAAGGTTTATTGGTTTACTGTGGTTTTGCAGACCCGCTGCAGAACACTTATTCTGGTGTTTCAGACCTGTTTAGGAACAATTAATTGATGATATGAATAGGTGATTCATTGCTGCCCTATTCTCACAAAAGTGTGTCTGAAGCTTTTTGTAAACAGACTCTGAAAAAGGTAAGAAAAGTTGTCTTAAATGCCTAAATTTAGAGTAAGGAAGAACTCAGTCCTAGTGACATACTATGTCATGCTAATGAGTAAAATTCTTCAGTTTTATACCAGTAGTGCAGTGGATAAGTTTTGGTTCTTTTTCTTCCAAATCTGTGGTGCTATTTCTGTAGTAAAAACCTGGCTGCTATTTGTTAGATTGATGATTGAAAAAGAGCAAACTAAATTTAACTCAAAATACTCAGTCTTTTATTGAATTTAAAAAATCAAAACTGCATAGACATAATTAAAAACTTTATTTGCAAAGGATTGCTTTTATGCTAAGTTAATGCTTTGTAGTATCCAAGTGCCACATGTGCATCTGTTTTGAACAGCCCAGTAAAGAAGTGAGAATGTGCTTATTGGCTACAGGAAATACGAGCAGATACAGACAAGAAATTTCAGCAAGTATCATAGGATATAAATCTTGTCATAGTATGGTCAGTAGGGATAGGCAGCAGTACAGTGCAGACTTCCAGGTTGTATAATAAAGCTACACTGAGTTGCAGGGTTTGAGTTAAGGACAAAATATGACTTCAAGGATAATAAGCCTGGACAGGTAATACCTGAATGAACCGGGTAGGCCCATTTCACTGAAGTGCCACTACACCAAATTTTTACTCCAAGAAAATGGTACAAGAGCATGAATGCTGACTTAGGCTGGGCTATCTTTAAAGACTTTAGCTTTCATTCTGTTCCCAGGCAGGTGCTGGCAGCATTAGTCTGCTTTACACTCTCTGGGCCCAGCGTTGTTGTATTTGGTGAACCAGCCTGGGTATTTGCCTACATTATGTGTTACTTCTTGTATAGTTACTCTGTAACTCAGATAAACTGTTTGCAGGTAACAAACAGGATTGAATTTCCCAGTCTTCGTAGTGTTTGGAGGAAGCCTTGGTAAAGAAAAGCTGAATATGTTACCCGAAAACCTAAGATGAACGACATTAAATAAGATATTGACTACAGTAGTCTCTCTTACTGAGAATGACAGTGCATACTTCTTCAGTTAAGTCCCTAGCAGCAGTGCTAATCTGAGCTAAGAGGTGCTGATAACAGAAGTCACATGGGCAAACACAGAATTCTGTGTAGCTAAGAAAAGCACTGCATGTTTTTTTAAGTTTTCATTTGGCCACAGAACTGTGTGAAATTGACTTCTTTGATTTGAATAAGAAGGAAACTGCACAATAAAGGTTCTCTGACTAAAAAATGGCCAACTGATGACTTTGTGCTAAGTGCTGTGATTAGAAAGCTACATTCAGAGTCCACTTTCAAGGTTTTTGTGAAGTTCATCTTGAATATCTGAGGTATGATCTCTAACTTTGTACATATTGAGCTGCATTCCAGAAAAATAAGAGGCATCAGCATAAAGTATGCAATTTGTCCATGGGAGACAGATGGTTGGCCACATAAGCTGAGCTGGAAGATCTGTAGTTAAGTATCATCATCCATGTTTTAGTAAGGTGCAAGAACGCAGACTACAAAATCTCTGAAAGGACCACAAGCATGTTTTTCTGGTGTTAACAACACAGCTAGGAAGGTTATAGCCCTTAATCTAGCTCCTGGTGCTCCTTTCAATTTTTTTTTTGTGTTTTCTGTTGAAGGTTTCAGCCCCCTTGGATCTGCTGTTAAAGCTGCTGGCTTCCAAACTCACTGCAGTCAAAGTCAAAAAGTTTTAAAATGCTAAAGCTAACTTTGCACTTCTTCAGTGAAACAGTTCAAAGAATAAGGGCAAAAACATCTCAGCCAGCAGTTCTGAAAGAAAAGAAATTGCTGGCACAATGTAGTGGTGAGTAGCTGAGGCAGAGCAGAAGCATTGATGTTTTCAGGTAGTGCTACTGACATTGAAAATAGATGTGAATCTACAGCATTAAAGTACACCTGTGATTGTTTTGTACCTCCAGACCAATTCAAAATACCTGAAGTTCATTCTCAAATCTTCATCTCCTTTGTAACTTGCTGGTTTAAAAGTAATGTGGTAGGTGAAAGTTGTGTTTTGTTTGTCTTTGTTGTTGGTTCTTTTCCCCCAACTGTTGTTGGAACAGAGATGCTGAAATTAATTTAAAAATTACAGTTGTAGCTCCTAGGCATGTATGCTACCTGGTAATGGGGATGACTTGCAAAATTTTTTTAAATTCCTTGTTTAGAAGCCTGTTTGTCTTGTTTCACAACATCCTGGCAGGAAAGGTTTTTGGTAGGAGGCTCTGTATTGAAGTTTTATGTTGGTACTTTCTTTCTGTCAATATGTTTGGTCAGCTGACATCCTTCCTAAAAGCAACACCCTTGGCCACAGATTACTTAAAAACAAACCAAAATCCTCCAGACAAACCCCAGGAATGGTAATAACTCTTCTTCTATGTAGTTCATTTTTAAGTGAAAATAAAATGTTCCAATCTTATTCTTAGGTTGCAGTCATTTGTTTGACTCTGCCAGTATTTGTGGCTATGTAGTTAGTTAGAGTAGCTGTTACAGCCAAGCTTCAATAACTATTGGCCTAATGTAAATTCATGTAGTGCCAGTATTCTTAAGGTCAGTAAGTTAGAAGTAAGACCAAGTTTTCTGGGATCAAAAATCACAACCATATGCAGTGTGTGTAGACACAGGTACTGCATAAAGTCTGTATGTGCCCATAACACACACTAGAGAGAGACTGCAAGATAGAGACAGAGGAGCTTTCTACCAAGACTAAAGTTTGATTTATTTTTTTTTTCTTAAACCAGGGAAGTTATTTCTTCTTGCACTTACCATAAGTTTTGAAATTGTTTGTCATAGTTCAATTATTTATTTGTCATTTACATCTTAAATATCTAGTGCAGCATTTTTTCTTTTGAAATGTCATTCTTTTTTTAAAGCTGGAGCACATGTGCTTTGTAACAGGAAACTCTGGCACTGTTTCTTTTCCACAGCACTGACTTATTAGAAATGATGAGTCTGTTGAGTGAATCCTTCTGAGGAAGAGACATTTTACAGTACACTTTTGTGACCTAAGCCCAAAAGATTTATGTTGGACCATCTCATATTATGAGAAGACACATTATTGCCTTTGGGACTGTTGGCCATCTAGGTGGTATTAGTTTAGTTCTGATGTTTTTTATGAAACTGACATGTGATGTGGAAATTATTTTATAGTAGCTACAAAAATTTTGATTATGGCTTTTAGACCTTTGTAATCTAATTGTGTTGGTTGCTGTCATCGTTTAACCCTAGCCAGCAACTAAGCACTGCACAGCTGCTTGCTCACTCCACCTCCTCCCTCCCCAGTGGGATGGGAAAGAGAACCATAAAAAGGAGAAAATTTATGGGTTGTGACACAGACTTTTTAATAGGACAGGGAAGGAAGAAAAAGAATTAAAATATGCAAAGCAAGTGATGCACAATGTAATTGCTCACCACTTGCCAACCAATGTGTGCAGTAGTCCCTGGCCAGCTTTCTCACCAGTTTATGTATTGAGCTATCATGGTGTCATATGTTTTGGAGTATCTCTTCGGCCAGCTGTCATGGCTGTGTCTCCTCCAAACTTCTTATGCCACTCCAGCCTTCTCCATCGGCAGGATATGAGAAACAGAGAAGTCCTTGACTTAGTATAAACACTACATAACACACTGATATTTTTAGTTGTTGCTATCAACATTATTCTCATACTGTATCCAACCCACAATGCTATACCAGCTATTAGGAAGAAAATTAATTAACTATCCCACTTGAAAGCAAAACTATATCCACCCCTTATTCTATACCATTTGCATCCTACCCAGGTTCCATACTTTCCAGTACAACCTGAGTAATCGCTATGACCTTTCCTGTATTTTGATATATCCATAGAGATATCATTCCCATAGTATATGGGCCATCCCTCCAAAATGTTTGTAGAGTTTTAGTCCATGACTTTGGGCTTCATCTGTCATAGTAGTCCTTCAGAGCAGGAGAGGATGTGTGTAGTGTCGGATTGTTTTATGCTGAAGCCAGCACTAGTTCCATCACTGCTGCGCTTGTCTGGTTCTATCATCAAAATTCATTCTTCATTAATCTGGGTAATTCTATTACAATACCCTTGATATGGCATTTAACAACCATAGCAGTGATGACCTACAATATTTTATAGCAAATAACATAATACAGTTCAAATAATTTGCTTTTCTTACCCAGAATCAAATCCCCTTGAGGTATACATCGGACTTCCCCATCCCTCTGTATTACCCACCAAGTGCACCCAGGTCCTTAGGCAAATGCAATCCTTTGGATGATCACTGGATGTTCTGTTCAGGTCCATTCTTTGTTTTATGGCAAAACCAGTTTTCAGAAGGATTTCAACTATTTTTTCCCTCTCCTAAAAACCTCTGTTACTGTATTGCCTCACACAATATTGTCATCAATGTATTAGGTGTTAGAGAGCTTTGCCTTGTTTCAGTACTGTCTAGATCAGTCCATGGCTGATAGTAGGTCTGTGTTTCCATCCCTGGAACAGTCGATTCCAGGTGTACTGGATGGGCCTGGACTCTATTGCCAATGGCTTGAGAAAACTGCATTAGCAGTATCAGTTGTGGCATACTGCTTGGCTGCCTCTGGCCTCCAGTTTGTATTGAAATTCCATCGGGTCTGGCACAGCCAGACTCAGAGGTGGCATGGCTTCATTCAGGCCATGGCAGTCTACTGTTAGTCTGCACTGGCCATATGAGTCTATAAGAGAGTGAGTGAATTCTGCTGATCACTCCTTGGCTTTCCATTTGACAAATCAACTTATGGATGGTATCAGGGTGTCTTGGTTGGTGTGATAATGCTGCCAGTGCACCGTTGTGATGGCACCTGTTGTTCCTTGATCCTCAGCAGCCCCACACCAGACGTGTCCTCCAGGAGATGGGGCAAGGTAAACAGCTCTTCAATTTCTACTGTCCCCAAAAAGCTATACCAAAAGCCCAGCAGTACCTTTTGGGTCCCTGAAGTATGCCCTCCTGAGATAGTCTGGGCAAAGGATGCACTGGAGTCTCAGGGCCAGTCACAATGGAGTGCTTTTGCCTCTTGCTCCCAGTCGGGCTCACTTTGGCTTCCAGTAGAGTTAGCTGTTGGGATTGCTCTGTCACTCCAGAAACACGGATGGTGCCTGCCCCTGTGCAGCAGTGTTTGCTAGAGCCTTTGACTCCTGTGGGTCTGCTCTGCAAGGTCATCCAATCCACACAGTCTACTAAACCCAGTTGTTTTTTCCTCCACCTGCCTGGAGGCAGGGCCCCTCTAGTCCTGGTTGTAGTATTCACTATTCACTTCTTGTAAATGTCAGTCAGAAGCCCCTTGAAGATCAGGAGTAAGAGCAGCCCCTCTACTCTGGGGAACTGCCCACTGGAGTCTGGAGCAGCAATGTCCTGCAGTAACCCTCTCTTTTGATTGTTTTTCCTTGCAATTTCCCTACTTATGCCTCTAGGGTCAAGGTAGATTTTTCCATGCCACTTCCTTATGTCCTCTCTGTGGTCACACTGGTAAAATCACAGGATGGCCTGTGCTGTTTATGCTTACTCCCAATAGTTGGGACACTGGTCCATACAGATGGGAAATAGGCTGCATCTGCTTTCCTTGTCCACAGCCAAGATAAAGGCCTGTAGTGAGCAAGAGGCGTTTTGTTTGCATTATTGGAGTTGGCCAATTTGTCCATCATTTGTCCCTCTCCATCTTTACAGGTTATTATTGCCAATGAGCTGGCATATGACAGTGGTGCATCCCATACAGTCTTCCACTGCATAGGTCATGTTCACATGGCTTCACTGGGTCTTTGGATAACTGCTTGCTGTCCAAATCATCATAAATCTCCTCCAGCATGACTAATTGCCTCAGATACTGGATGCCTCTATCCGTGATGGTCCACTTGCCTGGGTGACATAACATCATCCTTGAAGGAATACCTTTCCTTCATGCCTGACAGGAGTCACTTCCAGAGGCTGAGGGCTTGTGCCCCTTTTTCAGTTGCTTTGTTAATGTCCTCTTCTTTAGAATGGGATCCCAGCAACTGGGTTTCTCTACCCTCTAATTCCAGGCTACTGGCCCTGTTACTCCCGCATTGGAGCAGCCAGATGATGCCCTTGCCTGGATGATGGCTGAAATATTTTTGCATGTGTCACAGCTCACTCAAGGATAGGGATCAGATGGTTAACTATGTCTTTTATGCATTCTGCCTCTTCCCCCACTTATTCTCATGATTGCCCTGCTGCTTCATCCCTCACTGAATGAGCTCACCTCTGTCTGTCTCTCTCCTTGTGTATACCACAGGTTGATACAGGCACAAGTTGGTGCTTTGGTTCAACCACAGTGCCTGTCTCTGGGGTTGGAGTGGCCCCTGTGCCCATCATTTTGCCATTGCATCCAGAGGCTTTTTTTGCCCTCAACGGCACTGTATAGTGTTGAACATGGCTCAATAGGCCTGGGCCAGGCCACAGCACGTTGCCGTGGGTTTTGTCTCTCTAGAATTGCCAGAGTGGCAGCATAGTTTTTCCAAATGTTTAACTAGTCTTTCCAGATTTTGCGCTCGTTCAGAGTTGAAGTTCCAAAGCACTGAAGGTGCCCACTGTTCTAGGCACTTGCCCATACTATCTCACACACCCTGCCTCTTGCCACTATACAGCCTCAGGGCAAATCCATGGCTGGCGTTCTGAAATAGTTGTAGATACTTAAACAGGACCTCGAACACGTTCAGAAGACATAGCAATAGGGATGCTGGTTTGAACATCCCAAGGATATTAAAAATTCCCAAGTGCTGTTTCAGTTAGCCTGGAGGAGAAAGGGAAGATGAAGGGAGGTACCAGTCTCCCCTATGGATCGGGTCTCTGAGAAGAGGTAAAAGTTGTAATTGTTAGTACTTTCCTATAGATGGCTCCCAAAGTATGGAGATGTCAGCAGTGCTGAGTACAAACACCAGATCAGTTTCACAACCGGCAATTCTGTCATATTATAAGCCAGTGTTACAGAGTACAACAACATAACCTTAGCTCAGTTCCCATGGGTGACAAACAGCAGAGGGGGCAATATATACGAGTAAAGTATTATATAACGCAACTTCACAATCAAGGACACCAGCTTTGAGAGCAAATACATCACCATGGTGACCAGTGACTAAACTAATATAACAAATTTCTTCTGATACATTCTAGTCAGATTTGTCATTATCTCAACCCGTTATACCCTATGTTGGGCACGAAAAATGACTGTCATGGTTTCACCCCATTCAGCAGCTACGTACCACATAGCTGCTCACTCACTACCCTGAGCCAGTCAGGTGGATGAGACAATCAGAAGAATAAAAGTGAGAAAACTCGTGCATTGGAATAAAGACAGTTCATTGGGACAGAAAAGGAAGAAAATTATAATAATAAAAGAATTAAAATATACAAAACAAGTGAGGCACAATGCAGTTGCTCTTCACTCACCATCCAATGCCCAGCCAGTTCCCAAGAAGTAGCCCTGGCCAGCTTTCCTCCCTGTTTATATATTAAGCATGATGTCATATAGTATGGAATATCCCTTTGGCCAGTTTGGGCCAGCTGTCCTGGCTGTGTCCCTCACGACTTCTTGTGTCCCTCCTGCCTTCTCACTGGCAGGGTATGAGAGCTGTCAAGTCCTTGGCTTAGTATAGCTAACAGTACTTAGCAACAACTAAAAACCTCAGTGTGTTATCAGTATTATTCTCGTACTGTATCCAAACCACAGTTCTGTACCAGCTGCTAGGAAGACAGTTAACTCTATCCCAGATCAAGTCAGGACAGCTCTGGCCTTTATGATAGCCATCAAGTAAATATTTCTGCCTGTTAAATATAAATGGAAATGGAAAGGAGCATGCTTTTCACTTAAAGTAGCTGCCTATTTCCCCTTTATGATATAGTAGAAAATCATCAATCTCTATACCTGAGCAAGAGCCATGTGTCAGTTTTTAAGGAGATCTTTGGAGAAAATCAGCAGGTGTGGTTGTTTGTCTTTTAAATGCAGACACAAGCTTGTGCACAGACCTTGTTTTAAGGCTCTTTCCTATATGGCCGATCTAATACCAAAGAGTCTTCACTGTGTAGCTGAGGCAGAAAGGATATTGATCATGAAGTTTTCTTGCATGTCAGAAGACATGACTCTTGCTTTCATACCTCTATACCTCAAAAGGCTAGATGTCTTTGGTTTCCTGAGCCTGAATTGTTGCCTGTGTTGCCTGTATATGAGATAAGGACCTCATGTAGGATTTGACTCAGGTAGAAAGCATTAGAGAAAAATATAGGTTGGAACTTCAGAGAAGTAAGCCTTGGGTTAGATTTTTGCTCTGGGGAAGGAATGTCAGCTTTTGTTAGAGACTTGTTGCCCTGAACTCTCTTGGAAATGACTCAGCTATCGATGTAAGACTAGAGATGAACAGTGTGCACTAGAGAGGTAGCTGGAGCCTCTGCTTTAGCAATGTATTGCTCAGATTCAGCTTCTTCATTGCCAAAGAGGGGCAAAGGCCAGTAATTTCTTCTCTGTAAAGGTATTCCAAATGCCTTTGAGCCTTGGTGATTATTGGTCCTTGCCAGGCAATAGATTTTTTTAAAATTTTGATTACTATTATTTTGTTTTTTCTAAGAGTTGGAAAGAGTACCAGGAGAAGAGAATCCTAGGGTTTCATTTTTGATATGAGTAATCTATAGTGTTTTAAAAAATAGTCTATGGAGCCCGGACAAGAACTACGGCTTTCTCCATTTCCAAGAAAATTTTGGGAATTACAGTAGACATGGTCTTTCTGATTTTGAAAGTTTCAACTACTAATCTTACAGGGGGTAAACATTTTCACCACAAGGAAATTAATGTGTTTTCTCAAACCAATCTGTTATGCAATTAAATTTCATACAAAAATGGGATCTTTGGAAAGTAAATCTCAAGACTGAAGGGTACTGGATTTTTGAGTTTATGCTGGTACAAGCCATGACTAGAATTACTGGTTTGCAGGTGGGTGCTTCATCTGCTCCTCTGCTGTGTTTTATCTTGAGAATAAATCTTGCTCTTCAAAGATGTTTAGGGCCTTATGTCTTAACTCCCTCGAGAAATGTTGAGATGGTTTGACTAAGAGGAAGTATGATGAAAAGTATGATTAAAAACTTGAACAGTGGAAGGGTATTCATGCTTAAAACGCGTGATACAAGGGAGTGGTAAGTTAGCCCAAGGGTAGGCCTTAGATAGATCTCGGTAGGCTGGACAAATGACCTGATGGTAACCTCAGGAGGTACAATCAAGTCATGTACCTGGAGTAAAGTAATCTTGTCCCTCTATACAGCCCGAGTGATGACTGTCTGGGAATGAGCTTTGCCAAAAAGAACCATGGGGTGGGTCCTGGTGGAGAACCAGGATAAATGAGTTGAACATTAGAGAGCGGTGTGTCTGTAGTGAGGAAATTTTGGCACGTGTTAGAAAAGGTGTATCCAACTTCTTGGGACAAGTGATGGGTTTCCTCTGTTTGGAACTCATGAGGCTGCCTCTGGGATACGGTGTGGACTGCTCACATCAGTATAAGAAAGGCACAGACATGGAGGAGCAAGCTGAGCAGAGAGCCACTCTGTTACTGAGGGGCCGGAGCATGTGGTGTGTGAGGAGAGGTGAGATACGAGTTTCTTCAGTGTGGAGGAGAAAAGGCTAAGCTGTCTTCCAACACTGTCATGGGAGGGATAGAGAAGGTAGAGCTGTATTCTTCCTGGAGATGTGTGATGAAAGCCTAAGAGGCAAAGGACACAAGTTGATTCTTAGACTTACTGATTGCAAGTCAATCTCTACACCTTTTATTTGCAGTATTAAATGGGATATTTAGAATATCAAGAACACAATCTTGAATAGTGGGGGTTTTTTTTTCCAATTCTGAGTTGTAAAAAAGTGAAGGTACTTAAGAAGTAGGTAAGACTAAGGTGTGACACATGCACTTGGTGGGGTTTTTTAAAGTGTGTTTTATTTTACATATATAAAACATCACAATGCTGAGCTCACAGGCCTTTCCAGTTACATAGGTTTTGATCTCTTTCCTCACTCAGTCACATGATTTCTTCCACGTTTTTGATTTTAAGCATGTAAGGACATATTTAACACAATTAAAGTAATCTCTCATAGAAGGTCTGAAATATTTGAGGATATCTGTCATTTTGGCAGCGTTTCAGTCCTGTATGACAGTTTTACTGGTAAGAATGTTTTGTGTGCTTTTAAAATAGTTTTATATTGTGTGTAATTTGTGAATAAGTGATCATAAGCTATCAGAATCCTTTCACAAGTCTCCTTTACTGATGTTAGTTGCACTGTTAGGCTATGTGGAACTTGTTCAGCTCTTAACTGAGAACATTGGTTGCTGAGAACTCTGGTTTGTGGTGGTATGTAGCATTACATTGCCTTGGCTTTTGTGATACCCTCTGACACAGATTAATTTTGTTTTCAAAGCAAAATCAGATGTTTTGAGAGAAAGGGTTGTGAAAAGTTTTGACTACATGTCTTGGTGATGGATACATGTGTGTCATTCCCACCAATTCATGGTGTTGCAAAAAACTGCTGAGCAAGCTGTTGGGGCCTCTGTAATAGTGGAGGTCTTCAGCACTACATGGAGATCGTTATAGCAGAGAGGTAATGTGAAGTTTGGTTTATCTGTTGTAGTCCTGTGTATACTTCATATGTGTTTGGATGAGGGAAATGACAGAAGAAAGGATTAATTAACCTCTTCCTGGCCTGGTAACAAGTTCTTGAACTAGAACTAGATTACCATGACTCTGTAGACTTGGTGGGTACTACTGTGTCAGACTAGTGACTGCTTGGGATCAGTCATGGCAGAATTCTTGCCAGTTCTTTTTGGATGAAATCTGCTGTAGTTTAAGGATTTTGTAGGGTGATGACTTTTAGCATGGTCTGATTTTCTGAGATCTGTGGATTAAAGGATGTGTTCTCTGCTGACTTTGTAAAGGGCAAGGTAGTTTTTCAGGTCTATGTAGGACACCTGAGTCCAGTACAGGAGAGGAACTCAGAAGTCCTCTAAAGTTTCAATGTAGATTATTCACATTTTAAATGTGAGCTTGCTCTCTGGAGATGGTCTTAAAATACTGAAGAACTTCTAAATTTCTGTAGATCATTTACTTCCCTTAGCTCGTATCTTTGGTAATTAAATAAATTTCAACATCAAGATCTTTGAACTTAAAATGCCATGCAAGCACACTAAAGTCTTCTAGGGCTGGCTGAGAGTTGAGGTTGTTCAGCCTGGAGAAGCCTGGAGAGACCTTATAGAGGCCTTTAAGTACCTATAGATAGCATACAAGAAGGCTAGAGAGGGGCTATTGGCCCAGCGTAGTGATAGGACAAGGGTAATGGCTTCAAACTGTAAGAGGGTAGGTTTAGATTAGAGATAAGAAAGAAACTCTTTACTGTGAGGGTAAGACACTGGAAGATGTTGGCTGGAGAAGCTGTGATTGCCCCATCCCTGGAAGTGTTCAAGGCCAGGCTGGATGGGGCTTTGTGCAGTCTGGTCTAGTGGAAGGTGTCCCTGCCCATGGCAGGGGGGATTGGAAGAAGGTTATCTTTAAAGTTTTTTCCAGTCCAAACCATTCTATGATTCTGTAGTAAATATTGAAATGTTGTTTTATGAAGGACTAAGTATAATTTGTTAAGAGATTCCTGTGAGAGGTTTTCTTGTATTTAAGTGGGAATTTCTGCCTTAGTTCCTTTGGCAGATGGTCAGTGTTCCCCTATTGTCACTTCTGCCATGCCTCACAAGAATACAGAGGTGGCATGGTACATGCAAATCTAGCAAGATCAGTCCATTCTTATTTATGAACATGAATTGATTTTCTTCATGCGCCAGTAAAACTGGAAAGAGAGTAGGAGTGGTATAGTTGTTGTTTTTCCGTCATAAATTAGTCTCTGCAGAGGATGACAAAATCAGCAGGGCTGCAAAGGTATGTGAACTACTCTGCCTTCATATGGAGATCATTTTATTTTTATGAAGCAGCTCTTCAGAAAAGACAGCACCCCACCAAAAAACTGCTAAAAATGCAAACAGAGGTTTGTAAATTCACACTTCATTTGTGTCATGTATTAATTATTTTTTCCTCCAGTATAGTTGTTGACTTTTGCATGTGTTCATGCTTTATCACTTGTTTTATAAAGAAACACAGGAAGCGGACAACAAAGCTTATATGGAATGGTAGTTTTATAAATAAGACTTGTTTTCTCTGTTTTCCAGATTCAATATTGCATAAACATGGGTGCATTTTTGGATAAACCAAAAACTGAAAAACATAATGCTCATGGTGCAGGGAATGGCTTGCGTTATGGCCTCAGCAGTATGCAGGGCTGGAGAGTGGAAATGGAAGATGCTCACACAGCTGTTGTAGGTATTCCCCATGGCTTAGAGGACTGGTCCTTTTTTGCTGTCTATGATGGTCATGCGGGATCTCGTGTTGCAAATTACTGCTCCACGCACTTATTAGAACACATCACTAACAATGAAGACTTTAGGGCAACAGAAAAACCTGGATCTGCTCTTGAACCTTCAGTGGAAAATGTCAAGAGTGGAATCAGAACTGGCTTTTTGAAAATTGATGAGTATATGCGCAATTTCTCAGACCTCAGAAATGGCATGGACAGAAGTGGCTCAACAGCAGTGGGAGTTATGATTTCACCTGAGCATGTATACTTTATCAACTGTGGTGATTCACGTGCTGTTCTCTATAGGAATGGACAAGTCTGTTTTTCAACGCAGGATCACAAACCTTGCAACCCGAGGGAGAAAGAGCGAATCCAGAATGCAGGAGGCAGTGTAATGATTCAGCGTGTTAATGGTTCATTGGCAGTTTCTCGAGCTCTGGGGGACTATGACTACAAATGTGTTGATGGTAAAGGCCCTACAGAACAACTTGTTTCTCCAGAGCCTGAGGTGTGTGAAATTTTAAGGGCAGAAGAAGATGAGTTTATCATCCTGGCTTGTGATGGAATCTGGGATGTAATGAGCAATGAAGAGCTCTGCGGATTTGTAAAGTCTAGACTTGAAGTATCAGATGACCTGGAAACAGTGTGCAATTGGGTAGTGGACACTTGTTTACATAAGGTATGTAACTGTTTTCTCCAAACAGCTGTTCTAAAATTATCTTCTGGTTAGATGGGTACAGTGTTAACAGCTGTTCCTGGCCTACTGTTCCTCTTCTCCAACTTCTTTTCCTTAAAGTTCTGTACCCATTTTACTGTATATCCTTGCTGAAGAATATACAGCCTCATCCTATATGCTTGGAAAGGTGATAGCAATTGCAAAAATACAGGCCTTTTTTTTTTTCCCCAAGTAATGCTTGTATACGGTTCCAGCTCTAAACTTTGATTCTAAATACAAAATTTGTGAAAGTAATCTATTTTGAGCAAGGTACTTCGTGAGGTTTTTTTGTTCTTTGAAGTTGGGTAGTGTTTGTATCCTTTGTGTAAAACCAGTGTTGGCACCATCTCCTCTTCAAGGTGGTGTTTGTCTGTCACCTGAAGTGATGCCCCCAGCTCATTGTAGCTTAGATGGAGTAACACCATCTTTGTATCTGAGCTTGCTTCCACTCCTCAAAGTTTGTTTGGAGCAGCTACTGGTTGGTCTACATATGTTAAATAGGTATTCCAGTTCCAACATTCCCTGAAAAGTGCAACTCCTGCTAGTACAAACAGAGTTCCTTTGTTAGGCCACAGACTAAACATGCAATTTTGAGGGAAATACTAAAATTCACAATTGTAACTCTAAAGGGTAAGTTGTTTTTTCCAGAAATAGGGTTGTATTCCAGCATATACCATACAGTGTATGACTGGTTTAAATGCTGTGGCTTTTCTGACCAACAGCTCAACCAGCCTTGTTAAAGGATAGTCACTCCAGGATACTTCCAGTGAAACTGAGCACTGACCACATGTTTATTTTCCAAAGTCAGAGTCTGGATCTCTGTAACGGTATTGGAGTGTTGTCTTATGCCTTCAAGCTGTGACTTGTACCATGTAATACTAAGTGGTAGATGTCCTCATATACTTGGTACAAGAGGGAATGTAGGCTAACTCCTAAGTAGTATTTCTGAAGGAATTCATTCTAATGTCAGATTTTTAATTACTTCAGGAGAAGGATTTGTTGTGATAGATGATTAGAACTATCCACTAGCTTTGGTTTACACAGCAACAATATGCAGTGACTAATGGTACTTAATATTCTACACAAAAAATAAAGATTTGATTTTCAAACCAGTGGTTTAAATTATGGTTCTGCTGTATCCCCTTGTAGGAGACTTAGAATTCTGTTTTTAAAGTTGGCTGTGAATTATAATTTTGAAAATTAAACATGAGCAGGAAAATGGTATCAGAGTATGCTAGTAAAGAACTGTCATTAAAATTAGTATCTAAAAAAGCCATTGGGTGATATTTCAGAGCATGTGATAGTCTGTAAGGTCAGCTTGGCCATACAAAACATTATATTTTATACTTGCTTCAAGGTGCTGTGGGACACAGGTGCATTCTGATAAACAGACTTGTAATGCATGTAATGGCTTCTATGAATGCCCTGCAACTGAAACAAATTACTTGCTTGAGCTAAGCTATCCTAAAAGTATAGGAGAGTATTCTTCATTTAATTTTGCAACAGGAGTTGTTTTACAATTTGGCTTAAGGTAACATTACAGGACTATCTAATTTCTGACCTGTTTTATTGATACTGTTTTTAAATGGTTGACATGCAGGTAAGTCCACTAATTGTTTAAACTTCAATACTAAGAGTATATACAGTCAAAGTCAGTAAAATTAAATCTAGTGAGCAATGTAGTTGAGGCACTTAGAGGTTCTTACTGATCAAAATACAGGGGTTTTTCAGGGTTTCTTTTTTTTCTCAGGTTTATCTGTAGTACTGTATTTTGAAAAAATACAGATGTGATTAGAGTAGAAAAATAAAGAATAAGACTACAGATACTAACTTCTCTCTTTTTTTTGTCACATAGGGGAGTCGTGATAACATGAGTATTGTATTAGTTTGTTTTTCAAATGCTCCTAAGGTCTCAGATGAGGCAGTGAAAAAAGATGCTGAGTTGGATAAGTACTTGGAATCACGGGTTGAAGGTAAGAAATCCGTTGAGTTCACTAGATAGTGAACCAATCACAGTTTGGTTGTGATAGTGAACACAAAAAAATAGTGTCATAATTATCTTGAGCATGAAAACTTTAACCATGAAAGAGATTATGCCACTTTATGTTGGGTTAAGTTCAGGCCTCGATATAACTCTAAACTTTTGTATGTCAGGAAGAATGTTTTAGGTCATGTGCTTACTTTATCCTGGTATTCTGCAAACATTTTCTTCATGTGAACTGTTAAGTTTTTACTGCTGTCTTCATAGGTTAAAATACAACTACCGACCTTGCAGAGTGTTATATCAGCTCATTAAATTGTGATCTTGCTAATGTCTTGCTTATGAAATATTAAAAGGGATATTTGTACTATTTCTTCCCTTTTTCTGTGCAAGTTTTTGACAAAAAGAAAAGCTGTAGTGGGTTTTTGTGTCAATGTTCCAGAAATCTAGGTAGTTGATGTAGCCACCCTAAATTTTATTTGTATGTATGATGATTTTCAGGTACGAGTTATCTCTGAGCACACAGCTGTCGTGTGTGGTGTCTTTTCCTCGTCTTTAAATGGATCTAAATTGAAATGGGCAGTGCATTTGTAATTTCTGTTGAGATTAGAGAGGGCTAGTGGTCACTTCAAATGCTAACTCTAGGCCTGTTCCTTGGAATTTGGCTTACATCCCAGGCTTCCTAGATGACACTAGTTAAGATAAATACCTGTTATCTTCTGTGTCAGAGTAGAGTACATGAGCTGTTAATAGGCTCTGGGAGAGAGCCAGGAGCAGTTGCCTTCACTGGCAGCTGTCAGATGTGCACAGTGGTTACAGGTTAGTATTCCCAGCTTCTTGGTGGCTTCTCTCTGTTAGCAAATAGGTGAAAAATACATGGAACTGCAGTGAATTTTGTGGCTTCTGTAAGTGATTGTTAGGATTAATAGAAAAGCAGTCAACTTGTGATCAGAGTGACTGGATTAACTAATCTGTTAACTGGTTAATTTTAGCTCTATTATCACATTTAACTAAATAATACACATACAAAAAGAAATAGTTAAGAGTTTGTAGTCTAAACTGATGTGGAGTCATTCCAAATACAACTCAAAATGATTGTTTAGCTTAAGTACTTCAGAGAAATTAATTGCTCCAAAGTTTAAACTTCTGTTTCTTCAGCTCTTGAATTTTTTTCCCCTGCTTTAGTTCCCTGTGTCATTCTTTGTTCTGCTAATTGGGCAGAGTTCAAGGCCTTTAAATGGCAAGTATTTAGCAAGAAATGAGAGTTAGCATATTTGAGGTAATTCTGACAAGACATAGAGAAAGTAAATGAAACAGACTTCAGAAGAACTTGAAATATCTATCTGATTTTTAACAAATTTTTTCATTCTTAAATTCTGTGAAATTGTAATTTCGACACAGTCTCCCTAATTAAAAGAAAAAAGAAGTTGTGGAACTGCAGTTTACCTTACTTAACCCATGGGGGCAAGAGTATCATCTCAAGTGTTGGAGTTGGGAAAAGTTTTGGAAGGTGGGAGATTCTTTTTAATTAGAAGAAGACAACTGCCTTAATCAGTTTTGCATTCATCTTTTGACTTAGTGTAGAAAACAGTGCCTAAAAGAGTTGTGCTTGAAAGGTTTAAACTGTCTTTAATTCTAAAAACATAAAGCCTGGTAGATATGTTGTGACGTTGATGATACGGATTTGTTTAAAATACCTTTCTAGAGAATGACTATTCCTTTCCCAGAGCAAGTAATGCTGTTTGAACACAATTAAGTTAACAAGAACAACATTTTAAAAAATTTGTTAGTGAGTTAACAGCTCACAAGTTATATGCAGTTGGCTGACAATCAATAACAATTTTATTTACACATGTAGTAAGAACATTCTGAAAAAAAAAGCTTGTCTTTGAACTACCAAGCTGCAGAGATAGATGTCAAAAATATAAACTATGAGTTCTCTTGGATACTCTCCTCTTTCACTAAGTGACTAATATAAATCAGGGTAACGTTAAGTATAAAGTCCTTTGGGACTTCCTGGAGCAATGTTAGTTTGATCACTGGTGTTTGTTCTTAATGAATATACACTGTTCTGTTTCTGTTCTCTTGTGGACCTTAAATTTCAAGCTGACTGTACTTAACTCATCAAACCTTTCAGGCAACAGAGTTTTTTCACTACTGTACTTGGGCATTTTATTCTCTGGCTCAGGGAGAAAAGCAGTGTTTAAGGCATGCTTTTGTTTGATTTAAAAAAGTAAATGTTACTTGCACATGTAACATTTGTACTCTTTGCACATTCCTAAGTAGAATGCTGAGATTTTGTATATTTGTATAATGAGTTGAGTTAGTAGTTCCATAAGATCTTTCCAGAGTTCTTAAAAGAGAATTATTGTCTTAATACCAAGAGATATTTTTGTGTATTTTAACAGATTTATTAAAAAGCAAACTCAGCAAGCCATAGTTTACAGAGATTTCTAGGGGAAGAACTATATACCAATGCTCTTTTGCTAGTTTGAGTTTTGAGGTTGACAGAACGTGGATAACTGCATTCCAAAGCTGCCACTTGTAGAGTATACTGAAATACTTAATGAGGTTAAGCTTGTGCTTGAGTCATTTCTGACTCTGAGCACAGCCCTGCTTCTGGTTTGAGCCATTTAAGTGGTCCATCTCCAAAGTACAGTCATAGAGTCATCAGAATGGTTTGGGTTGGAAGGGACCTTAAAGATCATCTCGCTCCAACCCCTCTGCCATGGACAGGGCACCTTCCACAGGTGTTTTGGACAGTAGTGAGGTTATGCTAGGTCACTCTTTTCTTACTGCCCCTTGCAAATACTACTTTCTGCTCTCTGTTCTTCAGACATCCAAAGTTTGGTCCCACGAAGAGAAAACTAGGCACAGAAGTCGATTCAGTTCTCTAATGTTTCAGTTTATTTGAAAGGGTGTATCAGAATTGCAGTTAATAACAGACAAACCACAGAACTCCATAAAACCCGAAAAACACCCTACAAATCATAAATAGGGGCACATGATCTGTGTAGGCTTAAACAGTCTTATTGGTAAATACTCAGTTAATCCACCGAGTTGGATGATGCATTGTACATATGTGGAATATATACTGTATATAAAACTGATTTGTCATAATCAGCTGGGCATGAAAGGAGATATTGGAACATGGAGAACTTGTAATGCTGTCTGGTTGGGGACTTGCATTATATAAAATTGAAGTAAAATGTTACCTGAGTTTTCAAAATGCCTATCTGTGAGTTAAGTGTTAGGCTTTTAGTGGGAAGTGTTTTACGAGTAAAGTAGTGGACTTTGTAGTGGACTTTCATGAATATACATATATAATAATATTAAGAATTATTCTTTAAGTGTCTGGATTATATTAGCAATGCAGAGTTAACTGTAGGGTTATTCTTAACATCATAGAGATGAAGGTGAAAACTTCGTAAATGCCCATAAATCTTGTTTCTGAAAACATTTGGTTTCTTTCTCTGGTGGCCTTTGTCAAGCACATTCACAGTGTGTATCTGCTAACTGATGTATAATGAAAACGGGTCATGCTTGCTTACTTGCTTTGTTCTTGATTTTCTATTAGGACACTTTTTTTTTTTTAGGAGAGAGGACAGGTTCTGGATAAAATTATTCACCCTAATACCAGGAAAAGAAAAAAATAATGATTAGTTCAACCAGAATTCTTGATTTGCCTTCTAGAAATGTAGAGAAGTTGCTCATGGTTCAGTTCAGCACTCCCTGAGAAGTTATTATAAAGTGTAACATAAATGTTTCTAGTACCAAGAAACATAGAGCAACCTTTAGCTGTGATTGCTTTCATTCCTTTTTAAGAAGATGTAAAACCCTTATGCTTGCAATTAATATTTAGAAATTGCTTGATTTTGTAGTCTTTCTTCTTATTACTTCTTGCTATTTGTCTACCTTTCCTATGTATAGAACTAGATGCGCTCTTGGTATAAAAAGTGTATATTCATAAGATACATTTCCTGTCAAATGTATCAGCAAAATTATAATATAGCAGTGCAATTACTTCTAACTAAGTAGATCTGTACAAAAAGAAGCAATGTATAAGAGGAGTTGTGGCTAATTTGTATGAGTATGTGTGGAAGAAGTGATCAAAATCCTAAGATTCAGGCAAACTTACTCAACTGTCATTTCCTTTGCTAGCCCTGATTCATCCTTGATGGATGGATGATAATACACATCAAGTTTCATGGAACAGTCTTTAATCACTTCTAGTAGTAGTGCACCTATCTTATTCTTTGCAAAGATTGTATAGTGCTGGCTTAAAATTGAGACTTAGAAGTATAATAATGCCTTATTTGTTAAAAGGTAATATAATTATTCTACAAGTGATTGCTTCGTGGGGGCATTACTACAGATCTGCCTCATGTAAAGTTAGTGAGTACCTTGCCAAGCACTTTGTTGATCTCGGTAGTCCTAAGAGAAGCCTGGATATCAGTTGCTTCCTAGGTAAGCGATAGACATCAGGAATGGTTTAAATACCAGGAAACTTGTGATGAGGGGTTTAAAGTAGGTAGGTGGTATGCTTTTCTGCTAACTTAAGAAACTCATAAGCTGCAGGCTCCAAGTCAGTCATCCAGAATATAATCAATTGTAAGAAATTTAAATTATTTATCTTATCTTTGGATAGTAGCCAAGATACAGAATGACTGAAGTTTTTTTAGAATGATACTTGAGAGGATTCAGTCTTAATTCTTCTGGTTTGTGGCTCTAAGAGGTTTTTATCTAGAACAGTGTCTACAGAAATGGCACTCCATTCCTTAGTTTAGTTGATTTTCAGAAAAAAAATCCTCTCTTAAAAATAAGTAGCTCATGCATACACCTCCTATTTGTCGGAAACTTAGTGAACCTTTTTATGCTGTGGTAGTGGTTGATGAGTAGAGGCTGATGACTGGAAGCTGGTAGCATTACACCTGTGTGAGTGTATACACAGATACTACATGTTCATCTTAACAGCAACCTTGATGGAAGAGAACATGTGAAGATTTACTTCTGTTTAGGCAGTTCTTTTCCAAGGTAGAAGAACTTACTAGTGCTGGACTTGACTTGTGTTATGTATCAGCTTTGAAAATGGAATACCATATTTTTAATTATTATTAAAATCAGTATTTTTAATAATTCCTCATCAGTTCCGTGTTCTGTTTCAGCCACTTGAGTGCTAATATTATCTATCTGTTATATATCCTCTTGGTTGCGTGATGGTCAGAGTATTTATGCACTGGAGATTCGGGCCTGTGAGGATACAAGGTGTTACTCACAATGAGGCGTGACAGAATCCCGGGGAAGCATTGGCTTTATGGCATGTAATGTGTTGCACTGCAACAGGAAGCTAACTGAAACAGACTCCCATCTGCTGCCTTTTTCAGAGAGAACAAGCTGCTGTCTCCAGGGTATTTCATTCAGTTCACAGTCTGCTTCTGAGTTTCTCTTAGAGAGTGAGGCTTGATGCACACTGGAAAGACAGACTATGAATTTAGGCTCTGTTCCATCATGCATAGACTTCTAACGTAAAATGTAAAGCATGTTTTCCTGTTTACATGTAACTTTCTCATAATGCCTCTGTTAAAAAGTGATAGTATCTTATATTTCAGTGTCTTAGCCAATGGGTGGTATTAATTCAGGACTTCTTCTGTTTTCAAATTAGAAATTATGGAAAAATCGGGTGAAGAAGGAATGCCTGATCTTGCTCATGTTATTCGTATTTTAACTGCAGAGAATATCCCTAATTTACCACCAGGAGGTGGTTTAGCTGGCAAGTGAGTACAGTACTGGAATTTCTTGAACTGTTAAATTCACTGAAACTCTTTCATTTAAATGTTTTAAAGTTTTCTTATTGTAATAGCTATACTCAAATAAAATTCTTTATATTTGAAGCTATTTTACCTTTGGCAGTATATAAGCATTTGTGTCACTGCCCCCATTCCAGAATGGTAAAGAGGAAACACATTGGTTGTATTCTGGTGCATAATATACTAATTTATTATTTCCATATGGCCATTTCAGAAAATTAAAATATATGTATTCTTTGCTTTTTACTGCTTTACATTTGTTAAGAGCTATCAAACAATGTGAATATCAAAATGCCAGGAGATAAGTTTTTCTCATGTCGTGTTTTCCCAACCACTTAATGTCCATTATAAGTTTGGGACAGTACTTATTTGCTCAAAAAACATTCTCATAAGAAAATTGGTTTTATTTGTTTAGTCTGAAACTGAGTGATGGATAACAAAGAATATTGAACTGAAATATGCATCTTGAAACTTAATGGGAATAAACCTTCAGAAATTACATTGGTTTTCTGGTGAACCCAATGGTGATGTTCAAGCAACCTATAACTTAAGGATTTTAATGAAAAGAATTTAGGATTGCATAAACAATTGTTAATCTGGAATTCCCCAGACAGTAGGACTCATTATTGTTCCCTGGCATAGAGCATGTTGTTTCTGGAATATTTGTATTTTACAAAATATGAAGCCCTGTCCTCTGAGCATTTGTGTGTGTGTGTGTGTACATCTATTTTCATTGCATGTACTTGTTAATGAGCATTGTTTGCCATGATTATATCTTTCTGGCCTTGGAATTATCTGTACATTCTGGGCCGTTTTCTCCACTTGTGTGCATTCCAGGCATTCGGAGAAGTTTTGGTGTGCCTTTTCTTCTTGGTGCCTCCCAACTGCTGTGTTTTGTTGTTTTGCTCATTAATAACTGCATCATGTACTGCTGTACTATTCTGGACCCTTGACATATAAATTCTATTTTAATTTGTTGTCATTCAGGTTACATTTTTCATGGACTTGGTTCAGAATTTGCATTTTGGTGCCTTTCTCTTCATCTTGACTTTTAAAGTCCCCTGGCTTCAAGGGTATACCTGCAGTTTCTTTCAAGAGATTATTGTACCGTATTAAGTAACTTGTTCTTGGTCTCCAAAGTTGGGACAAAGACAGGCAGTGACATATGTAAGTTCATTTTACTTGCAGGAAATTAATGGAAGTCTTGGAAAAAGTACTACTGCACAACTCAAACCCACATACTGTGTAACTTAAAACTTTTGTCCTAACAAGAGAATATTCTTTTTCTTGAGGTCATTATCCTGGGATGTTACCAGGTCATGAAGAAGTTACACTTTATCCTTGTGTTTGAACTCCAAGACCTGGCTCAAATGGGATGCAAAAAGATCTTGTCTGTGATTGACATCCACGGTTTTAGCACCAGTTAAAGTTGCTCCCAATTTTTAGTATGTCTGAGAGAAATTCAATACAATGTTACTGTGACTAGCGTATGTTTGCAAACCTTAGGAACCCCTGAAGTAGCTCCACTTACATTGGCACTGTGTACTTCCTTCCTTCAAGCTTGTCGCTTGTGTAGAAGCCCCTACTGCCTATTCTTTGAGACAGGAGATGTACAGGTGTCAACTCTGCTGTAGTCAGTTGATGGTGCTGTTTTGTCCTTTAAAATCTTACTCTCCAAAGACTGTTTTCTGGCTTGACTCCAATCCCCTTGTGATTTCAAATGGTGCCTCTAAATTGGTTGTTGCTGAAGTAAGCAAAAGTCCTGAGCTATCCTGGTACCTCTGCCTTAGTAGTTCCACTCAACATCTTGCTCCTGAGTTTTCCCATCAAAGAAAATCACAGAGAAATACACTTGAAAGAAAGAAAAGTGAATTAAGAAGATTGGATAATTCCCAAGGACCTGACTTTCATGTCTGTTTAAACCCACTGCAGTGGCTACCCCCTGCTTCTGTGGCAGTCTTGCTTGGACTGTCCAGGCACTTTCTGTTACGCTGGAGGTGCCTTTGCTTTATGTAGTACAGACATTTAGTCAGAATTGTGCCATTTGTCTATCACTAAGTGTGGAACTAAATGAAGAGAGCCCTTTCCTGTATCATCAGCAAAAAGATTCAGTTTCTTTTCTCTAGGAAGATCTTCCATCAATGCCAATGGATCCCATACTACCTCAGATATGCAACCTTTCCAGATTTCTTAAATATATTCAGAAGGAGCCTCATCAAACTTGTAGCATCCTCAGTATCCTGGGGCAGAAAGTTCTGTTGCATCGAGAGCCATGACTGTGTATTTGAGACATTTGCAGCTGCCTTCTTCTGAGCCTTTGTGCTCTTCGGAAGAGTCAACAGTTGGTGTCCCTCATTCTGCAGGACATAATTTTTAGAGATCTTGGTCCCTTCCAGACTTAAGAGTCTTAGTCCACGTAGTTCTTTTATATTGAAGCTGTCAATAACTTTGATCATATTTATTACAGCTGTCTGAATGTTTCCCAGTTTTAACTTTGATTTGGAGATGTGACTACATAATGTTTTTTGCGTCGGAAGTCTGTTTATATAATGGGTTTTATTTTTTGTGAAGTTCTTTGTGCCTATTTTGCCTGCCTGTGAAAGTGTGGCCTTAAATGGCACTGCCACAAAAAAAGTCTAGCTAGTGGCTTTTGTGTTTTAATTTCTACAGTATGAATAGACAATAGAAAACACATCTCAGGGGTTATATACTCTGCATACCACCCTTCAAAATTTTGTAGGCAAGTTGTAACCTGTGTGTATGTAATAAAAATGGGGAAAAACAGAACTGTCTTCAAGTTCCACATTCAGAAATAAGCCAAGAAGACAAGCAAACCTGAAGAATTTTTTATAACAAGCAAAATATAGATTTAAATGTTACTCCTGACAAAATCTGAGTATACAGCTCTAAAAAGAGGTGGACCATGGAGAGGGTGAGGTAAGAAAATTGTTTTACTTTGCTCAGTCTTTACAAATCACGACCGGTTGCTAGGTCCCCAAATATCTGATCGAAAGTGAGTAAAGACACAGAGTGGGTTTCATCTTTTTAAAAGGCAGATTAAAAGAAAAATACTTTAAACACTTCTAAATGCCTACTCTGATCAAACTTTTCTCAATGTTTTGAAATCCTTTGTTGTGCTTAATTTTTTTTAAAACTTCTCTTTTTAGGCGTAATATTATTGAAGCTGTGTATACTAGGCTGAATCCACACAGAGACAATGAGGGGGTAAGTTCCTATTTTGATTGCTACACCTCTTTGTTAATGTGAGCATCGAAGTTGTGTCACACATTAAGCAAAAGTGTTCATTACCAGGAATAAGGTATTAGAAATACAAGATATGTATTGTAGCAATCTGCTAATTTTTACCTTGCTTTGGATGGATTTGATATAGAAGTTCATCCTCAAAAAGACAGAAAACTGACACCCGATTCTGAAAGACTTTTTAAGCATCTAAATGACTACCACTTTCTCAGTCAAACCTATGAGGCAATAGTGCAGGGTTTATCTAAATTACAGTTTATTATTGTAAAAAATTATTAGTCAGCAAATTCATTACTTAACTAGCTGTTATGTCTACTGTCCAGAAATGTAGTACAAGAAGGGGCAAACACACTTCCTGTTGACTTCTGTAAGGAGGCCTTGGTACACTGAATATAAAAGATAACAAGACTAATATTGACTATTTTCACAGCATTTACACTGTCTTTTCATATCCCATCTTTACTGGTCTAAGGAAAAGTGTAAAGTGATTTTAGGTTACTTCAGTTATGATTTCTAAAATGGCCTACATTCTTCTTCCCATTTCCTAAGAAGTTGAATTTTAAATAGTATGTTGAAATATGGTTTATTGTACCTCTAAACCTGATTATTAGGTGGCTTTTAATATTAGCATGAGTAATAACTGGTGTTTCTATCAGTTGTGGTAAAATTTGTTTAAAAACTGTGGAAAACTGAAGAACTCATAAAAAACATCAGTGCTTGTACACGTTGTCATTTCCTGTACATTTTATGTGAACTGTTTTGTGGAAGTACCATTCCTATTCTAGTAAATCCTTTGTGATATTTTTTTCTTCTGAGATGGATACAAGGCCCTCAGTCAGGTAGTTATTACAGTGAATGGTGTTGCACTTGAAATACCTTGAAAATATCAATTGTGCACCTTGAGACAGTAAATATGCAGTCTCCCTACAATTATTACTGTTTCTTTCCCATTGTCCTCTTCTCTTAACTGCCTATATTTGATTTATTATCTTCAGTTAGAAAGCTTGTGTGGGTGGAAGGGGCTACTGTTCTGTTAGAGTACAAATAGAGAAGAAATCTCTTAACGTCTTTATTTTTTAGGATTTGTTCCTTTGTCTAGATGAAAGTGACAGGATATGCCTTTTTCATTTCCCTTTCAAGAAATTGTGCAACAGTACCCCAAACCAAGATACAAAAATTTTTCCTCTTTCCAGCTTCTTTAGTCCTTCAGGAAAATCTGCACCTCCATCAGCCTGCTACTACTTTTTGTATTGAGTCAGAATTTCCCCTGCTTTTTGGGGAAAAGTTACTGGTATATGTGGCTTATTTAAGAATTAAATAAAAATTAAAGCAGCATAGGTTTTGCAAATTAATTGTTATTTTAGGAAAAAAACCTAGAAGTTTGTCTAATGGTTACTTTTTAGAAATGTTATATGCCGTAGTTGCATTTATGATCCACCTGTTCCAAGTTTGCTAAAGTCCTAATATGCAGTACAGCATCCTTTTGTCTATTGGCTTCTTTCAGGAAATGTTTATGCATCATCCATTTTTATTTAATAAAATGAGGTAGCTAACCTAAATATGCATTTTGTTCATAAAATAATATACCATTAACAGCTTTGACCTTTCTTGCCATTAAAATCCCTGAGTAGTTGGTTTGGCTTTTAATTTGGTCTCTTTAAAAAGAGATGTGAACAGTAGACTGCAGTCAGCTTCCTAATTTTTTCTTATGTTGATATAGAAGTGCAAATCTCAAAAATTATGTGTTTTAAATAGAGTGGATTAAATTCTAGTTTGATCTTGTGGTACGATGTCATTTGCCAGTCAGCACCTTTATTCTTTTCACCCTGAGTGATACTGGCCCAGAGTAGTTTGAGAGGATGAGCTCACCCTTGGTGAAGGATACAATTCCTCTTTGCATTTTCCCATCAAGTTACCTTACTGTCCTTGAAGTGGATGGATCTAGTGGGCCTCATCTCTGAGGAGATGAAAACATGACTTCCTTGCTGGTCTTGCTCAGTTTCAGGTGTGTATGTGGTGGTCTTGTAGCCTTCTGAACTGGAGACTGTAGTGTCCAGAGAGGTTAAAAGGGAAGGAAACTGTTTAGTTACTAAACATCAGACTCTTCGGAATGTCTACACACAGTGATAATGTTGCTACACACTCACATTTAAACAGGAAACAAAGGTAGGAAGGAAACATGCAGTATATCCCAATGATGACATTGTCAAGTGAGATTGAAATCTAGCTAATGATGCCCCTTTTAAAACTAGTATGAGGCAAGAGCAGATGTTCATATGAAAAATTAGGAGCTGGAGACACGGATGCTGAGTCTGCAGAGCACAAAGGTACACTTGACTTGCACTTGAGCATCATTTCCCATGTGCAGTTAACAGTGCACATGTGTCTGCTGAGAGTGGGTGTTGTACAGAATATTTCCATTACTGACTGGAAAGTTTGCCTGTGGTAGTCATCTTCCATCTTATGGTTGTATATAAGGCTAGAGCAATTTTTATCTTGGCAAAATAATAACATAATTAGTTGCTAAAATATTAATGCAAATTAGTAAAAAAACCCCCTTCAAACTACAAAAACAACAACCCAAACAATCAGATTAACTTTTGCAATTGAGAGTAGGACTTCCTTCTAAAGAGTATACTTTTTAGCATCTAACAATTTTTAAATAGTTACCCTGAGTTTCTGTGAATTGGACCATAATAGTTTTGCAAGTTAGTTCTTAGAAAGTGTATAAATTAAAAACTTGGTTGTAACTCTTTCTAGGTTAGCTTTTACTCAGCACTGTAAACATTAAAGGTAGTGTTGCACTTAGATTTTTTTTTTTTCCTGGTTATCCAAACTAGTGATAGTAGATTTTTATTCTTCACATGTGTGTTTTCTGAGAAACCTTAACATAGAGCCTAAGTATGAGATGTCAGGCAGAGCAAGAGTCTGAGAAATGAAAGAATCCTTACTACAGCAGTATTCAGAGTTCACTAGTCTGGCTTGAGGGTATAGTGGTCCTAAGTTTTTTCTGCTAGGAATCCCAGCAGATTTATAAGTATTTTATAAATCCAGGGCTGGAGAGAGCCCTGCACTGGGGTCACAATGAACAACTTCACCAGTGTTTGAGCAGAGACTTCTGCTATGAATGTGGTGGCTTGTGCCTTTACAAATATTAGTGAAAGCACAGAAATCTGTTATGTATTGGGGCCTGACGCTTTCAGATCTTTAAAGGGAATGTAAAAGAATGTATTCATAGCTAAATAATTGTTAGCACTGTGATGTTACAATATCACTGAAGAGTTGTTCTACTTACTGTTACTCTACTTCTAGGACTGTTTTAATTTTTTGATGTGTTCCTAAGACTAGGAGACTACTACCCAGTTAGACTACTTCACTGTATGTATATATCCCTAAACACAAGGAACAATGTTAAAATTACAGTGGCTGTGTTAATAGTTCCAGGGGCATTTGCTTAAAGCTGCCTTTGAGCATCTTATTTGAAAGCAGTCATGTTCCCCTCTTGTTTTTACTAATAATGCATTCTGGCAGTTGGCTGAACCAACTCATATGCCATCAAGGGCTGCTACACATAATTTAAAAAATGTAAATGGACGCAACTCTTTACACCATTCTCAAAATATTGTAAATCCAGTCTTTAATACATAGCAGCCCTTTTCATACACATAATTTAATAGCACAAAACTTGTGTAAAACCTGTGAATGCTCATGTTGAATATAGCTAGCACAGATTTATTCTTGTTTTTATGGTCAGTAGCACTTCAGTTGAATTGAAATGTGAGGGAAGACAAATGCTACCTTGCACAATAACCATAGTTTTCAGGGACCTGTTCTTGCCACACATCATTAGAGAGAACTCTCTGTCTGTGTAGTGTATAATATATAAAACAGGCAGTTTCTGTCCTACTGTCTGTGGGGTTTCTTGTCTGGTAGCACTGAGGGACACAAGGGAAGCACAAAATAACCTGCTGTAAAATAGGGTGCTACGCAAAGCAGGATGTGAGCTTGAATATCAAATGCTAACAGCACTGCTAATTCAACTCCTACCAGCATTTGAATTGCTTAGGAGTCTCAGGGCTGCTATTATATTGCTTATTGCTTTTACTCTTCAGTGTTGCATGGAGCAAAATTATTCACTTCAGTCTGCCAAAGGAATTTTTAAAGATCTTGGTATTGTGAAATGTGGAAATTTCAGGGTGTATGTGTGCTAATGTCAACCTCAGAGCAAAACTGATGGAGTAGACGAAATACGGAATTAAAATGTTCTCTGAATTTTAAAAAACTGGAAGTCTCCAGCTATGCTGCCATGTTTAATATTAGCTAGATATATACATAACAGTTTTTTTCTTTGTCAAACTGAGAAACAGGATGCATCTGTAGCCTCTTCTTGGTGCCCTGGGTTTTCACTGACATTGTGCTTATAAGGCATTAAACCAATTCCATTTCATTCATTAAAACTACCTCCTTTATCTTGCTTTTTCTCACTGGGCTCTTGAACAGAAGATTGAATTCTTGAATATTCTCTTGAATATTTTCATATTTAAATATGGAAATGCTAGTACATGGGAGTCAAAACATCTCAAAGTAAGACCAGCAAACCACAGTGAAAATGTGTCTCTTACTTCCTGAACAAATTTAACTCAGAGGGATGCCATTATGTGCAGTAATACTCGTTTTTGTGGTAAAATTGTCCCCCATTTAAACTTGGACTGTGCTAATCAGTCTTGGGGCTTTTGTTCCAGCAGCATTACATAGAGCATGCAAAATTGTACTGATCCCAAGGTATTTTCTCAATACTGCTGTTAAGCTTGTAAATGAGTGGCAGCAGTACTTGTAGTTAGGAAGCTTTTGGACTACATGACAATAAAATGAGGTCAGCATGAAAACAAGGCTGTCTGGACTGTGTGTCTAATGTCTTGCAAAATCTGCCAGCTTCCAGAGATAGAGTTTCATTTGTCTAGATTGATAAGTTGCTAGATATTAATAATTTAAAATGTACTGTTCCCTTAAAGCAGCAGTACTGCTTTAGCACTTGGAAGTGAAAATACCTAGTATCAGTGTCAAAGCACTGTAGCAGATGTGCATGTCTATCACCAAAACCCATTGTTTTTTCAACTGAAGGCTTGTAACCGAGCAGGTTATTTGCTGAGGAGACTTCCATTCCTTAACCAGCATTGATACTCAGTTTTTGTGCTGTAGGTTCTTAGGTTTGACATGAAATAACTGTTCTACCTGCTAATTTTTCCAGGCAATACACAATCTGCCCAAAGGTGTGTGTTATGTTATTCAAATACCAGCATTCCTCGTGCTCATGAGTAGCTGCTTGGTTCTTTTCTGGCAGCATCATGCATGCAAAAATCAAAGTGTTTACTAAAACACTGAGCATTTATTTTGATGTGATGCTTCAGCTAAACTGCTATCAGTAGAGTTATCTATTCTCTGAGTTTTTCACAGAACTGTGCTGCTACTGACTGTGCAGAAATTCACAATTAAATATATTGGCCTGGTGGCTAAAGAAGCTTAAATTTTCAAAAATTTTCACTCACCAATGACCAAATTTGTGGGGGGTATCATCTGTATTTATCAAAGACAGTTGCCATAAAGGTGGAGTTAATGGGGAGGAGGTACTTTGACTTGCTCAAAATGAATTGAAATTATTAAAAATTCTGGTTTAATAATTATCATTTCTTAAACTATGTTGTTTAAGAGGATGAACATGAAGTACATTGTTCTGGGTTGTATGTTGCTAATAAGGTGCTTTACATTCAAATAGAGCAAAGCTGGTGTTTTCTCAGTTTGAAAAAAATTGTTTTTTCGGTTTGCCTTTTTTTTTT
>VZRV01008193.1:348091-394768 GCA_013398115.1 Falcunculus frontatus
TTTTTTTTTTTTTTTTTTTTAACGTGGTAGACAATATTTTAGTTTAACTGCTGATTTTTTTGGGGTGTTGAATCTCAACCGAAGGAGCCTGGCGCGGCCGAGGAAGGCGGAACGCAGGGGAGGTTGGTGGAGGCGCTGAGGCAGATGCGGATTAATCATAGGGGCCGCCACCGCCACCGCGCCAGGGCGCGGGCAGCGACCAGAGCGGCGAGCAGCAGGCCTGACACTCCGCAGCCACCGAGCGCTGCGCTCCACCCGCCGGCTTCCTTCGCTCGGATCGTAGCCTTCGGCACCGCTAGCCTAGAAGACTGTTTGGCTTTACTTTAGTTATTTGTACAGATTGTTTTTACAGAGCCCTTACTTCCTTAGAAGCTCAACTACTGTGCGATATTACAGTAATTGCATTTTATATTGTGTAGCGAGATTTAACTTCTCATTTGAGATTTTGATTTTCTTTTTTTAAATCCTGTGTCACCGACAACAGGATCTAACATGATTATGCAGAAAGACATTTTAAAACTTTTTCTTTTAAGAACATTTATTAAATAATAGTTTTGGTGGTGTATGTTTGCTCATTGTAAAGTAATTTCCATCTTAGTTGTATCTTTTGTGCAATTTAATTGAATTGTACAAATTCTTCAGGGTTTTTTTTTTCCCCAGCGTCATGTACTGCATGTTTGTGTTTTGTTTGTGTATAGTTTCTATTACAGCTAAATTACAAAAGCTGTTACATTTTAGGTTGTCACTTATGAAATGTTTGATTTTTTTTTTTCCAGCTTAGATTGTATCCACTGTTCATTATAAATACTGATTTTTTCTAGACAATGGTATTATTACTTCCCAGGTTGTAGCATAGTATATATCCAGAAATGAAAATGTACTTAAATTTAGTACCTAGTGTCAAGTTATAATAATTTGTGATAAAATGAAAATAAAGAATATGCTGTGGAATAATATCTGTATGCATATTGACTCTTTTAAACAAATAATAAACTTTCTTTGAAGTGTTATCATTTTGACATGATGTGAAACTTTTCATAGTTTCTGATGTGAACTCATAGTGATCATTAGTTTCTACAAAGCCTTGAGTGAATTTGGGTTTGGAGCATTCATCATAATCCTGTATTTGGGCAACGTTTCTCAGGTTCAATCTAAACATCAGCCGTATAAATGAATAAACTATTCTTCTAAAGTTTGCCTTCTGCCAAATATTTTCTATGTCTCTTGGGTGTCTCACACGAGTACTTTTGGGTAGGTGGATGATAATACTGGGACTTCACAGTAGTGGTAGCTCATCTGCTAATAAGTGAAATCTGGAATTCTTGTGTCAGTTGTCAGTTCATAACATATAACACTTGCAAAAAAATATAATTGTTCAAAATAGGTACAAATTTCACTGCCTTAATGAAAACGAGCCTGCGGGAATTTCTTGCGGACCCCGAATACCTGAAAAGCTGAGTTCCGTAGCATTTTGTAGAGCTTTTTTTTTGTTTTGTAGTCCACAGATGTAGTGTGTATTGGTAGTTGTGATTTAGTACAATTTTAGATAACTCTTGGTTTTAAGTTATTCTGCTATAATAGCTTTACTGGATTCATGTTTTATAAAAGTAAATTCCATCATGGCATTGACAAACAGCAAATACTTGTGTGTGGAAGTGGGCAGGTATGGAAAACGAGGAAAATGTTTTCTTTCTTATGCTACTATTCTTCTTAATTATGGCACTGAACTCCAAAGTACAACAAAATGTTTATTTGTTTTGGTGAGTAGTAATATTTCTCCTCTTCTTTTCCTGTAGGGTGCTGGAGATCTAGAAGATCCGTGGTAGCCTTACAAATCTACTAAAATGCTTTTGATTCTGAAAGGGGGAAAAAAACTTTTAAATCTGATTTCTTCAATACAAGGGAAAATTTCTGGTGGATTTCCAACATTTTGTGAAATGGGCAGAAAGATATTAGAATTTTCCATCATTTGTTAATTTTTGTGTTTTCTGATATTGCCACTCTTAGCATTGCCTGTACTACAGTATTTTTACCAGCCTCAGGCATACTGATTACATCTGTAATGAACTTTGGCCCTAAAAAAGAAGGAAGAAATAATCTCTCAGCAGATCGGTATATGTACCTGAGGTGCACGGGATTGTAGGTGTACTCTGAAGATACACTGTGGCTAAATGAAACATGCAACACACAAGCATGAGAGAGAGTACAAGTAATTGTTTGAGATGTTTCTTATTTCACTTTACTGAGTTGGAAGGCTTTGCAGCTCTGTGGCTTGGAAGTAATTTCAATTGGGCAATACGCTATCAGATGTGTATTTTATTTTTTTTTAATTTTCCAGTTTTACCTGTATTACCAGACCGTTAGGTTTCCCTGCGGTGTCCAAATTGTGATACGTTGCCTACTGCTTGCTTGAAGATAAGTGTATTTGGCAATAATATATGAAGATTCTAGGCATCTAAAACCAGTAAGAATTTTACGCATGTGTGCAACACACCCTTCAACTCTTGCTAGAGAAGATCTTTTTAAAAGAAACCAAACTGGTGAATTTATAGTTAGTAGTGACTTGCTTTGACATGTCTCACAGCTGCAGGTTTTTTTAAAAATGCTGAAAATTTGCCTTTATTATAATGTAAATTGTGATTATTTTTTTGTTCTATATGTGGTTTTCTATAGTTTTTTGATTTTTTTCAGCTTAAGATACAGACAGAAGTCTTGTGTAATATGGGTATAATTTTTAATTGTTTGCATTATTTTCAAAGTTCAAATTATCACTTTGAGATTACTATAAATACACTTAAAATTATCTATTTTAAATTAAGAAAATATTAGAGATATTTTCATGGGTTCAATGACCTTTCATTTTATAAGCAATGGGCATGGTACAGAGTGGCTGTCATGTAAGGTACTTGAAGATTCTTAGTTTAATTCTATTTTTGCAATAACCTTGACTTTTTTTCTGACTTCTTTGAGTTGTGCATGTAATGAGTCCAGTAAATGCTGAAAATGGGGAAGAGTAAAGTATTTATCTAAAATAAAAGCTATTGGGGAGGGGAAACAATGAATGTATCCATCTGTACATGATTTACATGCTGTGGATGCCTTGTAAACATTTTCCTATTTGTTTAAACTGTGTTTCAGCGAGGATGTAATTGCCCTTGTGTGTAGTTTTAAGCTAATGACAGTCATCAACTGGTTTTGTGTGAAATTAAATTCATGGTATTTTTCTGTAACTTTATCCCCATGGTGAGTCTGTAAAAACCACACGCTCTTTCATACTGATGCCGAAGGCCAGCTTTTCCAGTCATTTTGATTCACTGTGTATCTGATTTATTATTTTTTTTTGGTCTAGAGAGGATTATTGCCACAGTATATTTTATTTATTCATTAGATTTTAGCCTTGTAAGTTAAAGTGTTTTAAATGATGATGTTAACAGGTATTTGTCCCTTTACTGGTTTTTTTGGGGTTGTTAAAAGATAGGGAATGAAGAATGCAAAATGGTTTATTGTTCAGACTGTCCGCTCTGGTCCAACCCTGTACTGATAGTACCTTCCCAGTATGATATTGTGATGTTTCATACAATACAGTGAACATAACCAACTTGTTATCTTCAATAAAGGATTGCTAAAACAGTGTGACATGCTTTCTATTTTCTTGAGAAGGACTTACTGAGGAGGTGCAAGTGTTCGATATAAAAAGATAACCCAGTAGGATTTATGATCTCTCTTAGTTGATGGATTTCTGTTTGTTCTGTAGCAGATGTGCTCCTTCGTCTCAGAAAGGCACAAGTCTCCAAGTGGGCTTCTCTGTGGGAGACAGGAAAGGGCAAACAACATTTAGTGCTCCTAGGGCAAATTCATCCCAGGTGCGGCTGAAGTCTTAGTCCAGCTATGGGAGAGCATTCATTTAAAGACTAAAAATTCAGATTAAACTTGACTTTTTTTGTCAACTCATTTCTTGAAGTTTCTTAAAGATCTGAACTTAGCCCTATGAAATTTCACTGTTGCACAAACTTTCTCTCATGTTAATGCTTTCATGTTAGAACTTTTACAAAATTCTTAACTTTTACAGATCTTTTTTTCCAACTTACTGAGGTAGTTGTTTAGCCGAGTAGAAACGGAGAACGGAATCCTCCATGATGTTGATACTGCAGGGTAATAACCTGCATGAATAGTGAGTGTTACTGTAGAATGGACATCTTTGCAAACAACCTGAAGATTTTTGAGTCAACAAATGTGTAACTTCTTTAAACCTTTTGTTGGATTTGCTTGTACAGCATAACTCCCGCATGCTTTCCTCATGAGCTACAATTTTAATGCCTTATTCCACTGGTGAAACTTCTGGTACTCCATAGGCTTCAGTTCTATGAACACTTATTTGTGTAGATTTTTTACATTAAGTGGGTAATTTCCCTCAAGTAAAAGTGTTTATTCTTCCTTGTGTCGAAGTGAAGCATACACACAGGTTTTTCAAAGAGGAAGATCATAGCTTGCACAGCTACATCAAAATAAATCAAGACAGCTTTTTTCCTCTAAATTAGCACTACTTGCCATTCATGCATCCACTTGGTTACAAATTCTAGTTATGTTTTTAGTTTAATCGAAATACTGTGTAGATTTCAGCAGCCTGGAAAAAACTTTGCTTGTTGACTTTGTGTTCTTAGTGTGAGAAATCTGAATAAATGATAAATTCGTTCCTGTATTTACCATAACTTGTCAAGGTTTTAAAATTACATTGTCTTAATTATGTTGCCACCTGGTAACTAACATAAAGATACTTACGTAGAACACTGAGAATGGGAAGTACCTCTTCCACCTTGGGGCTTTCTGTTGTGTCAAATTCAGTTTGATTTCATTTTTATGACTTCTTCTGTAACACAGGCAAAAGTAGTCCATGTAAGTTCTCAGGTCTGCTCTGTGAGCAAAATAAAGATCTGTTTTAACTGCTCCTCATTAACATGTTAAATGAAATAGGGGTAACAAAGTAGATGCAAATATAAGTGATGTCACTCTGACCTCAGAAGTCTCATATTAGGGGTTAACTGCTATGACAGTCTCCTCTTAATAGGCTGGATCTTCATGTGGTTATTGCATGCAAACCTTTGCAAGACTGGGCCAAAATATCCATATTTTTCATGGCCTTAAATGTGAGTCTGATGCTGATGTTGCTGTTTGAGTGGTTAAAAAAAAAAACCCAAAACACAAAAGCAACAACAACAAAAACCAAAACCACAAAACCAAACAGTTAAGTTGATTCTTTTAGCGTATCAGGGGCTAGCTATTGGTGGCTTGGTAGTTTCTTGGTATCATGTATAAAGTGGAATTAAGTCAGCCACTTCATCTCTGAGTTTTTGTACGCTGTCAGCCATAATCACTGGCTTAAACCTTAAAAAGCAAAATTAGCCCCAGAAAACCAGTCATTTTTCTTAGGCACTTTGAGTGGAAATCAAAAGCAATAGGCACTGGAGATTAGTTACAGCATTGAACCAAGCCGTAGTAGGCAACTTTTACCTATGGAAGATGAAGCAGAAAGCAATGCTGCCTATCATTAGGTACAGGTCTATACTAGCAAAAAAAAAAAAAAAAAAGGGGCCAGAATGCTAAGCAGTTTTTTATTATCAACTGTTTTGGTGTTTGTTGGCTAAAAAGCGAATTTTGGATTTAGGGATTGTCTGAAGGCTTGTTGCTTTTGGCTCTTTATAGTTCTGTTTTTAGCTCTAAACTGAAAATGAAGTTGGAGGTAGCTGCACTGGTGCAGGTAAGCAACTGCATGAGAGACTCCCAGAATGAAGGCAGTTTGACAAAACCACAAGAAAGGACCTAAAGTCAGTGAATTTATGCAGTCTAATCCAGGTAAGTATGCAATTTATGCATCTGAGGCTCCACCTGGGGTCTCATGTCTGTAACCTGTTTTCTCTGTGTGCCAGTCTGAACTAGGCCTGCTTGTGTTCGTTCGGGCTGTTGCTGTACAGACCTGACTTAGCTCTCCTTGGTTTGTACCATCTCATGTTCGTACCTGGCTGCTTCCCTGTTCATCAAAACACGAGCAACTTTTGCATTTTAGCATGACTGTGCCTTTGTGTTCAGCTTGCTGTTTGTGCTCATCTCTCGTTTCCATCATTCACTCTGTCACTTCTCCAGTGCTGCTGTGCTTAGATCTTTGTACATCTGAAAGGTCATGTTCATCCAAAGACTTTACATTTCATTCAGAAATCTTAGAGCTCTCCTTTGCTGTGATGCCTGGATTTAAAGACTGACGGAGATTATTGAGATCCTTCTGCTTCTGTCCTTGGCTGTCCTTATTTGTCTGTGTGCAGCTTGACTGGGAATTTCCAGGGAGAAAGTCCTTGCTGTGCTGATACTGTTATTAGTAACTGAATTAACATCAACTGACATCAGCACCTGCTTTTAAACCTAACAAAGACTGATAAGGGCTCAGGTCATGGGGATGGGCTGATAGGAGAAAAAAAATGGATGTTCTCCATCAGTTGGATAATCTTTCTCTGAAAGCAATTGTCCTTCCCAGTAAAGGACGAAAAACACTGTAGTAGGAATGAATACACATTCTAAAGACTTGTGGCAACTAATTCAAACAGTCTTGTGGGAAATAACTTTTCCTGTTGTGTCAAGTCTGCTTCAGAAATAACTTTGACCCTGGTTTTCTGCTTTCTCAGACTTTCGGAATCTAAGGTGAGTTGTGGGGAAGTTGTGCGGGGAAGTTGAGTCTATGGTGCAATAGTGTTTAGTGTTGTAAAGACCCTGCCCTTGACCTTTAAAAAAGCTGGAATCAAATTAATGAGATCCCCGATGGCAATGTTGGAAGTTTGTCTGATCTTTAAATATAGAAATAATGATTTTTGTGGCCTTTTTCAGGTGGCTTTTGGAATATGTTGGGTAGATATGGGATATTTTTGAACAAATATTGTTCAGAGAACTTACATGCAAGAGTCTGTCAGAAAATGACCAAATGTGTTCTGCCTTTATCATTTTGAAAGAGCTGCAAAGCTTAAGTGAAAGAAATTGGACAGAAATTTATAGAAGGAAAATTCTGTCTTGTGAGATAAAACACGGCTCTTGGAAGTTAGCGTCCAAGACTTATAAAGACAATCCAGAAATGTTTGTGTGTGTTATATTCCTTGCAAGACTGTTTTCTCAAAAAACCCTGAATTGTCTTTTTAAAAAAATGTGTGAAGAGAGAAACTGTGGTGAAAATGCACCGTTCTATACTGATGTATTTTAGCTACTTCTTTGGGGGGTGGTGGACATGTAGGTTAGTAAATATCCTACATTTAGAAGTTAGTTGGAAACATTGAAGTAAATGCATTTTAACTTTGAAGTAAAATACATATTTAAATTGCATTAATGAAGAGGTATTTCCCATTATTTTTGTAAGGAAGCTTCTTAACACCATTCCCATTAAATAAATTCTGTGAATATTGGTTTTGTTTTGTTTGGCAGGTTACTCAGATGCAAAATGGTGGATGTCTGCTTGATCTTGGACAAATAATTTACAGTATTTAATTTGTTGTTATGAGGGGAAACTGGATAATGTGAGGGGTTTTTTAAAATCCTTTATCCAATGGTCATCTTCATAAACGCATCTAAGTTTAATGTTACAACAAGGATTTTGGCCTGGGTATGTAAAGCAGATGTGTTTTCCTAGTGTGTTTTAAATAAATATTTCAACTTGGGGAGCAGAAAATGTATGAAATGAAACCAAAATACTTTTCCCAGCTCCAATTAATGTGCATTGACTTTGGAAGGAGATAGGTTTTGGAAATACTCTATTGACACAGTGTCAGGGTGTTTGGAAGTGTGATGCTTTACAAGAACTTCTCAGTCTCTGCTCTTAGTACTACTTTTTACATTATGCTGGCTGTGAAACTTTAAAATGGTGAAATATATTTTACATTCATCTCTTCATTCCTACTTGTCCTTACCTTAAAAACATGTAGGAAGTTCCACGCTGCTGCTTCAGAGATTATAGTTGTTGAATTTAACTTCAACCTCAATTTATTAAAAAACCCCAGAAGTCCAAGCATGTGAGTAATTGCAGCAACTTCTTTATGTGCTGTTACCATATTTCAAGTGCTGTTTATGTGAACTGAATTTAAAAAAACAATAAAGTTACATCTTTAAGATGTGACTTCTCATATGATCTTAGTAGCCCCTATGCTTCGAACTGCATTAAATAAAAGATTTTGTATTAAATGAAGGGAAAGGAGAAAAAGATTTACCAAATGGGTATTGTGTTATCACTGACTTGAAGATGTTGGACACCTGTCTTCCAGCTCAGCCTTCCGTATTCAAATATTTGAAACATCTGTCTTTGAAATGCAAACAGGACACCCAGTCAGAATAAAACCAGTTTGTACTGCCCCCCTGTACTCGGTACAACAGACTCCCAGAGAGCATAGCAGAGCTAGCAGCATGAGAGCTATGAGAGACTGCCTCACAGATACATGGAATGAAGAGCAGAAATGTGCTTTAATTATCCTTGGAGGGGGGAATGGGTGTGCGTGATACTTAATCACTTCTCTGCTTGAGTGGAGGGAATGGAGCAGGGCATTTAAGTGCATTGTGTGAGTGCTTGCAGAATGTGGGATTGGTTTTCTCTGGTTCACTAGCATAAACAAGCGAGGTGCCAGAACTATTTTATGCAGATACACAATGTGAGATTAGGCACTGAAGAGCCCACACACTTGTGTGGATTCATGAAGTTCAAAATGGAAAGGCTGGTATTTGCTGCAGGTGATGCTTTCTTCCCCTTTCTCCAAGCAGTGCTTTCACCCACATGGCTGGATCCTTGAATGCCAGACAGTTCCAAAACAAAACTTATTTTAGGCACGGTTGAGAGTAGTATTCAGAGTTTTAGCAGTTCTTCTAACTTACAGGAAGTAAGGATTGCCTTCAGTTTCAGTTGTTGTACATTCAGGTGAACATGAAATTCATGTGAAGTTCTGCTACCTGTGTCCACAAGGAATGGTATGTGTGTATCTGGAAAATACTTCTGTAGCTGTGGAATGTTTTCTTGGTGCAGAAGTCTACTTTGTGCTGGTCAGCGAGCCCCTTCCCCTTCCTCTCGTATGTGCCAGCTGTTGCTGCACAGCATGCTAGGTCCTCAACTGAAGAACAGGAATTTTTTTGGTTTGGGGCTTTTTTTACAGAATGTGTGCTTTCAGTTCTTTGGTTTCTCTTCCAGTGCTCCCACTGATTTTTACACACATTACTGCTGCTGGACTGTATGGTCTGATGTGGAATCCATGAACTGTTGGTCAGAAGCAGCCATTGTAAAGCCTTGGAGTGCAATTCAGTACAAGAGAGTGAAGCTTTCTGTACAGACTGGAGATTTTTGATATGAACTGAGCACTTTCATCAGGAAATTATTTCACAGGAGCCCAACCTGAGTAAGTTTGATCATGGAATGCCTGCCACTAATTTGATACATGTGAAAAAGCAAATTATTTGCAGGAAGGCCTATCCTAATGCACTGAGAGAGGGAAAAGGAGTAAATTCATATGGAGTACCATATATATCTGTGATACTGTGTGTGCAATTCCTGCAGGTGGGGAAGCTGAGGCACTGTGAAAAAGCTGTACAACTTGTATAGTGTGGCAATCGGTGTGCTCATGGAGTGACAGCTGTCGCCTGACAGCCCCTTCCTGTAAATCCTTCATCCTTCCACAAGAGGAAGTGCTTTGTGCTTAACAGACTAAAACTTGCTTCTCAGATTCCTATTCAGTGAATGTAAATTGTTGTCAGAGATAAACCTGGCAAAGGCAGATGTGGCTTGTGGGGTGCTGTCTTTGTGGTAACCTGGAGTATGGATGTGGTGGTGATGTAGTGCCATGCCATTTTCTTTTTTTGAGCTTCTCCTTGGCTTCCTGTTGGGCTGCCTGGCTGTGCTGTTTGTATTGAAGATCTCCCGCTTCAGGGATGTTTCAGTAACACAAGGTCACTCTTGAGTTTATAGCCACCCAAACTTCAACAGTCTGCCATGATTTAATACTATGCTGAACCTCTCCAGCTCGTACAAGGGTAAGATCAAGGTCTGAGTCTCTTGCTGGACAAGGTTTTGAGCAGTAGGCTGGAAAAGGAAATCCTTTGGAAGATGTCATCCTCTAGGACAGAAATGGGACTGATGAATGCCGTGAAGTGAAGAGTGTAAATTGAAAAGAGCACAGTTAAATGTGAGTGATCATCCTCTTGGAGAGGCAACAAACCTGGAGTTTGTTTTTCTGTGGATTGTATGTAGTGTTTGACCCTCTGTGGGGGGAGCATCCAGACGGAGTCAGCACTGTGAGCTCTTGTTCTTGCAGCTATGACAGCAGCAGGAATTAGTGGATAATTGTCTTATTAAAAATAGTGGGAGAAGCCAGTCTTGCTGATCAGCTGTGGAGGCAGGGGCCAGGTGCCTCCTTCCCCTGAAACCTACCCCTGAAAGGTCATGTGAGCCAAGCAGTAGCTAATTACAGCATTTATAATGACATTAACCTTTAATCACATAGTCCATTAGTGGACTAAGAGCATTTAAAAAGTAACAAAACCCCCACCAAACCCTGTCACAGTGTCCTGTGCAATTGTATTTTGCCACCCCCAGGACTTCAGGCTGATGGCAGAAACTTCAGACGTGCTCATGGTAAAAGATACTGTGTCAGAAACTTGTTCCCCTAGACCTTCTCTCTCTTGACAGCTGCCCTCCAGGTCAAGGGAGGATTTTCTTAGTGCTGAGTGAAAGGTAGCTTTAAAGGTCAGATTATCCATCAGTCTTGTGGGAGCTGCTGAGGTAAAGCTGACAACCATTGTGTCTGCCTTTTTTACATACCTGTAAATCTGGCCCTGATTCTGTAAATAATGAAGTTATATTTAAAGTGCATTATGTCAGACCAGTTCCAGTGGCAACAAACCTTTTAATGAAAAAGCAGTAAAGCCAGAGAACTTTTTAACAATAAACGTCTTCCTACACTTAGCACATTAGGGTGCATAATCACCCCTCTGCATGGTTTTCAGCGTAATATGTGTGGTATTGAGGAACTGGCAAGCTACTTGGCATTTGTAGAGCATCAAACAGTAGATGACTAAGTCAGTCAGTGCATCTAAATAATTATATATAAGAAATACTTGTGAAAATTAACCCCTCCATCTTACAAAAATAACCATGGCAATCTGTGTGGAGATAGCAGCTATTACTGCCCACATACAGATTGGTTTTGTTTCCCTACCTAACCCTGAGGTAAACAGAGTAACTGGCACAGAATATGAAGTGTTTTCTTTACTACTTAAAGCCTTTCAGTGGATTCTGCTAACACAGTTGCACTGGCTAGTTACTCCTGCTAAACTGTAAAATAGCTCAGGAGGGAGCCATTTCAGAATTGCTTGAGAGCAAGCCAGATGCATAATGCTTGCATACATAAAATATATTTTAAAAGGAAAAAGGTAAAGCTCAGTGGGAATTGTTGGTGATCTGCCTCTCTAAGATGAAGTTTACGTTATTCCTTTATCAAATAATTTTAAGGCAAGCAGCTCCTCAGGATGAGGAGAGGAAAAAAATAGGTCTGTAATAACAACAAAATACCTGTGTGGTTTTATTTTTAGTCTGTGAGGAAAATCATACAGGAGACAATACCAGATTCTTGGGCTTGTTCTCCTGGGTCTGTGGTAGTTGATCATCCAGACCTATTTTAAGCTCCATGGCTTGTATATTTCCTCCAGGCTTTCAGGAGGAATTTTTAGGATTCAAGGCCCAGGTGTCTACCCTAAGTGTACCTGTGTTCCGCTGGTACCTGCTTGCGCTTCAGCTCTTCTCACGGAGCAACGCGGCGCTGATGTGACACGCGACTGCAGTGTGGCTGTGAGCCCGCTCAGTCCGACTCTACAAACTGTGTGTTCACCAGCACTGCCACTTGGTAATTTCCAGCATGGCTTATGTTCTGTTTTAACCTCACAGTGATTGTGTCGCTGGAGCTTTGCGTGCCCTGCAGCCAGAGGAGATGGCGCACATGGATTCATCTGGATTCATCTATCCATGGCCTCTGCCTCCCGCATGCTGCATTTATCTACCAGAGCACTATAATCCTCCTCTTTTCAGCCAGACGCTTGGCAATTAAGACACGATCTGCCCTACTTAAGGTATAAATAAGCCTTTAATGTTACTTGGGGATTACATTAGGACACGAGGGGCTCTTTTGAAGGCATGGCTTTTGCACAGCGGGATTCACAGAGCGGGCTGCTCCTGCAAGATGCTCCAATAAGGGGAAAGGAATGGTTTCCCAACCATGCATACAGAGAGCAGTGGCAGCTTCTGACTAGTGAGATACTAAATTGGCCTTTATTAGTTGTACAAGTATTTGTGCCAAGGGTAAGCTGCTGGTGTCCTTGGATCAAGCAAATTTGTCCACGCAGGCAATAATCATCAGAAAGTTTACTAGCTTAAAGAAAGGAGATGGGAGGGAGCTGAAATACTCACTTGAAACTAGTTTCCCATCTTCGATTCCAGCAGTATTGGTGGGTGTGATACTCTGCAGTTGACTGTCCTAAGTCTCCTTGGCTTGTGTGACCCATGCATCTGTGGCAGATGACTGTGTTTTGGCCATCATTTGTTCTTGTCTCTGACTTGCTTTGCTGTGCTTGAGTGATTGAGGGAGCTTTTGTGTATGCAGGAAGCTATGGGCACTTTTAAACCTTTGAGTTTGGGGGGGAAGAAGCAAGCTGGGGAGTACCAGGTCCTGAGGTGTATTTGATGCAGTCTGAAAAAAATCCTGTATTTGCACATTTTCCACTTTAACTGAAAGTTAAATAACTGAAATGAAACAATTGAAATGGGGTGAGAAGTCACTGGCATTGTGCTGAATACAAGTGTACGCCCTGAGTGTACAGTGCCTGCCTAGAAACTTTTACAGTTTACTGATATGATGATGTTAAGACTGTAGAGTCATTAAATGGGAGTGAAACTGTGTCAAATAATTTCCCACTTCTGGATTTCCTGGCAATACTGAATTACGAGTACTGACACCACTGGTGTTATCTTGGATGCTCCCACAGCTGCCTGACCCTGCACAGGCTGTGGTTGCTACCAGGCACTGCTGTTAGGAAGAGGAAGAAAAAGATTAAATCGGTCATCATCACTTACCTGTTCTTAGCTCAGCTACAGAAGAAATAACACATTTTTGAGTAATTTGAACATTGCATGCTGGACTTTTTACAATCCATAGTTTATAAACTTCTTTCATGGCTTGAGGCAAACATAATAAACACCTCTTTTGAGTCACAACCTAACCTTGTCTCCACTGCAGTTGCCCATGAGTTTCCCTAGGACGCTGACCCTGTGGTCACAGGTAGGAGTTAACTTTTACAGGTGATAGGGCAGCTCCTTGGCAAATCTGTATTGCTTGCTTTGTCCTTTGGTGTGCTGGGCAGGGGGCACCGGTGGGAGGGGATGTGTTGATGGATGCGGGCTCGCTGGCTTCAGGCACTTGGGGCTTGAGGCATACAGATGTGCATGTTTGTGCAGACTTTGGGCAATGTTCTTTTCTTCCTGTCTAGAGTATTAGAAAGGGGGGAAGAGGGAGAAGGGAATGGTTCCTTTAAACATTTTTTTTCCTTTTTCTTTCTTTTATTTTTCTTTTTTCTTTTTGTTTTTTCCCTTTTAAATGGGGGGATGGATTTTAGTAGTGGGCAATGGGTTTTTCTCTTGAGTTTTGCTTATGCGTGTGCAGAGCTATCCTGTCCTGCCCCGGGGCCGGCTCTGGGCGTAGCAATCTGCCGCATGTACCCCGCTGTGAGTCGCAGGATCGGTATGTACCGTAGTAGTTGTTAGTGCTTAGGAGTTGGGGGTGTGCTGGGGTGGGCTAGTTAAACTGTGAAAAAGACGCACAACCAGCCTTTGAATCTTTTCTTCTTAGTTTGTGTTGTTGCGTTTGGGCCAGTGGTTGCCAGCACTTCATTCTCTTGCTGTCCGTGTTTAAATTACGCATATTCAGACTGCTTCAGGCAGGGGAGACTATGACCAGTCTGGAAAGCTGCATATTTACTAGATATGATAGTGGTAAAACCTGAATTTCCCCCCGCTGTCAAAGGCAAGAGAAGTGTGGTGTACTGGAGAGAGCAAGAGCAAACATAACTGTGCTCAGCTGGTACCAACAATAGGCTTTACTTCCTGGGAGGACTGCCCTTTCTTGCAGCGTTTTGTTATCTTGCTGAAGATGCCGAATATGCGGAAAATCGGGAGCACTTTGCCCTTTTTGTCCCTTTTTGAACTTTGACCAGCTGGTCAGGATTGATTATCAACCAGATAGCTAATTGCACTGCTTCTCATTTCACTGAACGAAGGTGCTGTGGCCGGAGTCTCCAGGACAAGACCTGTCAAGTAAAACAGTCAAGGTGGAAGCTAGGAGCTTACCTATGGAGCTGAGTGAGAAGGGAGGTGTGGAGAACAATGGATTTGTTCAAAATGAGGCTTTTGAGGACGAGGAGACAGACACTAGTAGCCAAGAAGAGATGCCAAAAACGTGCAGTGTTGATGTGGACCCGGTGGCTGTGGAGGAGACAGTGCTGAAGCCTTATGCTGGGATGCCAAAGGAAGTCTTGCTGCAGTTCTCCAGCCAAGCCCGCTACAGAGTCACCAGGGAGATCCTCTTCTGGCTCATAATTGCTGGTTCCGTTGCACTTGTGTGCGCTACCATTGCGATAATCGCTCTCTCTCCAAAGTGCCTTGACTGGTGGCAAGCTAGTCCCATTTATCAGATCTATCCTCGTTCCTTCAAGGACAGCAACATGGATGGGAATGGTGATCTGAAAGGTGAGTCAGTTTTCATTCTTGCTGTGTGCAGAGCTGTGTAACAGTTGTCTGTGTATGAGTGTGTATAAAAAACAAAGCCAATAAAAAAGTATAGTCCAATAGACAAAGCCACCCTAATGGAGAGAATTAAGAAAAGTTGTCTGACAACGTTAATGGCAACTCACATTGTCATGAATAAATCCAGAAGTTGCTTGCTCAAGTTAAGCCTAAGCCTGGAGTTAGAAGGGAGGTTAGAAATGGTGCTGGAAGCAAGCAGCAGCACAGCTGCCATCGGAGTCAGATATCTCCACAAAACTGAGGCCAGTCAGGAGCACTTGGTCATGTTTGATTGGCTGCTTTTCCTAAGGAGAACTAAAACTGACAAAGAGGGCAGAAAGATGTGTTTCTTCTCGTTTTCTTCATGGTCTAGGTGTTATCAGCTCATAAGAATGCGTGGAGATGGGACACCCGGTAGCAAGGATGAAATGCCACTTACCAGTAGCTGAGCTGAGACTGCCCTGCAGAAAGGGAAGGTGCAGCACCGAAATGGACAATGCATTTCTAAACAAGAAGTGATAGCCACACTGTACAGTACTGGCAAGTGAAGTGCAGTGACTGTTTCTGTAGTTGTATATCAGTGGTAACATGTCAGGAAGATAAAGGGACCTGTGTACAATCTTTGAGAGCCCATGGCCAACTCAGTTAAACAAAAATCTTTTGTTTTTTCTGAACAGATGATGTCCTTTTCTTTTTAAATAGGTATCCAAGAAAAACTGGACCATATTACATATTTGAATATAAAAACCGTCTGGATCACCTCTTTCTTTAAATCCCCTTTAAAAGACCTTGGATATGGAGCTGAAGACTTCTATGACATTGATCCAATTTTTGGATCAATGGGAGATTTTGAGAATCTGATTGCAGCCATACATGACAAAGGTAAGCTGCATCTCCAAGCAAAGTAACCCTATTAAAAAGATGGACCTTATAGTGCAAGGTTGTAACGTGAGACTTCAGTTTGTGCACCTGGCAATCCCCCCGTGGTGGCATTGAGCAGGAGCAGATGGAGGTGGCAGCGAAGGGTACAAGGCAGCTCCACAGCAACGTGAGCTCCATGATTGCTGTTTCCTGCCCTTTGGCTCTGGGGCAGTCCTGGGAGCAGGACAGAGAGCACAGGGAGCTCCAGCAGCAGCGCAGGGTGGCTGCATGTCCTCTGCAAGGAGGATGCTTGTGGGTGGTGGCCTGGCACCTCTCCATGCTTTCTCAGGCACATCTTACAGGCATTGAAAGGCTGGGATCAAGCAGAGGTGCAGTTCTGTCTGACTGAACACAAGGGAACACACGCTTCCTTCCTGCCCTTGCATCCTTGCTTTGGTGCGTTTATGCCTCAGACCAAATGTTTGCTCAGGTGTTTCTTCTTACAGCTGTTGAGCTGAGTGGAAAATGATTTGCCAGTCTGAAATATTTGAGATTTCAGTAAAATGTCTGGTCTTTAGGAAGGGTGATGAAGAATGTGTGTTCACTGATGCTAGACTGGCGAAGTGCCTTTCCCACCTGCGAGGTGCGTGACAGATGTTGAAATCAGAGTTAATGGAAGTGGTTCATAACAGCAGAAATCTATTCTGATTTTTTTCTTCACCCTTCTTTCCCTCCCAAGCTGTGTTCCAGCTACTAGCAAACGCCAGTTAGTCTAACTATTTTGGTAGTCTGGTACTTTTTGTGGGGTTTTTTTTGCCCCTTCCTTTCACCAGACCTGGATGGAAGAAGCCCAAATACCTCTGATACTGCATTCAGAAAAAATATTAACATTGTTGTAAAAGGCTAAATGTCATGTTATAGTTTGGGGTTTTTTAATGGGGTTTTTTATGTTTCTGTTTTTGTTTTTAAGGGCTAAAGGTGATAATGGATTTAATACCAAACCACACAAGCGACAAACACCGGTGGTTTCAGCTGAGCCGCAATCGGACTGGGAAGTACACGGACTACTACATCTGGCAGGACTGCACACAGGCTGCTGGCTCAGTCATTCCTCCCAACAACTGGGTAAACATGGGAAGGGACACATGCACATCCCAAGCTGGATGCCACAGAGCAAAAGTAGCTGTAACATGATTGTCCCAGTGTACATGGGGCTATAAATGACTGGTGAGAGGTACAAACTGAGGTTACTACATGAGCTAGGGCAGATTAAGATTTAAACCAGGTTGGTGGGTCAGGGGAAAAGTTTCTACTTTAAGTGGAATTTTAAAAAATTACTTTTGTTTCTTCACCTCATTTTTTTTTTTGTTTCATTCATGAAACAAACACACAAAAAAAAGGTTGTACACAAGTTGTTCACACATGCCCCCTTCTGTTTATGGGTATTCTGCTCTAGGAACTGCATGACAGCTCCTCTGAAATCATAGTTGATGGGGATGGAAACAAAACATGTGATCTTGTTTCTTTTCCTTTTTTCTGGAAAATGATCAGCCCAGAAAGTGTGTTGCCTCTTTCAAATAGATGTATTTTAGATTAGAACTGGTGGGTGCACGATTAGGAGCTTGTATATTCTAAAAACTCAAGGTGGAATTAATACTTTGTATGAGTTAGTATAATTTCTCTTTAAACTTAGAGTCTCAAGAGCTATCTTAGCTTTTGGAATTTTTTATTACAGAGATAGTGGTAGAGTTTAACATTTTTAGCATGCTGACTGTTGTTTGCACTTCAAATTGGATTGCAGAAAGCTCTAAGTTAACTAAAGCTATTTTTAATAAGTTTTAGGAGAAGCAGTTCCAAAATAAATGCTTCCACCCATGTTTTCTCCTTTATTCCAGATAATTCCCAATGAAAGTTAACTTAATAAAAAACCTTCAAAACTCGCAATGCTGAACAAGAAATACACGTGGCAAAGCACAACTAAAGGGAGAGCAACTAGTGGGAAAAAGAAATGAAAATCATAAGTCCCAAAATCTGCTCAAAATGTAGTCCATTGATGAGGCATTTTGTCCTTATTTTATGCTTGTAGTGCCCCACATTTTAATGTATGCACAGGCGGAAATGTTTGTTAAATTAGTAGTTCTGATTATCTCCCTCCCTTGGATGAGCAGGTGAGTGTCTTTGGGAACTCCAGCTGGCAGTTTGATGATGTGAGAAAGCAATGTTATTTCCATCAGTTTGGGAAGGAACAGCCAGACTTAAATTTTCGCAACCTTGCTGTCCAACAAGAAATCCAGGTAAGTAACCCACTGCTGCTGAGCCAACAGCAAAGCAGCTCTTGCACTGCAGCCTGTGCAGAGCTGACTTACTCAAGTGCAGAAAAGTTTTTATCTCTGTTGATACAAAGAACTGTTAATTAGCCCGTGAAATGGGGGGATGGCACCTTGTTTTAGCAGAGAGATGTTTGCATTTTCTGGAAAGCAGAGGCAGTGCTGATTTGAATTACAAGGAATGCCTGGGCTTAAGGATAAGGGGGAGATAGTGAGTTTCGATTTGTCTGCCTGTCTGAAGACTTTCCAGGGAAAGAATGAGTGTTTCCACAGTGAGAGTGGTGGTGCTGCTGGTGCTCAGATGGAATCTCATGCCTGTCTGCACTATGTCTCCCGGCAGACAATGTGGAATTTGTTAAGATCTGGGGATGTGGGCCTGAACATGGGGAGCCTGACAACTGCTGCTTCTTTTTCCCCCTTCCTTTAAGTTACCCCTCAGCAGGTAGCACAGCTACTTCCAACTGTTTAATTGAATCCTGAAGCGTTTGCTACTTTGTACTGTTGAATTATGGTACATTTCTTTGGTTCTGGTCTGCACAGCTGCCCGGTCCTCCTGGGATGGTGTCTGTGGGGCCTCTCCCCTCACCACATGGGCACTGCATGAGCTTGAAGGAACAAAACACTCCTGGCCGTACTTTTTAGCTCAAGCATGTAATGAGGCTGTTTTTGAGACTGGTCTTTGAAGAACTCTGCCAGGAACCTCTCTGGGTCTTGATACTTCCCTTAACGCCTCATCTTGCCATTTGCACCTTTTTTTTCCCATGGCATTGCACATGGTTTTTAATGGTCCTGGCTAATTTTTAAAAATGGTACCTGGTGCATTATTGAAGCTCCAGTAGCAAAGAGATGTTGCATTTCCTATGCAAAAAAAGGAATACATGAAAGCTGGGAAGTTTGGCCTGGTAACACCAACATTTGGTAAATGTGTATGAACATCATGTTAAAGAATAATCTTTGTCTAGTATTTGAATTCAAAATCCTGTTCCAGAAGGTTGGGAGGACTGAGCACAATGCAAATGGACTTTTGCAGAGAAGCTCAAGTCTTTGGGCACCCAAGAACAGCCAAACTCAGCGACCAGCATGTTGTGGCTTTCATGTGTGCATAGATGTAGACTGGTGCCAGTGAGAACCATGCCAGTGCTTGATGTTTGCAGTGCTGATACCCGGTGTTGCCTTTGTGCTGAGCACAGGTGTAAGCATGGATGTTTTGGGGTAGGTTCAGTCTTGGACAGACACCATATTGAGAGCTGCTGCTTTCAGAATGGCGCTACAAGAAAGTGCAGCTTAGTGAGGCCGAGTCTTTATTTGCCAAACAAAACTGTGGAGCTTGAGCGTGGACTAATTCTACTCCAGCCTGTTCAGACAAGTGTACTTCATACATTTAAAAAAAGGCAATTCAATAGACATCTTTAAAAAAGTTTTTTTCCTCAGATGAAGACAAGTATCACATCTAAAAGGACATTTGCAGAAACCACTCAAGAGGGACTTTGGAGGTTTTTGTTAAAACTAGGGCAATTAAAGCTGTAGTAATACGATTGTTACTGAAGTAGGATATAATTTTACTAATAGTGATGAGTGTTGGAATTTGATAATGAAATTTCAAATCAGTAGCATTTGTAATTGTTGGATAATAATTTTTCATGTTTCTGCAAATCAACAAATAAGTCTGAAAATAAAGCTAAAAAAATTACATCAGTCAAATAAGAGAGAACAAATGTTTTAAGAGCTCTATTGTCTAAAAGAAAATTGGTGGCACAAGGTTTGTGCAGAACAACAAATTCCTGCATATTTGAATCAATGTTTTCTAATTGGGTGCAGCCATGACGAATGTTTATCAACAACAGCACTTAGCATGAGCCCAATTGTGTTGATGGATACGATTAGAAACTGCTTTCAGCAAGCCATGGCCTGGCTTTGGTCTTCTGAATTACAGGAGAAGTTACAGACCAGTCTTTTTCTTTTTTGTACTGAATGAAGTAATAAGACATACTTTATTTAGCTATTAATTTGACTTTAGATCAACATAATTCACTTTAGCTTCTAGAAAAATTTGAAGTACAAATTAAAAAATGAATTGTTATGTATTAACACCTCCTTACAAGTTTAGTTTTCTTTTTAAGGGTATACTATTTTAAATGGGGTGGGCTCACTCAGACTTTTCAATTTTTACCTTTGTCTAGGATATTATAAAATTTTGGCTTGGCAAAGGAGTTGATGGATTTAGTTTCGGCTCTGTTAAATTCCTCTTAGAAGCAACACATTTCCGAGATGAGCCTCCAGTGAACAAATCTCAGAATGGAGTAATGTATATGTTCTGTCTTTGCTTTCTTTCCTGCATTTCCTCTGGAGGCAAGAGTGCCTGGTTTGACTCTTTCGGGGCTTAATTGTGGCAGTAGGAAAATCAGGTCAGCCATGTCCCTTGGAAGGCAGGTGGGTCTTGGGCACTCTGCAGAGACAGCAGTCACCAGAAAGAAGCCCCAGTAAGAACTGGAACAAAACTGAAAAACACTGGTATAGGCAACTTGTCATGGTGAGAAGTGACCAGGCACATTCACTGTTGTTTATGCTATTTGCTTTTGCTCTGATAATGAACTTGGTGAGGTTCCCAGATAGTGCCAGCACTAAGAGACTGTTCACCTGTGGAGCTGGGGATCACAGACAGCTGGTCAGCTCCAGTGTGGTGGTGGTGGTGTGTTACCTTACCAAGGTACTGTCCATCTTTCCAGCCTGGTGTGAGGCCACAGCACCTGCTGTGCTCACTGCTCCAGATGGGCTCTGTTGGTTAGTGCTGTGGATGGGCTTTCCCTGCTGAAGGATGGGATCCAAAATTATCAGTCCTCTGCTGCTCTAGAGTTCCTCAAGTGCCGTTCAGCTCTGTGCTGTTAGTGTTAGCATGCTGAACTCATTTCAGTAAAAATTTGTGGGCTTTTGCACTCTCAGGAAAGGATGGGAAGAATTTGGAGAATTCTGAAACCTAAAATATTGGTTAACTAATGTGAAATACTATACCCTGCTTTAAGGAGAGTATCACAGCCTATTCCCAGCTCTACCATGACTACACGACCTCGCAAGTTGGTTTGCATGACATCATCCGCAGCTTCCGTCACACCATGAATCAGTTCAGCAGAGAACCTGGCAGATACAGGTAACCAGCACATCCAACCAGTTTTTCTCTAATATTCATCACCCTCTTGCTAGCAATAAAATGGTTTTTTAATAGCATAATATGCCACAGAAATGCAAATCCTCCAATGCATATAGCAGTGCATAGGCTGTATTGTCTCTTCCTCAGTATATGCAGAAAAGAAAGGAATTGGCCCTGTTAGCTCTCCATCTATGGACTGTACAAAGCTAAGCAGAAAAGGAAACCATTCTACTCACAGAGATGCTGCAATTCATCAGCTCTGTACCTGATTTATTGCATAGTTTTAATAGTGCAGCTCAAGTGAGACACACAGTGAGTGTTAGAATCACAGAATGGTGGAATTTGCAAGGGACCTTCTGAAGTTCTTTGGTCCAAACCCCCTGCTCATTAGGGCCACCTGGAGCCAGTTGTCCAGGAATTTGTCCAGATGGCTTTTGAACATTTCCAGTAATGGATACCCTACAACCTCTCTGGGAAACCAGTGCCAGGGCTCAGTTGCCCTCACAGTGGAAAAGTTTTCTGATGTTCATAGGGAAACGCATTTCCTGTGTTTCGGTTTGTGCCCATTGCCTCTGGCCCTGGCACTGGGCACCACTGAAAAGAGCCTGGCTCTGCCACCTTTGCACCCTCTCTTCATGTATTTACATACATGGATGAGATCCCCCTGAGGCTCCCCTTCCCCAGGCTAAGCAGCCCCACCTCTCAGCCTTTCCTCTTGGGAGAGATGTTTCAGTCCCTAATGGCCTTAGTGGCAGAGTAAAGGGGAAGGATTACCTCCCTCACTTCTGGCAGCACACCTCCTGATGCAGCCCAGGATGCCATGAGCCACCTGCAAGGGCACATGGATGGCTCATGGTCAACTTGGGGGGACCCCCAGGTCCTCTTCTGTGAAGGAAAGCATGGAAATTGCTGGAATGGATTGTGTGGCTGTGGATTCAGAAAGATAAGACCTCAGTCAGATACTTCAGCCTTGTGTTGACTCTTGTAGATTTTTCTTCAGCAATTTCGAAGAAGTATTCCTCCTCGATTCCTTGTCTGCTTTACAAAATATTGTTTCTCTATATTAATCTTTCTTTTTGATGGGGAGGGGGAAAGTGAACATGATTCTTAATGCTCTGTATCCAACCATTTCTAGCTTTATTCTGTTCTGTGTATCCAAAAATGAGCCAAAAAAGCTATTTGTGTACTATTTTGTAGATTTATGGGTACTGATGATGATGAAAAGGAAGACATTGAAGCAACAATGATGTATTATGGAACGACTTTTATCCAAGAAGCAGATTTTCCCTTCAATTTCAACCTAATTAACATGAAAAGTCTATCGGGCAACAGTATTTTTGAAGCTGTCGACTTGTGGATGAAAAACATGCCTGCAGGAAAATGGCCAAACTGGGCAGTAAGAGTTCTAGACCAACTCTCATAGGAAGGGCTTGTTCCCGTAGGTGACAGAAACCACACACACATTGATTTCAGTGGGATCAGCAGCAGCCTGAGCCTGTGGCTGAGCTACAGTCACTGTCCTTGTGAAAACTACCAGCTGCTGTAGTGGGAGTCCTTGGCACTGTCAGGGTCTCCTGCCCTTCAATAACAGTTCCACTCCCCATGCAAGGATGACAGAAGGGAATTTATGATCATGCCTCTCCCTCAGTGTCTCCAATGGCTAAAACAGCAGTGAGAGTGGAATTGGGATAATTATCTTTGACCATAAACTGACTCACTGCAATGGATTGTTGAACCCGCCCGGGGCCAGGGCAGAGCAGAGCAGGCAGTGGAGAGCAGTTAACTTAAAACATTGCTCCTCTTTCCTAGGAAACATGTTTGGAATGTGCAAGAGATCTTTTCAAAGCAAGCAGAGCAGTCCTCACACAGCAGAGAAAATAGCAGGGAACTGTAAGCAGAGAGAGTTGTTGTCATCTCTTCCTCACTTCTACCTCATGTGCTGCTGGCAGGACTTCTGTGTATTAAATTTTTTGGAACAGAAGTTTGTAATAGCATCGAGATAAAGATAATGGACCTCACAGCCTTGGAGGGGAAAGGAAAAACCCCAAAACATTTACTACCTTGTTAAATTAGTTAATCAATTTCACACATGCGTGAAGTTTTATAACGTGTGTTTAACAGAATGATGTTTTCTTCAGGTTGGAAGCCCTAACGCCGCGCGGGTTTCAACTCGGATTGGGAAGGAGTACGTCAATGTCATGAACATGCTGCTCTTAACCCTCCCTGGTACTCCTGTAACTTACTATGGTGAAGAAATAGGCATGGAGAACATTGCGTCAGAAAATGTAAGTGAAGAGCCTGTAAACTCTGGTCCTGTTGGTGTTCAGTTCCAAGTAACAGAACATTTAAAACCACAAGAACTTTTGTTTTGTTAACCAAACGCAGTCTTCCTCACTGCTTAAATGGTTTTCCACATTCCTCATGGCAAACCACTGTACAGCATGTGGAAATGGCCAGGCCAGAGACCAGATCCAAGGCCTTGATGTGTGTCTGAACTGGTAGACTTCAGTTATGGATGCTGATTTCTGTCCTTCTCCAGATCAGTCTTGCATGGTTTGCAGCAGTGTTGCTTCAGCAGAAAGGACAGCAAGTGCCAGCTCTGGGCTTGGCCAGTGGTTAGGAGAGGTATGCTGCAGTCATGTGAGGGAAGGGGAACTGAGTCGTCTCCTTCCTCCCATGGAAGTACCCTCATCATTATGTCAGAGTCCATTACTTCCTGGCTGTTACTTAAAGGAAGTCACAGTTCTGATTCTGTCTAAGCCACAGCTGTCACGAGTGTGCCCAAGCTCAGAAGAAGGGATCTGCACAAAGGGGAGGCTGCCTGGTAGCAAGCAGAAGTAGCTTTTGGTTATCATGCATACTCTGTCCCAAAAGGGAACAGCTCATCTCTGCCTCTCCTGACTGTATTTGAGCACCCTGAGAACATGGTCCTATGGCAGATGCTGGTTTCTCTGTGGAAAACCTCCATTAGGGAATGAGGCAGCCTCTGACAATGTTAGAAATGGCATTGGCTTGCTTTGTATCAAGGGGAAAGAGGTACTTGAAGCACAGGATCATCTCCAGGTTTGTCTGATTCAGATGTGAGGAAATGATTCTCTGATTTAAAAGGAAATCTCATTTCCTCTGAGAAACGCCTAGGTCAAAGTTTCTCCTGCATTTTCTTGCTGCTGCTGATTACTGCTGACAGAGTGATTCTCTTAAGAAAAGTGGCTCACCCTGAGCTCCTCAGGGTTCACTCCCTTTTAGTGGCTACCCTGTGGCTCAGGGCTTTGGAACAATGCAAACTCACCCTTCACTCAGTCTGGAGAGGAAGGTTCCCTGATTAAGGGGTGCCTTAGGAATATGGAGAGTATTTGCTCAGGATGATACAGTCTATAGCCCCAGCATTTAAAACACTGCAGGAGATACTGAAAGAGGTAAAGATGAGAGGCAGTGTTACCAGTGTTGAAAACTTAGGATTTTTTTTCCCCCTGCTTTTCAGAATATGCTAAAAAGAAGAAACCCATTATTTATAATGTCACAAAGCAAAGTGACAATTTCTTTTGTTAGGCTGCTGTTCTGACAGATTGTATTGAAAAGTGTCCTTTATATGAAAAACAGTTTTCATGGAAAACAAACACTCAAAGTATGTGCAAAATATTGTATGCCCTCTTATATCATTAAATTTAAGTGTCAGATCTTTTGGCAGCTCTTCAATAACAATGAGGAAGCTTTTTCAGAATTTTTCTGAATTCTTCAAAATGAGAACTTCAGACTTTTTTTACATCGACACTTTTTAATCAGCTAAAAGCCGGTTTTCAATAGTTTTGCACTTGGAAATAATAATTTTACCTAACAGAAACAGTCCTGTCAAAATTGTACCCCTTGCACAAATGTAAGCTTGAAGAGTTCTGGGGTGAAAAGTGCCATAGTTACAAAAGAACAGACACTGAACAGCAGTTACTTGTTGTTTACTGTTATTTTAATGACATCTCTTCTAAGGACTCATTACCTCACGTATTCACTCACTGCACATCTCAATATTAATCAGAATATCCTGGCTGTCATCAGTAAACTTTTATCCAATCATCTGTTGCAAAGGATGACAACTCTAGCAAGAGTCATTTGGGAATTCCACGTTTTACCCAGCGATGCTGTATCTGAGATGATCCACTCCCCTCCATTTCAGGAACCCTCTTGGTTCTCATTTTCTCCTTAGATTTGGACCACAATTACATCCTCATTAAATTTTAACTTAAACCAAAGAAAGCAATTCTGAAAGGGGGATAATCTGGGAGATGTGAGAACATGCTATTCAAAGAGTAACTGTTTAATATGCTAATCACCCCTTCATTTTCTAGGTGACCCTCCCAGAGAAATCCCCCATGCAGTGGGATGGAGAAGTTAATGCTGGCTTTACTGAAGGCAACAGCACCTGGTTACCTGTTAATTCTGACTACCAAAGTGTAAATGTGGAAGTAGGTATCTACATGTGTGACAGACTAATGGTCTAAAGATAACTGTGATTTATCTGTTTTGCTTTGGTTTCCTTTTAGTAGTGGGCACTGACAGACTTAAGGAAAAAAAAAATGCATTGAATCCTCACAAGTTTTATTAGAAAAGGAAATCCTTGCACAACAAGGAGCCTACTTCATCTATATTCATTTAAGCAGAACAACTACAATTATGATGTTGATGTGGCAGTTTGGCTCTTTAATATCCTTTTAATATTAAATTGAAAACTGTTCTCTTCCCCCCCCCATTTCTCTTGCTATAGAAAGCACTGTCTTTGTAACAAGAACTTAACACAGACCAACTCTAACACAAGTAGAGCAGTGAATCAAACAGATTTTGCTGAGCTACAGTGCTGACCAAAATTGAAGGCAGGAAAAAAAATCTAAGATAGCAGAAATATAAAACATGAAATAAACCCTGTGACTTCAGTAGACTGGACTCAATGAAAAAGGTTCAGTGTCAAGCTTTGAATGGCTGTGGCTTTCTCCTGAATCAACAGCACTAAAAGGAAGCTGTGGGGGCAAGCAGTCGCATTAGTGCTGGGGAACTGTTATGCCTAATAACCTCTGTTTCTGCCACTCCACACCTGCCAAGGAAGTGCATGAGAAAAAGCAGTTTTTCAGTGAAATTTCCAGACAGATTTGAAGAGGGATAATTGTCAGCACAGGATTCCAATAGGCGGGTTCTCAGCAGACTGAGTGGGTGTGAGAAGGGAGTTTTATTTCCTCCCTGCAGTGTCAAGAACTGACCCTGTTGGTGCTGACTTGCAGATCCAAAGCACCTGGACCAACTCAACCCTGAGTCTGTACAGAGCGCTGACCTCGCTGCGGAACAATGAGCTCCCCTTGAATCGAGGGTGGATGTGCCACATCTGGAATGACAGCGACGTGTTTGTGTACGTGAGGGAGCTGGATGGGTTAGACAGAGTCTTCATGATGGTGCTCAACTTTGGCCAGGAGTCCACAATAGACCTGAAGGCCACAGTTCCCAACCTTCCCTCTGAAGCTGTTATAAGACTCAGTACTCATTTCAGCAATGCTGGTAAAGTGGTCAATACCGAACTAATTAAAACTGAAATGGGAGAAGGCCTGGTCCTTGAATATAAAACAGCAAAGCCTGTTCATACTATGGAAGCTTTTCAAGGGAAGTGTTTTGTGGCAGAAAAAGCTTGTTATTCCAAGGCCCTCAATTTACTCTATGTGAACTGTTAAGTACAGGAGTAGAGTATCTATGCTTTCATGTTAACTTAGAAGATACTAGTTTCAGGGAAATGCTAAAAATACTCAGTTTTCTTTGGCTTTTAAAACTTTATTTGTGTACAAAATAAATGTCCGAAAAATCAGATACATAATTGTCTTGTATCTGTATTTGTGATGAAAAGGAAAAAGTATGGTATAAACTGCTCCTTAGGGTCTGTGGAGAAGTAAAGCTGTTCTAAAGAACTGTCCTGTTCAAGCATGTATTTTTGGGAGGAGAGGGAACAGTTGCTTTCTGGTTGCTGTCCCCGGAGGTTCCTGGTCTGTAAGTGCTCCTGTGGAATCCCAAGGCTGTGGCAGTTCACTTGAACTTTTTAGAAGTCAGCAGATTTGTAAAACTTATTCCAAAGAGGTGGCCCTTTTTTTGCTAAACAGGTAAACACAAGACTAGTGTATATTGTTGTGATGTTTTACCTCTTCTCTCAAATCTAGCAGCTCTGATTATCCTCAAAGTTAGTAAGAAAAAGAACAAAATATAGCTAATATATCTAATTCCACACTTAGAACTGTGTCTTCAGCTGATTCTCCCCCTCTCTGATGAGTCAGAATACATTTGCATTCTCTTATTTCTTTTCCTGCCCTAAGGCTGAGGTGAGGGGTGTGTACTTCAGTTCAGAGGAAGCAGCTGAACCAACCCTACCGAATGTCACACTTGTACACGTGCTCTGATTTGCATTTGCTGCACCTGCAGTAGTTGATGTGGCCCTAGGTGTGCACCACACATCTCTTTTAACAAGCAGTGCACAGCAGGCACATCTGTGTCTTGCTCAGAGGGCAGCTAAGCTATAAATCAGGCTGCTTTAGTGGGAGCATTCTTTTTGTTTTATCCTCTGGAGATATTCTGGCATCTTCTGAGACATTGATCTTGTCCTCCTGAGGGACTTTGGCACCTCCTTCTTAAGATTACCATGCTAGGTAAGGTAATTGCAAGATTATTAACGTATTCAGATCAAAGAGTTCTGCTAAAATTCCAGTTCTGGAAAAATCTTTCCTTTGCAGTTTGGTCAATCCCACCACATGATCAGTACACCATGGCTGCTGTGTAGATAGAGAGGGCAGCAGTCATCATCACCTACATATGGGAATTAGTTCTAGAAGTAGTGGGACTTCTATGTCAGATGCTTCAGAGGAGTTTTACTGCCTTGTGTAAGATGTGGCCTTGCAAGAGATGCCTTAGACAGGAAGGCTGCCTGTGCCAAGTGCCTGTGGCTCTCCTGTGAGGCTCTACGTGCCCACTGCTGTGCTCCAGCTCTGCTCATGTAGCGCTTGCTCTGCTGGCTCACGTGAACAGAGCTGCTGAACAAACTCATTTCTGCTGGCAGCTGCTTCTGCACAGCCTGGCAGGGCAGAAATCCAGTTCTTGGTCTGTATTTGTATTAGGCAGTGCCACACCCAGCTTTGAGTGCTTACGCCCATAAAGCAGGGACCCGAGAGGAGAGATCCTCTGGAGAAGGTGTTTGCTTTCCATACAAATTCAAATCTGACCCAAAGTTTTCCAGGTGGTCAGTGTGTTTAGCAGCTATTTGCAGGGTTTGCTGTCATGTTGGGGATGACACACTTCCTCAAGTTCTCTGTTCAGAAAAGCAAGGTGTCTTGCAACCTAAAATAATGAAGATATTTTATTACAAATTAAAGTTCTTTGCCCTATAGACTTTTAGGCTCTTCTGCAGCTATTCTAGTCATCTTCCTTTCCTACACTAATGCTAAGAAATACCTTGCCTTAAGACAGCATGTAGCTTTTCCTGAAAGAATTCATCTTGGGAATAACTGCCACAACCACCAAATTAACATTGTCTAGGATTTGTTAAAATTAAGAGTAATAAAATTTGTATCCAACTGTGACAGTCTGAGACATCAGTAAAAATATGTCAGGTGTTGGCAGTATTTTGCTTTTAACATGCACACTTGTATAAAGTGCAAAATCTTGAAAGCTAATTGTAATAGCTTTGATAGCACAGATATCATGCATTTCAAAATGTAAAGATCCAACCCACCATGTATGTTTTACACATGAGGAAGATGGGAGTAAATAGTATGACAGTTTTAAGCAGTTAATACTCTACAGAGCAAGACTTTTCCTGCTGGAACGATGTTTTGCACAACTTGGAACCTTTCATTCAAAGCTCTTAGCACATTACAGTGGGAATTGAACACTATTTTGAGGCTATTTCAATAATCTGGCTCTGTCACTGTCTCTTTTATATCTGCACAAGTATATATATATATATAAAAAAAATATACATAATTATATGTAAAGATTGCTCAGTTTTTACATTATATATATAAAAATCAGCAGTGGCTCTAGCAGTTTTTCTTTATACTTTAAACATACATTCAATGAGTGCCCAGCTACTGAGGCTGAAGTATCCCTTGAGTGGAAACATCCCTGCAACACGTTATGGACCTGTGCAATAAAGGGACCATACCTCATTCAGTGAGTGCTCCCAGGATGAATCACAATGACTGCCACTTGCCTGGACATCTAAGATAATATTAGGAATCCAATTTCCTGGAACAATGAAGCTGGTGATCACTTTACATTGAATGAACAAGATAAAAATTAAGTGGGTATGTGAATTGTTTAAGGATAGATAATTCTGCCTTCTTGTCCTGACAGAATTTCTATTATTCCTTAAGAAAAAGAGAATCATAGAGGGGTTTTCTGAATGAATTATCTGCATTTCTAATAATTCCATATTTGGAAAATATTCCTCCACTTGGTGTGTTTGTTCTCTCTGAGTCTTTTTGGAAAGACATGCTTTTTTCTTCCTATACAAAGAGCACAACAGCAACTGCAGCACCTGCTGCAATTTCTCAACCACTGCAGTTGTGGTGCTCATAGAGACAGGGCATCATGAAATGCAGAAAAGGTTATTCAAGATCTCTTTTGGTAATGATTGTAAAAGCCTCTCCCCAGATTAGATGGTACTAACAATAGTCAGGCTTGAATGTACCTTTTGCTGGAAACTCCCAAAGCTAGGGTTAAGTTTCAGGTATAAAAGCACCTGTGCCTTGGCCTTGTTGTCTATCACTTGGACTAAGGACCTGCAGCTTTAGAAAAGTAAGAAAAGTAGGTTTCTGTATAGCAGCAGAAAGAAGATTTTTTCTCCAAGAGTTGCTGAGAACTGTGGCCTGGCCCTGTCAGCAGCTGGACTGACAGTGTGGGCTCACCTCACACTGTCCAACAATTGCCCTGTGGGGAGGCCTAGGAAAGAGTGAGCCCCACTCACAGGCTCCCACTCTTTATGTTTTTGCACCTCAGAGAGTATCCTGAGCCTGCTGTGGAGCTGATGATATGGGATTGTGTTTGAATTCATTTAAGGAGGAGTCAATCTCTATAGTGTTTAATTACATGACTAATAAGAGTTTGGTTCAGTTAACTCTATTTACCGGTGCTATTCTTATCCTTACCTTTCTTGCTTTTCCTGCTGGCATGATCTAGTGCAGCCTTCCTGAGTTTCTGAACATACTGTAAGATTCCTGTTAGTGGTATCCGTTCATCATTTTCATAAGCCGTGATAAAAACTGACGGGTAACACTGAGATTAAAAACCAAAACCAGTTAAACACTTGACAACTGGTCTTTCTCATGGAGTAACACATTTTTCTCCTAATACAGAACTCGCTAGGGTTTATTTAAAAACTCATCTATTACATAATTACTTAGTGTTGTCTAAGAGTTTTATCACTCTAACTGCAAAAGGTTGGTTTTGGTCTTCAGACCAAAATTTTGGTCTGAAAAATTACTTCATAGTAGGGGATAATCTACTTGCAATGGTAAAGGTCTGAAACCTGTCTGCTTGCTGATGATTGCAAAATAAAGAAAAAAGGGAGTAATAATCATGGAATAGTCTACCTTAGAGCAATAGCTGAGGTTTATTTTTGCAATCTTTCTGCACAGAAGTTGGTTTTTAAATAGTAAGAATTTTACTTAATGAAGCTGTGCAACAAGCTGACACACTGTCAGATAAAGAGAGATTTCTCTTGAGATGACAATGTCAAAGCTGTAGCTCCTCTTCTCTTTCCCTGTTTGTTTTTAATACCTCTGGAAAGGTATTAAATTAGTGGAAAATACCTCCTTCCTCCTGTGTCAAAGCCTGCAATACACAGTAGAGTGACAGAACCCCCCTACAAAAGAAGGCATTTTGCATGTTGAAATTAGCTATACAATAATCTATTCCTGAAAGTCCTAAAACAAAAGCAGGTTTAGAAATCTATACCATTTAGAAGGCATTGGGTTAATTTCAGTAGTCGCTTGTGACTTCAACTATTGCTAAGATTATTACTGAAATAATTTATACTGGAGGCTTTTTTTCAATTTCAGTTATCTACTTTTTGTTCTTACAAACTACTACACTTTATGCCTGTAGTATTCTGCACAGAAAGCATAGTTTTACCTGTGGCTTAATATTCTGGTATGGGCAATAGCTTTTGATATACTTCATACATTTTTCATCTTCTAATGGATTTCCCCATTCTTCTTGTTCCTCAATTGTCAGTGGGAGATGAGTTTTCATCATTGTATTTAGAACATCTACAAAAGGAGCCTTGGAAGTCATTAAAAAAAAAAAAGTTGGCAAATAGGACAAAGGACCTTGAATATCTGAGTCAAGGTGTTCTCAAACAAATGAGGGAAGTGAGCTTGGAATTGGAATGTTTCCAATTCTGAAAGTGGTAGAATGAGGCAGAAGATACAGTTTAATGTTGTAATCTGTAAAAGGTCTGCAGCAGCTCACCTGTAAAACCATGGCTCTGATCAGTGCTGGATCAGTGTTGCACAGGGCTCCTGCAAGAACTCCCCCAGCACTGGCAGCTGCCAGTGCTGTGTGTTTGGGCTGAGAAAATCCCAGTTTGTGCAGCAGCATGATGCAAGCCCTGAGGTCATGGAGACCTTTGAGTTTATTATGCTGACATCCATCTCTGTGCCAGCTAAGGCCCTGCTCTCCTCCACCCCTGAAATTTAAAGAAATTCAAGTCGCAGTCTCGTCAGAAAACATTACATGGCATAGCTTCAGATAACAAAGGAACAGCAGCAACCACATAAGTTGCAAATCATAGTTTGCTTTCCCAATTAACTCTTCTCTGTTTTTGCCTTTACCCTTCTTTGTGGCTAAAAGAGACAACATGAAGACAAAATAAATCCATTCATGATGATTGGTGAAAATACTAACTGTATAAAGGCACTCTGGGCCCTCCTGTGCTTGTGTCCTGGAACCCACAGTAAAAGGAACACTTTAGGAAACGACGTTTTCATCGTAGCCAATACAAAATCAGATAATATTATCTTTTTATACAGGAAACTATGAAAATATCGAAAACATTTCCAGTACTTCCACTACTTCCACTATTACATATTAAAAACAGTAAAAAAGTATTTCTGAGCTCCACACCAGACTCTCAGGATTTGCCTTCCACTTAGCTTAAATTCTGAGACTGTTAGAAAGTTGGGTTTGAGGTTTTTTTTCCCCCTAATTTGTGATTTTCAAATGTTACTTGAAATGTTACGTTTTGTAATATGGAATTGTAAAAATAATGTTTCTTTCTATGCAACCACAATTTTTGGTTCTAAGCCACCTGAAGCTTCCTTTTCTGGTTCCAAGTTTAAAATAGCTTATTTGATTAGCCTGCCATCTTTGGATGAAGAATCCATCATCATGTAGGATGGACCTGCATCTTAAGATACGTAGTGGGGTGTGAAGAAGAACAGCAAAACAGCTTGCCACCGAGTATAGCAGATTGAATATATTTGCTGAATTTGTTTTGGGACTGGTATTTCCAACAATTACTCATTCTTCCCCTTCCTTTCCCTCCCTAAAGTGATTCTTTTGTTATCTTCCTTAGCTACTGAGAAAAATGTGAAGCCTCTTGTACATTGCAGATGCAGATTTGTAGCTAAACTGGAGACAGAGGATTTAGCCAATAAAAGAACAAGGGTTGCAGGTTAAATGCTTAGTTGTTGCTGTGGAATGTAAATGGCTTTCAGAAGACACAGACTGAGCATTAGTACACAATGCTCTCAGAGAGGGAGGTAGCATGTCACCGCAATTCGAGCATGTAACCGAAATTTTTCTTGAGCAAAGATGAGACAAGAAGTAATGAGACTTGGAAAGATTAAAAGTTACATACAGCCATCATACACATTTAAGAAACCTAAAATGCAGTGTGCTCTTGTGGTTTTTATCCCTGAGGTAAATTTAAAAACTACTCAGATAAAAAATCTAAGAAGAGATGAATAATTAGGTATAGATAAACAAAAAAAATTATTTCGGTACATCTTCAGTTGTACCTGAAGAAATACCTGTATATCCTGCAAAATAAAATCTTATTTCCATTTTATATTTGACTTACCTAACATGGCAATATGCTAATATCCAACCCTCTTCAATTAACATCAGCTTCTCTTCTTTAAAGCTCATGTTCAAATCTATGCCATAAGCTCCATATACATGAACTAGAAGTGGTCTCCTGTGTAGTTCTTTAGAATTCTTATTATGAAAAACTGTAATTGGCACCAAAGTTTCATCCTGGAAAAGAAGGAGTAGTTTTACAATAAGGGACATTGCAGAAATCTCAATGACACATGGCAATGAAAACTTCAATTATTTATTTTAAAATGTGGTTTTTTGATTACAGTAATTTTTTTTCACTTAGAATGTACAAAGCACTCTTGAAAAATAAAGCGTGAGACTGAACCTCTGCTGTGTGGGCTTACGGATGCAGAGTATAAATTCATTTAAGTGCAACACCTGAGGAGTTTTTAAACTACCAAAGCACCAAAGTCTTCCTTCCCCCTTTAACACCAAGAATATATGTTATTAACAATAGAGTTTACCACTTACCATAGTACAAACTCTTTATTAACATCTCCAAATTTTTAAACTCAGGCTGTTAAAACTTTCCTTTCTTGATCTGCACTGTGCAGCTGGTTGTGGGGTGTTCTTTTTAACAGCTAGCACCTTTTTCATTTATCATGTGGAGTACAATACCATACATCAACTAGCAATTCTCACTTATACTAAGATTCCTGACTCATCGTGTGCTCTTATCTCCTCTGGAATACCCAGGTTAATGGAAAAAAAAATCACGACTCTTTCTTGTTCTTCTCTATAGCACTGAAGAAAACACCCACTGTTTAGTAACTATAGCACCAACTGCTCTTTACATTTTTTAATCTCTGTTCCCTGCCAAATGCACTTTCTTTAAATGGGTGGGGAGGAAGGAAAGAATAAAAGGAATGGGAAAAAGACTGAAAAATCTTACCTTGCTTTTAGCTAGTAAACGTGTAGTGTGACAATTCGTAATAATTGGTACCTCTTGCACAGCTTGTTCAATGAGATTATTTTCTTTAAATGAATATGCAAAACGCTTAGGGGGGTGTACTGGGGAGGAGAGCTGAAAATAGCAAGTGCTGGTGGTATGTTCAGGATGAGATTCCAATTCAGATTCACAGGCCCACGTAGGCAGCTGAGAAAACATGGCATTTCAAGTGAGACCCTTACACTGCTTATGTAAATTTTGCTTAATGTGTCCTTCAGAGTAAAAGACTTTGGATATTAACTAATAATCTTCAGTTTGTATGTAGCACAATCTGTATTTCATTTAAATCCAGTAATGAAACAGTCAAAAAATGAAAGACTGGTGAATTTTTCCCCTGAGGCCATTGGATAAAGTTGGACAATGAAGTAAAAATGAAAAATAAATTCAAATTCACTTTAAAATGGACATTAGTGCAGATTTTTTAAAAGAAAACATTTTAAATGATTCTGCATTAGTTTTATTTTTTAGATCCTATTTTTCCTTGCATTTCCAGTTCTACTTCAACACGTTATACAGCCAAGTCCATGTCAGCTATTATGCTTTTACTGTGAGTTAGCTCAGTAATGCTAAGCCACTGAAAACCCCTGCCTCTTAACTTTGTTCCTAGTGCCAGCCATTGTGAAGAATAAAACCTTTTCCTGGCACATTCACCCTCAGACACTTACTGTTATTATATTTAAGGTTTTTAACTCTGCTAAGAATGAAAGAAATCAAGATTCATTCTTTGAGAGCAGCAGGGACATAGCCAAACCCTCTGCCAGACCATTACTTACTTGGGTTAGGTTGCTAGAGGCTTCTGAAAAGGCAGCAAAAGTCCAAGTTCTCCTGAGTAACTGCAGGCCCTTTCTGAATAAATAAACTACGACCATTTCAGAAAATGAAGATTTTGGAGACCATACAGTGTACTTTGTTGAAAACCTTTTTCTGTAGCAGTTTATAGAGTGCAGCATTGGCAGTTTGTTGCAACAAAGTTGTGAGTTGTTCAGACTGTATTTTTCAGGAAAACAAATCAATTAAATACTTCATCTGAATGGTCTTCAGAAATCATGGATTTGGATTGAGTCACTTTGTTTTTAATCCACAAGTACTTAACAACTAGAGAAGGGAAGCAAATACTTTGCACCAATTGCACTGCAATATCAACTCTTCCCATTTATTATGGGACAGTGTTCATACCTGTTTTCTGAACATTAATCTTTTTCCTGTGGGAGGAAACACCATTGAGTGTAACCAAAAATAGGCCCAGTAAAACTAAGTAGAGTGTTTAGGGAACTCAGTTCTGTTTTACATTAGAAATCAGCTGTATTTTGAAGAGCTTGACTGTAATCAAGAAGAAAGAACTGACTCACAGGATAGCTGCTCTTTAACTTTCTAAGTGCTGCAATAAGCCACCACGTGAAATCCTGAAGAACAGCCACAGGTAATACAATTAGTTATAACAATGAACTTGGCAGTATTAATAGTTTCCAAACTGCTTTTACTTTTGGAATTTATCTTTGCTTTCATTATAATGTTATCTTAAAAAAAAAAAAAAAGAAATAATGCTGGAAAAATATTGTGCTGCTTAAGCCAAGCTAAAACGTACCTGTATTGACTGAACTGAGTGTGAAACAAAAGAAATCACGTTTAAGTAAAGATGACCAGAGTTCTTCAGGAACATAATACAGTCATCACTGAACATCTCAAAGTCTACTAGCTTGGTTTTCTTCTCCAGTGCATAAACTAACTGCCAGTTCTCCTTGCCACTGGAAGCTACTGGTGCCTCCATCAACTGTAAAATAAAATGAACAACCTTGTATTACTAAAATGTAGTAAGAGCTACAAATGAGAGGTACAGACTTATAGGTGCTCTCATACAAACATTTTTCTTGCAAAGAAACACTTATTTGTATTTGGGGTATTTGCCTGTCTAAAACTGGAGATTTTTAAACTACCTTAGGCAAAATAGAAGAATGATGTAGTAATATTTGGAGAAGACCAAATCTCAAAGATTACTCTAGAGAAGACTGTAATGCAGTAAGTGCTGTCAGCATGGCCAGCACAATTGTAGGTGGGTTTGATTACATAGATTGAGATAATCAACTTAAGTTTTGATACAGGGGAAATGACTGTTAAAGCATAGTCATTTCTTGATGCTGACAAAGGAGTTAGGACCAAACTGACATGCTACAGGAGAGACTCCACGCAGCACTATCAGTCTTTTTAATCCATGCAGCTCCGTCTCTTAGATCATTTCAGTAGGCTGTGACAAACAGAATTAAAAGCCAACCTTACTATTTCTATATGACCTGCAATAGGTGTCTAAATTAATCTTATGAATGTAATTATCAGTCAAAATTGCCTTATATTCTGCAGGTTCTCCATATGTAGTAAGAATGTACAACTGCTCCTTTCTGTGCTCTATGTGGTAAATGACCCCTGTGGTTCGTGCTTGCACGAGAGCGGGTGACTCAAAGGGACGTCTGCAGTCAACCAGCCAAACCTCTGAGGTTGTCTTGCTGTTGCTGTTGATAGTGAGAAAACGCCTGTCTTTTGTGCGATAAAGGTCTACAAAGAATCTGTAGGGAATAATTTAAAAAAAAAGAAGAAGAAAAAGCTTAAATTTTATCAGTACTTTAAAATACATCAGTTGTTTCAGAATCACGGGCTTCCATGATTCCACATCTTTAAGGTAAGAAGCAGCATTCCTGTAAGCAGACTGGAGAAATTTCAGGCTACTTGGCTCCCAGACCCACTTCTGCTGCATTTACCCTGGGATTTAAAAACCCTCAATCTTGTGTGTGAAACCTGAAATCTACAAGGAAAGCAGTTCAATTGTTGCCAACTGAATCGGGGTTTTTGCATCACTGAGCTAGACTGGAAGCTCACTGATGCATACAGGCTTAAAAATTCAGGAAAAATGTAGAACTTTTTATTGAGCTTGTAACCCTATTAAAAAAAATGTAGTAATGGATAATTAAATTAATAAATGACATCGTGTGGGAACAGCAATAACAAAAATAGGAGCTATCATAAAAATAAATTGATAAATTGTCTATGTGCTACTGACCTAGTAGTAGTTGTCTGAAGTGAGTAAGAGAAAAAGTACTATTTAGAAAGAAAAAAGGCACAGAGGCCTGTATGAGGCAAGATGGACAGTGTTGCAGTGATAAAGCTGGAAACTAGGAACTGGCTTTGGAACTAAGAAACTAGGAACTACCTACTGGTTTTAAATGCCTTTAAAATCTAGAAACAGAAAGCAAAATGGTAACCAGTGGCTGGATGCTAATAGTAGAGAAGTTCAGGCTGAAATTCAGATTCAAATTTCTGTGAGTCATCCTAATTAAGTGGAATGTCACATCTTGGATCAGAACAGCCTCTTTGCCATTTTGAATCCATAGGACTGGATGTCTCTAAAAGCAAAACTGTCCAACACAAAGATCCTGATTCCATCAAGAAAATGAAGGGCTGAGTACCATAGTCAGCATCATAGAGATCAGATCCATGACTGCAATAATGATCTCTCTAGAATTCAGAATATTTGACTGGTGAACAAAAGGATGCTTTAGACAGCATTTTCAGTGACTTTAATTATTTGCAGGTGGAGGAACTCACATTTTTTTGGTACTATTGTTTTTCTAATTGCACCCTCTTGACATCTTTAGGAGGACAGGCACAGAGGGGCTCCTAAAGTCTGCAAGAAAAATCAGCCTCCTGCCTTTCTAATACCCATGAATTTGGCAAGAATGTGGCACTGCATCCAGGAGAGATTCCAAGAGTTCAGCTCTGCTGATCCCACCTCTGAGAGGGCTGAGCTGAAATGCATCTTACACTTCTCCCCAAGGACTCTGACCTTGATATTACAATTTTTTTTTATCTTTGTAGCTTTTTTTTAAGGATGTCAAGAAATTTTCAGCTTCTAAAAAAATATCTGATTGTAACTAGAAGAGCTGGTGAGATGCAGAACAGAACTGCTCAATGGCAACACAAAAGAATGTCTTGCCATCTCCGATGAAGGAGTTCAGCTCTGAGCTGCAATAGCACATGAACCTTTAGAATAAGTTTCTAGTAGATTTACTGTAATGACCGTGACCTTCAGAATTATGCCAACAGTTTCCCTGTGGGGAAGTGCCAGGTCAGTACAACTTGATTTTCCAAAACTATGCATCAAATGCAGCTGGAAAAAAAGGATCTTATTTATTCCATCTCCATTGCAGATTTTTTTTCTGTTTTGTTTTTTTCTTTTTTTTTTCCCCGATGAAAGTATAATTGAAATTTCTTTACTGAATATGTAACTTGAATTAAGAATAATCACAAATATTTATGGAATGCTGTATAAACATACCACATGCAACAATGCTGAAAAGCTAGTTCTGCACCCAGTTTAGCAAAGAGCCTTCTTGTCTTCCTAAACCACTGCTTAAAGAAAGGTTATTGAGAGGGTATTCAGTCAACAATAGTTCTGTCTCTTGGAATGTTGTAATGATTTTGCTCATCCATTACCCAGAGCAAGGATTAGCCTGAACTTATGTATTTTTTTTAAAAAGATGTATCAGACATCAATAGCAGAGAAAACAAAATGAAATCCATGGTCTGATTTACCCTGTATGAAACTGTCACACATTCATTAAAGGACACCCTGACCTGAGAGTGACCTTGACATTTATAAACTCAGCTGAACTCATGAGGTAAGAGAGGAAAGTTAAATCTCTGTTGATCACATATCAAAAGGAGAACAGAGCACATTCTCAGGCTGTATAAGGCACTACTGACAGAACACAAAAATGCATTTTACCATTTGAAATATGATATGGAACACTTTGTTTTCCAACCCAGTTACATTTTACATATAAAATACTCTAAAATATGTAAAGGACTTGTTATATTTTAGGTAAGTATTACCTTGCATCTTGTTCTGTATAAACTAACTTAGTATGTTTCTGGTAAGTGAAAGTGGTCATGAACACATTCTGGCATTTAAGGTTCTTCTGAGTTGTGTAATACAGAACATCATTTGCAGCCCATTCTGGAAAAAAAGACAAATGCATATCAAATTCAGAACAGTGTATCATATTACTGAGAGAAAATGCGAATTCCATGGACATTGGACTCAGTGCTGAAAAAGGTGGGTTGCAGCCGGCATGGAACTGAGGACAGCACTTCTGCATTCTGGGGGGGATTGAGGTAAGCACCAAAACGTTTTTCCAGGTTTTCTCTAAAAGAGAAGAAGAATCTTACAATATATTGAAAAAAAAGCAAAAAAACCCCAGAGATCAGTGTTGAAGGGCCCAGTAACAGGAAGCTCTTGACCCTGTGTGGGTTCTGGAGGTAAAAGGAAAATAGCAGACATGTGGCTGTTTAAAACAGCAGAGAAACAGAGGTTTACATGGAGTCAGCAGGATAATAAAGACATCATAAGCTCTGCACTGCTGCATGTGACTGCACACAAGCCATTTAGAGAAAAGAGATGATGCATGTGCCCCATGGGTACTGCTGAGATAAAAATTCTCCAGTTTTCTATGCTTGTGTATGTGTCCACCAACATAGAAAGGTATAAATACAGGAACCTTGTTATTCTGAAGTTATTCTGATTGATCCAGCCACATTCCTGCAATCTCTGCTGCTCCTACAGACACCAGAATGATGTATAACACATATGTTTTGAAAAGCTATTGTATGCTGTCTTATGCATAAATACTGATTTTTAGTACAAACCCCAAGGAATTAGTAACACCAAAATAACACATTGCTTTCTGAACAGCAGTATGACTCTAAAGTGCACAGGTAGCTGAGGGCTCACTATGAAGACAAGCCTTTAGAGGGGAAATCCAAGTTCTTCTATAGCCTAGCCTATAAAAAAATCAAGCTGTAAATTTTCAGGAACTTCTGTTTGTCTCCTTGCTATTGCATATCACTCAGTACTAGCACATAAACTTTGCAAGTGGTTGCAAGACCTAATTCTCTTGCTCATGATTGAGGCACCTCTGTGCTTCATGACACCTCTGCACCTCACTCACACCTGACTTAAAAGAATTTACCATTCTGATAGTAATTTTCTGTACTCCTATTATATGTCACTCCTATTTAGGCAACAGGGTGTTGGTTTCTTAACTGTACTGATTCTTCTGGATCAACCTAGATAGATGTTCAAATCTAGTGTAAAATGTCATGGGCAAATTTGTATGTTTAGTTTTCAACAGTGTAATCTTCAGTGTGGAAACACAACACTAAATTCTTGCTACTCCTCATCTTTTTAACAATGAAGTTTTACCTAGAGGTTTACTTTTTTGCCCTGTCCATGCAAATTGCTTACTGCACTATATATACTTGATGACAAGCAATATAATCCAAAGTACAAGATGTGGAACGCTGTATACATACTATTATACTCTTTAATATAATATAAAAGAATGCTTTCCCACTCACTTCCATTTACCTCTGCTTCTTTTAACAGCAATGTAAAGCTCTGTAATCTATTCTGAAAGAACTGATTCAAGGCCTGGCTGACTTAATTGGGCTCTGATTTGTGACCCACATCCTGGATTCCAGTTGAAATTCCAGCCAATACTCACTAGTAGGTAGTACTTTCACACTTCTCAAGCAAAGCTAACTGTGTACAGCTACCAGTGACTTCAGTTGTAGCTGTAAGGGTTTATCAACTAGAACATTTCTCAAAAAGATCTTTATATGACAGTCACATCAATGTGTTTTTAATACAGCATATTGGATTCAATAGAAAAAATTATATGCACAACTGTTCTGACATGTATAAATGCTTTCACAGCGAAGGAAAACTTGTATCCAGAAAGCAGTCCCTTTCATGCACAACAGATAACCTGTAATTGTGCAGTGTTAAAGAAATCATAAATAAGAAACAACTCAACATCTAGAAGGATTAAAAGTTGCCTTCATTTTTTAAAGAAAATATTATTTGTATACTAAGAAAAATGTTATGTTGAAAGCTTGTGTGATCCACAGAATATTTATAAACAACTTACCAAAGCTAAATACACTTGGAATTACTTTTTCCACAACAGGAAAATTACCAAGTTTCATAATAATGCAGGTTGCCTCTTCAGAATTTTCACTTTTTAAGCTGATGGCCATGTAACTCTGATCTGGTGAAATTCTGATCCGTTGAATAAAGGCATCAGAAAAGCCAAGATCTTCAATACTGAATAAAATGTCAGCATTTCCTTCATCTACTACACAGAAAAAGAGATGGCAAAAAATCCTGTAATTAAGACACTGTCAAAACGAATGGTGATTATTAATGTCTGTATTTAACAAATCTGTCTCCAATATTCACAAACATTCTACTGGAATTTATCAACACCAAATACCTGTCTTGCAAGATATTTGCAAATGCACTTACTAAAAATAAAGAAAGAATTATAGTTCTAAGGACAAAAGTCCTGTAGCTATTACTAAAAATATTTCAAAAGTAGATCTTGGCTTCTAAATGTATTAAATTTTAAAGCTCAGATAGCTAAAGCATGGTTGTTTTTAATAAATAAAACTAGAAATTCTTTTGTCCCCCCCCCAGAAATAAAAAAGCATGGATGTTCTTTTCTCAAAATGTTGTTAGGGCTTTGAAAAGAAGTGTCTTCTCTCTTTTCTCTCCAGCAACTTGCCTTAGAATGAATATATACTATTCTCTAACTCCCTTTACCTCACCTTTTCAGATTCAGAATTGTATAAAAGTATTTTTAGCTAAGAAACAGACAAGTTAAGCATTAATGCAAGAAAAGAACACTAAGTGATACATGTACACCTTTTTTAAGAATCCTACCATATTAGGAAGAGAAATCCCTTACCGTCATCTGCTTTTGCAAGAAATATGCAGCCATTCTCTTCAAAGTACACATTCTCTCCAAACCTCATCTGTTCAACACAAACAAACATATTTCAAGTCCAGCATACAGTTAGAATATTTCCTTTGAATCCCTATATGCAGTCAATTTTTCTGTACAGCAGAATTGTAATGTAACAAACTGTAACAAATGACAGAACAGATATTCCATATCGAAGAAGGAATTGCACATATCAAGGTTTTTTCAGTTAGGGTACTTGAGCTACCTCTGCCTGCTCTAGATTTCACAGAAGGCTCAGATCGCCTGCAACTGCTCTTGCAACTTAAAATGTCTTGTATTGTTTATCCTAAAGTCAGATGGTTATTTTATCTTTACTTGCTGTTGCTTATGCAGAAATTAAGGTAAATTCACTGCCATAACAGGTATAAGCTGTTCTAAACACAAACTGTTAACTATCCACAATTACTAAAATATTAAAAACTTTTACTATAAAAAAATGAGTAAACCAGCATTTTATAGCAGGAATGGCTTCACTGTCTTTTATTTGTAGTTAATGATGGGAAATGTTTGTATTGTTTGCCACTTACCCTTGGGCTTCCTGAATTGAGTGTATACATGTTGTGCAATTCTTCCAGTTTTTCTTTGATTCTCTTTGTCATAGCTTTGTATGTTGGTGAAATGTCATTCCAGTTTTCCTGCTCTGATTTCAGAAGGATCTTGTGCAAGAGATCTGAAGTTACTATGGATGTATTTTGCTTCCTTTTGGAAGGGACTTTTGTTCCTTCCTGCTAAGTAAGGAAAGACAACAATGGCTACAAGCCAACATCTGAATGCACTGAGGCAGTATCTCCTGAGCCACGGGCCCAACACCACCTTTGCATTATTACAAAAGTACATGCCAATAAAAAGAAAAACTGCAGTTGGAGTATTTTTTTATAACTCTTCCTGATCTTTTGGGGAGGCACTGTCAAATGTGCTTTACTTGTCTCATTTACTGAGGTCTTCTCTTCAAAATTTAGGGTACTATTAATACATGCTCTTAATTGATTATAAGTAAATATATTGGTTCCTGTTCTAGAACTAGGTTTTACTTTTTTATTGAATTCTATTATTTTTCCTTCTTCACTGCTTTCTTTCATAATTTCCTGTCTTTAGAGTGTAATTTCTCATTTCCTTTCCTAGACAACACCACCCACACCTCCATCCCTGTACCTAGGAGTCCTGGCAGCTTGTTCAGGTTCTTGCTCCACCCCCTTGGAATTGTTAATATAAATGTTCATAAGGTGCAGAATGAAGTGAAGCAGTGAACTGATATGGAACAATTCTGCAACAATTTTATCAGGAATAAGTTTAAGGATCTGGTTTTCCATGAAATGTGAGACTTCTGCTACCTCACTGCTAACAAAGCTGTCTTCTGTTGTAAAAATGTTTTAAATGTGTTAAAACTGCTACAATACTACTTCCTCTTGCATGCTGTGAAATCTCGCTTGATCGAGTTAGAAGGTTCACAACATATATTACACTATGTAACACTGCACAGATCACACAAAGTAGCATTTTATAACATTCAATGTATGATGTGAATGTGTCTAAGCCTAAAAAGCAGCTTATGCTTCATATCCCATCAGCACTTTCCATCAAGTACTGTTGGTTTGTTTCTAGTTTCTCTTCAGAAATGCATGAGAATCAAAATGTGAATGTTTCAAGTAGACTCTGAAGGCAAACCATCTGCTCCAGTTACCAAACTCCTTATGAATATAGAGCACATCACCGATGAGAGCTGAGAGTGTCTGTCACTGGTTCAGACCAATGCCTCCTCTCACCTGGCACAAGGCAAAGAAATTGTGAAGGCTCTTAGAGAAGCTCTGGAGCAACTGAGTGATTGGTGAGGAGAAAGAAACTGCTGGATGCCAAAGTTGTACCACCTCACCCCAGTCACTGGAATAACTGTTGTAAGAGAACACCAACGCCCAAACTCGATGCAACCAAATAAAAACCTCACAGTGGCCATAAATGGATACTTAGGAAAGCATAAGAATGGGACAAGCCAGATTATTTCCCCCAATGGGTATTCCCCCAGCCTTCAACAATTTTAGCTCAGGAATTTCCTGGCCTGAACATGGTTCCTGGATATTTAAAAAGTCTCTCTCATATATGTCATATATATATATCTCATGTATGTCTCCCCTTATACCTATGTAAAATTGTAGCATCCACAACTTATTTTGACAAGTTCCATGCTTTATGAATCTTTTGATGATTGCCCTCCTTTTGTTTTCAGCAGTTCCCATTGTATTCATTTGGAAATACTATATACAGCTGGTGGTCACAGTTTAGGGATATAATAAGAGTTACTGTACACCTTCCTGCCTGGGGAAAAAACAGTAATCTAGAAAGGTTTTCAGGATAGCAGAGGATCTCAGTGACAATTGGTGTGCAAACACTTGCTCCAAAGCAAGCAGGCACAGCCTCCTTTCAGGTGAAAACCACATGTTTGTATCCTGGGACCAGTGTCACAGAGCAGTATTTGTGTTAGTGAAGTGCCACTCAGTAAACTGAACCACACATGCTCGTCCATCCAGACCTCCTATGCTCTCCTTGAAATGTTTGCTTACATTTGAGACACAGACTTACGAACTCTCTACTTTAGGGTGACAAATAAAAAGAGTTACAAGACGAACTTTGTGTCACCTCTCAAGAAACACTGTCAATTTGAAACAATTTCAGGACAACCACATATCCATCTGAAAACATGTTTAGGATCAAATAAACCAAAACATAAATATTTTTAAAGAGTACTTATGCATATAAATAAATTTCCAGGTGGTCATACTGCAGTAAAGTTTCATAACACCTTTAGCAAAATCTGTATTAGAAACAGAGACAGAAGACCTAAAATTATTTCAGACAGTTTTCTGACTCTGTGCATGATATACTGCCATCCAATTACACAATATTTATTTACAGAAATCAATGCAAATACCTTTTAAAGTATAGTTTAGAACATGTGAGCACGATTATGAGATGTGAGTATTTTATTTTAATACGATGGAAGCCATGACTTACTGGTCAACATGGAAAAGCCAAGTTTTTTTTGAGCCAGCTCACAGTCTGGTATCATCAGTTTGGACACTTTGCCTCTACACTAACTGATCTCTCCCTGCAGTTTTCCCCTCACACTTTACCTAAGTCCGGAAGACACCAATTTTTTCAAAATTACTACAGCAAGAAAATCAACCAAAATGCAGCTTTATGCCAAAACAGGATAAGAAAGCTGAACAATGGTACTTGTCTTTGAACGTAACTGATATCTTGGACTTTATCCCTCTGCTTCACATTCTCTGGGAAAAATGTGTTTCTTCAACACGTGAAAAGTATGACTGGGTCCCTTAACAGATGTGCCAAGGTGGTTGTTGATATTAAGTCTATACTTAAACAGCATACCTTGCAGGAAAAGAATCTGCATGGCAGGATGCTTCCAGGTGGCGCAGTCCTGTGGGTGCATGTACTTTCTGAACAGTCCAGGATGTGGCACTTTTTTGGTTTAATTTTACTGTAAGGACACACTGTTTGAGGAGGGTTATGCTTAGAGTAGCACTTGGCACTGAAGCGCAGCCCTTGGAGAAGATTTTGCAGTCCAGCGCAGCACATCCTAACCTTCATTTCTTGATAGCCAACCTGAAATTTCTGAAAATCCCAGGCTGCCGATCATTTACACTGTGTGAAATATACATAACTTACACTGCAGGTGTAAATATAAATATATACATATGAAATATACATAGCGTAAACTTCCTCTTTCAAAGAAATGCGACTGATTCACGAGGTAAATCAAATGAGAAGAAAATAAGTGAAACTTTGCTTGTTAACAGCCGGTACCCACATTTTAACCTAGACATTCCTGGCGGCCCAAAGTTTAACTCCACTGAAACTATGAGGAGAAGGGGAGGTGCAACCGTGCACGTCCAAACGCTAAAGAACAAAACACCGGGAAAGTTTAGAGAAGTCATCCCCCCGCTCCCCCATCATCTAACACCAAACCCACGCTCTCTCCCGAGGGTCCCTCGGCAGCAGGAGCTGAATCCCGTTCGCAGGAGCCCCACGTGTCCCACCGGGGCCGGCGCGGCCCCGCTCCCCGTCAGCGCTGCCCCGCTCCCGTCAGCGTTGCCCCTCCGCCCGCGGCCCGCGCAAGGACTCGCCGTGGCGCTGCTGCAGCTCCTCCCGCTCCCGCTGCGCCGGGGCTGCCCGGGATGAGATGCCGGGCGGGCGGCAGCGCTCCCGGGGGGCGCTGCCCGTAACCAACATGGTGGCAGGGCGCTTCAGCAGCCGCGGCGGGCGAGGGCCGCAGATGTCAGCGCCGGGACGCGGAGCCACGGCGGGCGAGCGCGCGGGCACGGTCCCCGGCGCGGCTTTCCCGGTTGGCTGCCGTGCCACACCCAGTCCCGTCCCCGGGCGCGGAGGCCAGGGGCGACTTGCACTGAGGTGCGGCCCCGCCGTGCCGGGCCTGAAAAGCACCGCACTCCTCGGCGGCCGACAGGAGCTCGGCGCAGCCCTTAACAAAGATGGCCGCGCCCCTCCTCCCGCTCCATCCCTAGCCCGGCCGGTCCCGCAGCCGCTGGATGCTCAGCGGCGCGTCCCCGCCGCCCAAGGCAGCG